>JASANG010001656.1:0-377144 GCA_030248215.1 Enoplolaimus lenunculus | reverse complement strand
CTTATGACTGCCCTTAATCTTCGCAGTATCATCTTCAGAATCGCTTGACTCCTATACACTTAAATGATTTCCAGGCACTATACTGATATAAACTTACACTGGACACTAACTTTCTTCTTTAAGTAATCCTAGACATCGGGCAGAAATTTCACACATTGTCAAGGACTGAAAGAAACGTGGGTATCCGAAAACGTTTATTTCTCCCACATTCCACTTCCCCGCAAAACTATCCTCACGATTTGCAAGCAGCCTAGAAAATCCCCAGACTACAAGTTTGATTCTAGCGTGTTTAATGCGCAACAACAGGAAGCACTAAAATACATTACCTTAACATGACACTAACCCGTACTGATACAAAGATAGAAGTTTCTCAGTTATTTTTGCGCAAGCTAACATAAAATAACATTTTCAAACATTCCAAAGTCATCAAAACTCTTTCGAATAAAACATCACACAGAATGAATTAGTCACTTGACTGCTGCAGTATGGTCGGGTCTTTCGAAGTAACAATAGAGATTGCAAAAGGGCCTTCTCTCCTAGAAAAATGTGCAGTAAATTTGTAACCATTTATGTAAACAAACATACCGATGACGAGAATTCCACAAATTTTGTTGCTTGTGACTTTACAGTTGTTTCCATTTGCGCTGATTGAACTGTGCCGCTGCCAACTTTCAACAATTCGTTACCTCGAGGAATTTTAAAATCTGCAACCGTTGCAGACTGACCCGTCGGAATAGTGACTGCTGTCCCGTTAGGCGAAAAAGCAGATTTCTAAATATTACTAATCATGAAATTATCTTTCTACATTAATCATTACCGTACCAACTTGAAAACTAATTTTTACAAAAACGAAGCTTCACAATATTATTCAAAAAATTTTGAAAAAACCATAAAAAATCTAACTAAACGCGTTATTCTCTTCCTCTGCAACTTTCTGGTTTTTCTCCGTTCCACAAAATCATTAACGATCAAAACAGTCATACTTCAAATTACAAAAAAAAATTTCAAATTTCAGAACGACGGCATTTCAGCTTACCATACCACCCGATGACACAGTAATAACAACCGAAGCATTCGTTTGACTAGCTTGAGTTGTGCTTGTCTCTTTGCACTTCCGCTAACTGCCGCCAATATTTGTTTATTATTACTCCAATGGATTGCTTAAACTTGTCCTAGTGGTCTTACGATTTCTACGACGTCGCCGTTTTGCCAATTCAACAGCCACTTGGTTTATAGCTTGTGCTCCGATTTCAATACTATTTTTTATCTTCTACACTTTTTTCATGTGACTTCTCGGATGACTTCAAAGAAATATTTTGAACACTAGTTTCACCATCTTCAACTCTGTTTGTACTTCCACAATACCCGTTACCTCGAACTGCACTACTAGTTTGTACATTACCCGTTGAGATATTCGCTGTTGACACTTTACTGGTTTTATCACTGGTCGCAGAAGGCTCCAGATGGCTATCTTTGGTATTCTGGTTGTCGGCGATTACCGGATACCCTAAATTCTTTTGTTGACCCTGCACAGCAGTGCCCGTTTCAGAAGACAGGAACACTTTCTAAAACAACACAAGAAATAATACAGCGAAATCATAAGAAATACCAACAAAAATTCTATAAATTATTCGGTTCCTTTCATGTAAATTTTCAAAGATATATAAGCATTGCCATGTTGTTGTCTAATCACATCAGAAACGCTTGGCATAACAAGAGCATATTAATGCTAAGAGTAGGTTAATGGTTGCACTATACTCACCGCGAGTCATGTCAAAAAATAAAACATGGAACACGCGGCTCCACACCGGTGCATTTTAATTTCGGTTCGCTACACAGTAAAATATAGCGCAACTCTAAGAATCAAAAAATTATAATATTCAACAGCAACATTAGCTAAGATTTTTTAAGTTCCTATTCCAATATTGGATACTGCTTGATAATATTGTAACGAGAAAACACTGGAAAACCAAAAATATTGTCTCATACCAAACATTCCACTGTCGGACGGATCGGGTTCAACTTTTTTCGACGTTTTCCACCTCGACGTGTTCGTTTCTTCTTACTATTAAGCACGTTTTCCGATGACTTATTATCGCCATCTATAGCTGTCTTAGTCTCGCCGCAAGAGTCATTTGATAAAGCCTGATTCGCTAAAGCATCTTTGTTGATGTTTGTCGATGCATTGGCAATTTTTGCATTATCGTTAGATTCCGGTACTTTTAATAATAAAAATAATAATGAAGTCAAACATTATAACACAATACAAATGTGATTTCTGCTGCATGCAATGTTCCAACCTGACTTAATTCTGCCATAAACAAAACTTGACCTAAAACTTAGAATAATTTTTGTGCCAAAATTACAACTTGCAGATAATATACAAAGAGTATATACAACACACTGCTTGAAATAACATTATATATTATTTTACTTTTTTCTACAAAAAACAACAAGGATAAGATTGAAAATGATAAAGACTCCCGCTTTTCTGATTGAATATTGAAGAATAATGCGAATATTCAATTTGTACTAACAAATAACAAATCCAGCACCAAAAACTCGAAAAAAGTTGGACGGCGCAAAAAATTTACGCTGGCTCCTTGCAATATACAATTACACTAAATTAGAGTGCTCCAAACCACAACGTTCGTCAATATAAGAAAAGGTCCTGTCAAAATGCGAAACACTCATTGTTTTGCAAAAGAAAATAATAATAATAATAATAAATAATAATTATTATTATTATTATAAATAATAATAATAATAATATCCTTACAATTAACCTTTCTAAAGTTGGACCAAACGTGCGTCGATAGAATTTTTCATCCGATGTAAGTCCAACACCTCACATTATCTGCATCAGTTAAAGCATTCATATTGTACGGCGTAGACGTTGTAAAACCAACAACTGCACCTGTGTTTGTCGATAAGCTTTTCCCACTTTCTTGATCACTGGCTCGGCTGGTTTCGCCAACCTGAAAGTACATGCCAGTCTATATAATATGCCTAAAACTCGAAAATAGTAACGGCACCTCTTTGACGAGAAACCTCTGAACATCCATATATTTTGGTTCAAATTTTTAAACCTATTTGATAAATGAAAACCTATCCGCGGACTGAGCT
This sequence comes from Enoplolaimus lenunculus, assembly GCA_030248215.1. Classification (NCBI taxonomy): domain Eukaryota; kingdom Metazoa; phylum Nematoda; class Enoplea; order Enoplida; family Thoracostomopsidae; genus Enoplolaimus; species Enoplolaimus lenunculus. The sequence goes on along the minus strand of JASANG010001656.1, from coordinate 374,018 downwards.
GTATTTGAACATTTCTGACACACACTAAACTGTAAGACCACGAAAGTACACCAAATACAAGTGTACATACGTTTCAAAGATAGATTTTTTAAACTACCACAAGAATCTCCACATATTTTTCCAAAACAGTACTTTAATATAGTTCAACTAGCTTTTATTGATGTGCATTAAAGCCTATTACAAAAAGTCCACATTTCTGAATCTGAAGACTTAACGAATTAAAGTTCCGTAACGATCGATACCTTTGCGACCTGTGTACAGAACGGATTTCTCGCCCAAGGTCATACTAGTTCTGCCAAATGCCGATTCAAATCCACTGGTTTGCATTACATCATCAACATAGTTCACATCACGCAGGGAACCTGGTTTCGGATCAGAAATTGGCTCGTCGGCGGCGCGAACCAATTTTACAGCCGAGTTGATTTCACCAAAACCGCCATCGTGGGCAAACGGATCAGATAACGAGGATTCGTTAGCTACTGTAGCGGCTGTGATGGAAGCACCTACAAAACAGTTAAGCTGTCAGTTACTAAAAAGATACCAAAATCTATAATTAAGAAATAGAAATTTTTCAAAAATTTCAAAATTTGACAATTAAAATAACATCATATATATTAAAGAGTTCCCCGCGCAGCGATAAAAATGGGTGACCAAGATAAAATTAATTGATTCCGCTAAATTGTGCAATCAAAATGCACTGTACATCGCAGTGAATTGTCCGAAATACTACCGAATTCAGAAGGAGGATGTACGCCTCCCCGTGACGAAATTTTTGCAGATAATATGGTAAGGTCCCTGCCTAAGAATTTTTAATTTTGGACTGTTCCTACAAACTTATTCTACGCCGCAGCAGTTACCGTTAGTACTTTTCGAAAAATTTGTCCCCGGCGCTATTTGCGTGACACTAAATGTAGAAACCATCAGATATGTTCGGCAGGCTCGTGCGGTCTCGGACTCGGGATTCGGCTGGTCTCGGTCTCGGTTTTTGAGTCTGGGTAGGTTTCAAATCAAGACCAAGAGAGAAAGACAAGTTCCCATTTTTTCTGTTCAACGTTCACAGTAAACGGACGTCAGTTGTGTTTGTTGATTTTTAAATATAAATTATTTGCTGTTTTAGTAATGTCAAAACACAGACAGTTGTATTTATAGATGACATTTAAGGAATCGTACCAAAAAATTTAAAAGTTCCAATTAACGCTAAAATATCATTTTGATAAACGCTAAAAAGCGTTTACTGTTAATAGAGTCTAAATATACTGGCGATTGACGATTTATTTTCGTCGGGAAAAAAACTGAAAGCGTAGTTTTGACACTGAAAGCCTTCTATATTTTATCGTCGTTTTTTACGTGGGGTCGTGTTATATTCCTTTATATCTGGTTGTAAGTGTGTTCATTTCTATAAATAAAATTTTTCGGTAATTTTTATTTTTATATTAAAAATTCTGTCAAATGCAACATTTTATTTTGCTACAATACCACAGAAGTTCGAAAAAACATTCAAAACTTTTCTTAGAAAAAATTTTATTTTTATGCTCGGTAACGGTCAAAAAATATATGACCAAGACCGAGACTCTACAGTCTTTGTCTCGTTCTCGGGTGTCGGTTTTTGACCGAGACCTCACACCCCTGATGTTCGATATCGATCAAAAACCGAGACACAATTTACGGAGGCAAAAACTTCTAACCTCGGTCTCGGTCAATTTTGGACGGCGGTTACCGAAAATAAAAATATATATTTCCTAACAAAAGTTTTGAATGTTTTTCGTACCTTTTTGTTTTAGCGTAATAAATTGTTGCATATGCACAGTATTATCGGTTAATTAATGAAATTAAACTTAAAAATAAAAACACCGTAAAATTTTATTTTTTATTTGATTCACCGCTTTGTGATAGTGAGTGGCAGAACCAAAATAATTACAGAACTTCAACACACGTAAAACAGTGATGAAAAATCGTACCTTGAGGTGTCGTAAAACTAACGTCTGCTTTTGTTTGCAATTCTTTTGATTGATATTGAGAGCAAGTAAAACCATGTTACTGAAGAGACTTAATTTTCAAACGGTATGTAAAACAAATTTTTCCACAGCCTTGTTTTAAAAGTTAACGTATTGTTTATGGAAACAAATATCACAATATATTGAAACTAAGGATATAATGAGCTTTAAAATTTATATTGTAATACCAGTCGTAGTGGGACTACATTTATTGAGCGAAGCTCGAACTCACGTAAGCAATTAAGGTAATATGGAAATTAGCTATTAGCTAACTATTTTCATTTATCGGTTTTGGAGGTTTGTAAACAATTTATTCAAATTCATCGCACCTAAAAACCTTTTAGCGCTGAATTAGATTGCTTTTAACCTTAATAATTAGGGAAATATTTTAAAAAGACTTAAAAAAACTATGTTGATATGCAAATTAGCTGTGGCCTAACTATTCGATTATCGGTCTCGCAAACAAAAAGCCATTATTGCTGAAATTAGATTGCTTATAACCCTAATAATTAGTGAAATATTGTAAAAAAATGCCTACTTTATATTTATGAATTATAACTTATATTGCAAATTATCTATTAGCTAACTACTTAATTGTCGGTTTTAGAGGTTTGTAGACAATTTATTCAGATTCAACGCACCAAAAAAACCTTCAGTAACCCAAATAATTATTGAAATAATCTTAAAAGTCTTAATTTTGTTTTGTCAATTAAGCTAATATGCAAATTATCTATTAGCAAACTACTTAATTGTCGGTTTTAGAGGTTTGTAAACAATTTATTCAGATTCAACGCACAAAAAAAACCTTCAGTAACCCTAATAATTATTGAAATAATCTAAAAAGTCTTAATTTTGTTTTGTCAATTAAGCTAATATGCAAATTAGCTATTAGCTAACTATTCAATTATCGGTTTTGGAGGTTGGTAAACAATTTATTCATATTTGTCGTATGTAAAAACTCTTTAGTGCTGAAATTAGATTGCTTTTAACCTTAATAATTAGTAAAATATTGCAAAAAGTGCTAATTTATGCTTAAACACTGTTAATATGCAAATTATCTATTAACTAACTACTCAATTATCGGTTTTGGAGGTTTGTAAACAGTCTACGCAGATTCCTCGCACCCAAAAACCCTTTAATGCTAAAATTAGATTGCTTCTAACTGTAATAATTAGCAAAATATTGTGGAAAGTCCTACTACGACCTGCGCAAATACGCAACATGCCTCCGAACAACTGGTCGTGTATGGCATGTACAAACCGCCCTATGCAACCTACTGCGGCCACAGCAACTGCTAGAAGAACTCACCATCAAAATGCACCTCAACGTCCATGTCGCTCAAAGTGTACGTCGAAATGGCAACTAAACGTCCTGCAGTGGAACTGCAAAGGCCTTAACGGAGTCCAAAGGAAGGTGGAACTAACAAAAATCCTACACGAGAAGAATATCGATATTGCCCTGTTACAGGAGTCCAACCTGCGTCCTAATACCAACTTCAACATCGCAGGCTACTCTGTTGTGCGCACGGATCGCACTACAGGCAGGGGCCAAGCTGGGGTGCTTGGTGGCGGCATTGTCTCGCTTGTCCGGTCTGGTATTCAACATACCGTAATTGCAGACGATATGCGTGCCCCACGGGATACCACAACGGATGTCAACGCAATCGACCTGCACTTCAAAGCCCAAACAATCCGCCTGGTTAACGTCTACGTGCCACCTATTGCCAACTCGGCAGCAGATACGCGAACGCAAGCGTTTGATCCAGAATTCCTACCCAGCCAATGGTATGCTTTCATCTGTGGCGACTTTAACGCCCACAGTACACTGTGGGACAACTTCCAGCCTGATAACGCCGTCGGAAAACTGCTGGATGACTGGGCATCGAACCACAACCTAGTTTCACTGAACGATGGACGCCCCACGTTCAAGTCAAGCTCTGTTCCTGATATCTGTTTCGCCAATGCGCGGTGGTTGAATCGATCGCGATGGTGCACCCTATCGGATTTGCATGGATCAGATCACTACCCGATATTCGGCATCATTGACCTGCAACACGCTAAAGACCTGCCACAGCCACGTAAAACCCTATGCTACACCAAGGCAGACTGGGCATTATTTCAGTCGCAAATCGCCGCAAAAATCGGCAATATGGACATCGGTAGCTTTAAGTCGGTAGATGCGTTAAACAGCTGTCTCACAAGCATCATCGTAGAAGCAGCACGCGCAAGTATCCCGTCGGGTTCAAGTGGCACTCGCAAACCGTGGTGGAACCCCGAAGTTGACGCAGCGGTCAAGCAAAGGTACCGGCTACTGGTTGCGACAAAGGCCCCTACTGCCACGGCTGCCGATCACCGAGAATATACACGTGCCTGCCTTGTTGTTAAATCGGTCATTACGAAGGCAAAAAGGGACGCATGGATGTCCTTTGCCAGCTCATTGGACGCTCGGTCCAACACCAGCAAGGTGTGGAAAACTATACGCTCACTAGATGGCAGCTCCAGTCTAGTGCCCGAGGGGAAAAGTTTGGTTGTTTATGGTAAATTGGTCACCAACCCAGCAACTAAAGCCTACAAGTTCTGCCAAATGTATGCCGCAGTGTCCCGGGTTATTGGTAGCACCCAAGAAGACAAAGCAACAAGCAAGCAAGTAAAGAAAGCCCTTGACCAACCATGCAGCTGTGAGATGTGTTGCGAATTTACGCGTCAGGAGCTCAAAGTCGCCCTGAGAAACCTTCGAAATACCGCCTGCGGCAAGGACGGTATCCACAATGCCATGCTTAGAAACCTTCCTGAAGCCGGTAAACAGGTGCTACTGCATCTGTTCAATAAAGTGTGGACCTCCGGAGTAACCCCCAGTGCATGGCGAAGATCTGTCATTGTGCCCATCCCGAAAAAGGGAAAGGATCCCAGCGATCTCGCTTCACACCGGCCAATTTCACTTACCAGCTGCCTTGGAAAAGCGCTGGAGCGAATGGTGAAGGAAAGAGCCTCCTACTGGCTGGAGGAGAAAGGAGTGTTCAACGACCTGCAGGCTGGCTTCAGGAGCCTCCGCTCCACCGAAGATCAAGTCTTACGAATCACCCAACGAATAAGTGATGAACTCAACGACAACAGCGGATTGGCAAGGAAGGGCAGGCGAACCCTTATGGTGTTGATCGATTTCTCTCGCGCTTTTGATAAAATCTGGCATACAGGTCTGATCTGGAAGATGTTGAACATGAACCTACCACGCTGCCTGATACGATGGGTTAGATCTTTCCTTAGCGACCGTATGAGCGCGGTTAAATTTGAGGGCCAGGTCAGCCGCTACCTCAAATTCCACGGTGGTGTACCTGAGGGTGGAGTCATGTCCCCGATCCTGTTCCTGCTTTATATCAACGACATCACCAAAGGACTGCCCGTAGGCGTGGAAGCTTCGTTGTTTGCAGACGATCTTGCCTTATGGACATCGGCGACCTCTCCCGCGGAAGCTGAAGTAAAGATGCAAGCTGCACTGAGGAGTCTAGAGCAATGGGCACAGCGCTGGAAGATGGAGATAAGTCCTACGAAGTGTGAAGCCACACTATTCACTAAATGGAATACCCAACGTTCGTGGCGCCCTAACCTCAAGATCGCTGGCACATCAATTCCATTCAACCCTACTCCGTCCTTCCTAGGTGTAACGTTTGACCAGTCGCTCACATTCAAACATCACGCCACCAAGCTCGTCAACAAGCTCAACCCAAGGGTCAATGTGCTCAAGTGCCTCGCCAGCAAAACGTGGGGCTGTGCCAAAGAGGACCTTCGCCTCGTATACCAAGCTTACATAGCGTCTGCAATGGAATACGGTGCAGCAGCATGGATGCCGATGCTGTCAATGACGAACCAAGAACACCTGCAAGTGCTGCAGAATAAAGGTGCCAGAGCGATAACAGGTTGTACAATGAGTACAAACAGGATCCCGCTGCTAAATGAGGCTGGACTAGTCCCCGTAGACATCCGAGCCAAGATGAAAGCATCATCTGCTTATGAACGTGCTCAAAGGGTGCCAGACTCAAACCCGGTGAAGAAAGTAGCCAAGCAGCGCGTGAGGCAACGCCTGGCATCGATCACTTCCTGGCGCGAAGCTGGTGCCAGAACAGCTCTGGAATGTGGCCTCGAGAACCCTGAAGATCCACATGTCTGTCCACCACGGGAGCCTCTGGTACCAGGTGCAGGAATCGCTCCTTGGGCCATGCCCAAAAACATCTCCATATCGGCAGACCTAGCAATACCAACGAGGAAAAGTGATAGGACCGAAGTCCGGCAGTTCGCGGCCATGGAAACTATGTCGCGCCGGGGCCACTTTGACGCAGTCATCTACACGGACGGGTCGGTGACGAACGGGGTGGGAAGCGGTGGTAGTGGAGTTCACGTAGTGAAGAGCGAAGGCGCGGTGCTAAACCTCAGCTACGCAGCAGGGAAGTTTGGCAGCAGTTTTCGAGCAGAACTCACCGCTCTGGACAAAGCTTTGTCACTTATCGTCAACCGTGAAGCTCAAGGAAAGAGTTTGATCTGTACGGACTCCCGAAGTGCGGTGCAACGACTGATGTCATGTCCCAGCACAGTCCGATTTCAACTGGAAAAAGAGATCTGGGCAAAACTAGCGGCAATTGGAATGCTGAACGACTGTTCGGTGCACATTCAATGGATTCCAAGCCATTGCAGTATCCCCGGCAATGATACAGCGGACCGATTAGCTAACGCAGGACGACTGCTCTCAAACGATGGGGTTCCGATAGATTACGACACTGCAACTGCCCTATGCAAACGACATATCCTCTTAACGGAAAGGAAACCCCGACTGGTGCACCACAGTCAACCGCGGGGGCTGCGGCCGCCGCCAACGCGGGACAAAGAGGCAGGCCTGTCCAGAAGATGCAGGGTTGTACTGGCGCAACTCCGGGCGAACGGCAAATGTCCACTCCTTAAAGCATACCTGCATGAAATTGGTGTCATCGAAGATAGCAGCTGTGACAGATGTGGCGATCCGGTGGACGACATACGGCATCTGCTATGGAGCTGCCCGCATGGAGACCCGCACCGACACGAACTCCCATCACAATCGCTGGATGTGCTGTGGGACAATCCCCAAGAAGTGATACGTTTTCTTCAATCCTGCGGACGTCTGGCCGCTCCGACTGCATAGCAAGTGGATCCAGCTCACAACAACAACAACAAAACATAAAACGCTTAGCGAAACTCCGAGCTTCGCTCGTAGTTTCGCTTCGTTCAAAAATGCAAATAAATATCTCAGAATCAACAAATCCAATAGACAATGATCATAAATTCGTTGACTTTCAGAAAAATTTTATGGTAAAATTTAAGTTTAGCTTAGCGCTCGCTTCGTTCGCGAACTTTACTTAAAGTTCTATGTCTATACAATATGTGATGAAATATTGGTACATTAATGTCTATACAATATGTTATGAAATATTGATACATTAGTTTTGCTAAGCTACATATGTGCAAGATTTACACGTTTTTCAAACAAAGGTCGTCATCTAGGAATAACACATCTCCTCGCTGTGGAGCCACGAAAACTAACAGGTATTCACTAAAGCTGTTGTATTTTAGATTTTAATAATCCACGAACTGTTTTTCTTTTTATCTCAAAAACTAAGCGGCATCTTCAGTGCCGCGTTTTTATGAATGTCATGAATGGCTGCCCCGATTACAAGTTGTTATATCCGCACGAGTTTGAAAAAACCATGTAACCGTCCTCTTAAATTAATAAGGTACCACAACTACACGGTTATAAAGCAATCAGGGGCAACCGGAATTACAGTTGACCAACCCCGGAGCCGGAATTTGAAAACATTACCGGAAACCGAAAAGGAAAATGAAAAATACATGCCGCCGAAAATTTTCTTTTCATTTTGCAATATTATTGCTGAAATAACCCTAGTTGGAGATAGGTATTCACTTTATCTGATGTATTTTAGATTTTCATAATCCACGGAAGTGAAATCTACCTTCGATGGTTTAGTTTTGGTGACTGCCAAGGTTTGCATACCGTACTAATTAAATCTAGTTAATTTTTATAGTCATTTTGCAGCAAAATATCATAATTTCTACCGATCGAATTTTAAATACCGGAATTTTTTATTCCTGCAAAAATTTAAAGGAACTGGAACCGGAGGTGAAAAAATGCCGGAACCGGAACCGGAATTCTGGTTGCACCCTCAAAGCAATACCTTTTTTCATTCGTTTTGCGGAAGTAACATTGTTCGATCTGCTCCTGCAACAAAGACAGAAAGTAATACAACGCTTATATATTGAATACGATCTTATGCAAACACCACATATCAACAAATATTCGAGGGCATTAAACGTCACATGACCACACGAAAGGTATTACGCAGCATACGCAACGAAATTTAAAGAGAACTTAGTTTCATACGTACTTACCTTTTGCTTGAACTATTTGTAGTATTCACTTTCGTGTTTCGAAATGTTCTTGAATCATCACAGGTTGTCAATTCTGATCGTTCCGTAAATCTGAAAAATAATACTCTGAGTACAATTACAAATTCCGACGGGGTTTACAAACAGCACCGCCTGTTCTGGCGAACCTATGAACAGGACCGGACAGAAGTGGGTTTGTGATCCCCACTAAATGCCGACGTATGCTGGTCCTTTAGTAGACAATGGTTAGATGGAAGCGGTACGGTCATAAACGTTTACACAGCAAGGCGCACCAGTGTTAATCTTATAACACCAATAATGACGTTAATTCAATTCAGGCGTTTGTAAGCAGGTGAGACATGCTTGTGCTGGTGCATATGCAATAAATGCAATGCACATTGTGTTGTACGGTCGACACATATAGTCGATGAAAAATGCAGTTGGATAGGCGGGCTACGTAGCGCAGTGGTAGAGTGTTCACTTAAGGATCCATAGGCTGAGAGTTCGATCCCCGCTCTAGCCCGGTTTTCCAGCTGCTTGGTAGAAAGGTCTGATGTCCCGGTTCCTACCTAGACTGACATGGGGGCTACGCCGTGAATAGGATGGACGGTCAAGGTGAAATAAGGGCATGTAAGCATGTGAGATATGCTTGTGCTGGTGCATATGCTGTAAATGCAATGCACATTGTGTTGTACGGTCGACACATATAGTCGATGAAAAATGCAGTTGGACAGGCGGGCTACGTGGTGCAGTGGTAGAGTGCTCGCTTAAGGATCCATAGACCGAGAGTTCGGTCCCCGCTCTAGCCCACTTTTCCAGCTGCTTGGTAGAAAGGTCTGATGTCCCGGTTCCTACCTAGACTGCCAGTGTTAACCCAAAATTTTAACCTACAATTTAAACGAGTAATGGAATTGGTTGCAAAATAAATAAAACTCGCTATTCCAGTAAGAAGCTAAAGAGCAAAAAATAGCGAGTTGGACTTCATTTCTAGACCGGAGGAGTATAAAATCTTTTACTTCACACACAATTGCTCATCGTCTTTTATCACGCTCGTAAACGTCCATAGCGGAACCCAGTAAGAATCCAAATAAAACTCCATGTCATACGTATTGGGTATATTTAGGTGCGATTGCATATGCACTGCAAGTTCAGAAAAGGTCAACGCTTCAGCAGAATCAAACGTGTAGAGTATTTTCCGCATACATGGCCGATCCACGTCGATGTTGAGTTTAAATCGACGTAAAGACGCCATAGTTAATAAATCACTGAAATATAGAAAACGTCGCAACACCTATGTTAAGGTCAACCTAACGTAAAGACGCAATACGTCAGAGGTGTTGAAAATATCAGTAATGCTATTCAGATTCAGAATAACTCATTAATGTCAAACCGTTTGGAACAGGTTTCAAACAATCCACAAAAACTGACAATATTGGAAATTGAAACAAACTTTGTAGATAAAACCGAAGGTTGCACAAGGTAAAAAATTTCATCAGTTGCCACAACGATGGTAACATAAACTAGTTTTCATGTTAGACACATTTTTTGTACTGTATCAAGAATCGGTTTACATAAACGCACGGCACTAGCTAAAAAATTAAAACATTTCTCATCCCAATTGAAAGAAATCAAATCAGTTTTAGCTCAGTGACGCAAACAATGTTGACATGGCAGCAAAATACTGATGGAAATCGTGGTGAACAATGAATTTGAAACATGCCAAACTATCATTTATTATCCGCAAATATTGATGAAGTTTTAAAGGAATTCGCGCCAATAAACCCTGAAATATGATTTTGGATCTGATTATTCAAACCATTTAAACTGAAAGTTGTTGGTCGTCACAAAATACAGGAAATAGTGTCTTTCCATTTTTCTTATAAACTGAGAAAATTGGAAAAATGGAAAAAATAACATGTTCTTCAAATAAAACTGAAATTACATGTAAAACACCGTTTTTAGATGACATAAAGTTAATTTACACGTGATGCACTAACAGTAGCAGCACGACCATATTTAATTTACCATTAGACCAACCAAGACTTGATAACCATAGATAATTTATACATTTTTGAAAACCCATTATTTAGCGGAGCTCCTCCTGCCCATTGAGCGCAAATGACTTTCTGCTACATGTCAAACTATCAAATTACAATGTCAACAGTCTTAGAAAATGTCCTGATTAATATGCCCTCTATACACTCAAAATATATTGTCTTAAAATTTGAAGACTTCTCCCTTCTTAAATTTTCGAGACATAGATGTCTTGTATTTCAGACAGCTCAAAAATCGTTTGTTAAATGGTTAAAACATAAATGTACACATAAATGTACGTCTTGGACTATTACAAAATTAGAGTATTCGGTTGAGCTTAGCCTCCAATTTTTTCGCCGGTTTCCATGGCAAATCTCTCTGTTTTATTTCAGTCATCTTTGTGTTATATTTCAGAAATATTTGTGTATATTTACGAAATATTTTTCTCAATCGTTCATAAAACGTAGTCTTATATATAAGACATTTAAGTGTGAAAAATTTTAGACCAATATTTCCGAAAATTTTAAAAAATAAAAGTCTTGAATTCAAAACATATATATCTGGAGTCTGTAGAAAAAACCAAGACATAAAACTGTCTTCAGACAATATTTCTTGATTATAAGATAATTTATTTTGTGTGTAACTTAAGCCTATAAAGCTAAAGGCCAAGCCAACTGAGCTTAAGCCAACGGTTGGACCTAAGCCTAAGCCTAAACCAAATCATTATGTCACAGTTATGTAGGGAGACTTTGTATGGGTTGAAATTCAAAAGTATCAACACTCAACAGGTATTTACTTTTGACTGAGCTTGGTTTTGCCGAAAACCAGCAATGCTGTAGTTCTAGAGTTTTAGACGAATGCACAACTCGTCGCCCGACAACTTTTAAGCATAATTCAAAATCCTATGCCCAATGGTGGAAGACAAACAATCGGGCCCTACTGGATATTGGGTACGAAATGTAGGTCGATGCGTTGTTCGGCGGATGAGAAATGTCGTGATTCCTTTTTTAGACATGAGCCTGTATAGAAGTCGGGAAGAGACCGCTAGACTAATAAGCTTTACACTTCTAAAACTTGGACCCGTCGATTGTTTGATGATGTATAAATGGACAGACCGAAACATTTTGAACTATTTCTAGCATAATTGCCAATGCTATTCAGCTAAAAATCAGCATTTTGAAAGCTTTTTTACGGTCTGCTGCCACTGATCACCTATTTCTTCGAACATAACTAAAGTCCATGTGACATTGTGAAGGGCGTCCATCACCAGAACCCATAATCTTTGGCGTATATGTTGTATAGAAGAGGAGCGGACTGTTTTTAGCTGGGCTGCAATAGAGTATTAGCTCTAGGTTTAGACTAATTATTTTGCTTGGCCTAAGCTTACGCTTAGGCTTAGCAGCATTGTATAGCATCTATTATACAAGTTTTGCGACACTGTTTCAAACTGTGACAAACTCTTGCAAATGCGAGAAACTCAAAATTGACACAAAGTTGGAACAAGTCAAATACGACAAATTCGCTGGGATTCAAACCTCACGAATTACTGGTTCAAACGCTCACCTATCACCAACCAGAGATACTATACCCAGTTGAGAATACGAGTCATGGTCTAAACACTAGGCTTAAGCCTACACTTACGAGATTTCAGTAGCTGTCTAATACGGAAAAGCGAAATACCGCTGAAACGATCATGGGCCAATAAATCTATGCTATGGTTCTTTTGAACTCCAGAAAATTTGATTGAGTCTGAGTGATATCTGTTATACAAATCTTTGCTGTTTTATTCTGTTTTTTGTCTCTTTTTCAGCTGACACATTTATCTTAAGTTAGGTACCCCGTTCGCATAAAATTTAAAGTCCCGGTGTATACTTAAAATAAAAATATAAAAACAATTGTATCCTAGGTGTAGGTAAAGTATTAACAGTTGTGATCGTAAGGAAACCGAACCTACAGTTGACGACAAACTAATGTGTAAATTTTATTAACAAAGCATATTACTAGTAAAGATTGTTTGAAGAATAAATAACAGGCGCATAGATTTTTTATTTGCGCTTTGGCCTATAGGCAACAGAGTACAAGCGAAGGTCGGCATCTGTCGGCGGCTCTGGCAGAAATTTGACCTCCTACTCCGGCTCCGGTATAATTATTGCCGGAGGTTCTGGCAAATTGGGCGGTGAAATTTGGCAAATTTTGACAAAATTTATCTTTTTAGCGCGTATCGTTTTAACTTTGGGAACACTCGTAAAAAATTAGTGTGAAACCAAACGATTTTACAACACATCTATATATCAAAGCTGGAACGTCTCACATACGTATTTTGGACAAGTTTCCAGAATATTTGTATACAATAGTATCATAGCACATACGTAGACCCAATTGTTGTATAATTAGAAAATTTGCAGTTTTATGTATTATATTCGCTAACGGTTTTGCGCATTGCGCAAAGTTGGACTACTAGTTATTTGCTAAACTTAATAACAAATTATAATGTTAATATTTGAAATACCTATTTTTGCCTCACCTCTGACTTCAGCTCCGGCTTCACCTCCAGCTCCAGCAAGTTTTGTTGACCTCCAGCTCCGGCTCTGGTATTTTTCACCTCCGATTGCACCTTGCCAGATATCTAGGAGTTACAGTAAAAGTTGCGTTTCACAAATTCCGGAACGAAACGATCGGAAACCACCATATTTTTGAATCGATGCATTCCAATAAATAGTTTAAGTTGTGGTTTTGAAGCAGCGATTTGATCGCTGGATCTTTCAGATCGACACTTAAAAATATGCAGAATAACCTCGCAAGTGAAGCGGTCAAAAAGCCGAAGACGATATTTCAGTACAAAATCTTCACTGTAAATTTCAATGAGTTGATTTTAACTCAGAATGAGTTGAATCACTCAGTCTAAGTTAGGACTACGTTGAGTTGATTCTATTCATTCTGAGTTACTTAATAAACTCACCCAGAGTCAACTCTAACTCAGAGTGATAATCAACTCTACTCCGAGTGAGTTAATGTATACTGATTTTAATTCAGAAATAACTAACTCGCTAGCTGAATTGATTAATCAATTCATTGGATTTACAGTGTTTTGCAACAGTCGTAAAACGTTTGTTAATTCAAAGTCCCGAACAATTGTTACAACTCTCGCTAAAGCAGATGCTAAAGTTTATATATTGCGATTTCAATTTTTAAGCTTTACGGTTTTGCTGGACAATTGTCGCAGTCATAAAGCCGTTCAGTGAACTGGTATTTTAATTAAGATATATACACTGTAAATGTTAGTGAGTTGATTTTAACTCAGAATTAGTTTAATCACTCAGTCTGAGTTAGGACTTTCAGAACTAATAATTCTCAGTTGATTCCACTCATTGTGATTTAATTAATCATTTCTCCCGAAGTCAACTAAACTCACAGTGAGAATCAACTCAACTCAGATTGAGTTGAAGAAATAAATAACTTTTCGTCTGAGTTGATTAACTCATTGAAATTTACAGTAATATATAAATATATATATAAATATATATATTATATATACATGCAGTTTTAAAAAAGGTTTTGTCTTAGAAATTGTAGAATTACTTAGCAGTATGACTGCGTAATTGCTGATAATGAAATCAGAAAACTGTATGAAAACGTCGAATTTAATTTTGTCAAGTTTTGGTAGAAAAATTAAAGTTTCAAAGTAAATCTACTTGTCAGTAATTTGCATAACACATTTGTTGGACAGCATGTAAGCTTGTTTGTAGCACTCGTGCATGCAGTTATGTTTAGAACAAGTCAACTGCGAAGGGTACAGATTTGAAATTCTACATAGCAGCAGAACACATTGCGGTTCTTTTTTGTTTTATCGCCACAGCAGGTGTTTGCCCAAAAACGATTCAATTTTGAAGTTTTTTTTGCATCTTTAAGCTTATGATAACCTACCCTGATAATTTCGCACAAGATTGAATTTTTGAAAAATTCGATTATTAAGGTCCCAGACCGCACAGAACTCGAAGAAGACATTTTGTGAAAACGTGAGACCAATAACGCAAATTAAGAGCTGAATCAAATGATGTCAAATTTTTCGCAATCAAACGTCTGGTTAATGCGTTATAGATCGCTGACAACGAACCAAGCCAGTCATTTCACCATACCTGCTTACATCGTTGGACTCAACTGTGCCGAATCATATATAATGTGCCAAACTTTTTGACATTTGTTTTTTGGTTACAAAGTAGATCTTGGGAGCTTAAAAATCGAATTTTTCACAAATCTAAATTTGGGTATGATAATAAGGGTAGCGCGAAAAAATTCTTAGTGTCAGTGCAATGTGTTAAATTTTTAAAATTTACAACTAATTGGTTCGACCAGTACACGTAAGCTTGAGGCTGGTTAGATGTAAAATGATAAATCAAATTTAGGCCGGCAACCAGCCAGACAGGATTTATGCAACTAAAGCCTTCGAAAAAATTTTGCCGCCCCCCCCCCCCTTGAAAATATTTAACCCACTTGTGGCTCTTGTGAATCATCAGTTTGGCTCGCGTTTTAATTCTGTTTTGACACCGGAGCACGCTATTATTAAGATAGCTCGGCTCTGGATTCAACGAAAAATCTAAAACAACCAATTGTAGCTATGTAATTTCGTAATTGTAGCTATGTAATTTTATTACAAATTCGTTTTAATTTTAGTAAAATTTTTAGTTTGTAATATTTTTGAATAAATATTACGGAGTATATAAGGATTCATTTGATTGCTATTAGCTTTGCATAGGTGTAGAATATTTGTCGGCTGATCAATAATTGTAGCTTGGATGAAGCCATTTTTGATAATTTGGTTATGGTTTTGCAAGACGCAAGAGTCTTTTTCGCCGAAATCGAACCTGACCTCTGAACGATTGGTGTCAAAATGAGCGTCCCGTTTTTCTCTGAGTCAGAAATATAGCAAGCTAAGGTTGCAGATTAATTTATACTAGTCTTCTTAGGTTTAGACTTAGGTTTAGTGCTCTGACTTAATTTGTTTAGGGTTTAAGCTTAAGTTTTGACTTGTAAAATTTAGTCTTATTAGTTCTAGCGATAGCTGCAGCCCAATATTACGAGATGTAAAGTGGGTAAAGATTTTTTACCTGACAAGCGCTCTACACGGCAAAAAATTGTGAATCAAATTGACTCTCCCTGAAATAGGCTTTTCCGGACTACACAAAATGAGTCAAATCCGACTCCGTCAGAGTCAAATTTGACCCACTGAGCGACTCATTGAGTAGAATTTGAATCTGGCGGAGTCGAATTTTGACTCAGTTTGTGTAGTCCGGAAAAGCCTATTTCGGAGAGAGTCAATTTAACTCACCATTTTTTGCAGTGTACCAGCAGTAATTTTAATTTTTAACCAACTGGTATACCGGCGCAAATTTGGTTTTCGCTGTGGCCCAGTGTTGGGCATCGGAAAAGGACCAACAAAAAACGATTTTTTCCGTGTTTTTTTCTTTTTGTGAGGGTGTGGAAAACAGCAAATGGAAAAAGCTTTATTATAATCTCACAAAATCACTCGCACAACAGCGACAAAACATTGCGGAAATCGTGAGAAATTGGTTTTTGTCATGATCCCGTCATCGTGATTGCTGATTTACTGGAGAGGAATCAGTGGCGGATCCAGAAAACTCTGAAATGGGGGGCCACACGAGATATAGTGGAAGTACTCACGAGCGAAGCGAGCCATAAGCCATACGCTAATTAGTGCTAAAAGCTTTAAATACAAAATCTTGGTGCCCCCTTTGGATCCGCCAGTACAAGGAATAGGGGGACATCTGCGTGTCTTAAACTTCTGGCAGGGAAACACATGCTTTCACGGCACTTTAAAAGCTACGGTGGCTCCTCAGGGTTGGACGCAGTGGGAGCAGAGTTGTGTCTCCTACCGCTCCAGCGCAGTCCTACGGTCCTAAAAACTAAAAAAAAACGGGCGGAACAGTAAAGCTTAAGCTTACTCTATTACAGTCCCACGCAAAAACGATCCGCCCCTGATCCTTTATATGGGCCAAAGTATGTTATACAAACGGTTTCATTAATCAAACCGAAATTCCAGTTGCATCCCTGCTACTATAATACTTCTTTAATCTTAAAGTAATTGCTGTATCTATTTGAGATTTTTATGTTTCTCTTTGATGCAACTTTTGTTACAGATATATGCAGCGTTTAGTTCGGAAGCTAACTTCTGCTTAATTTCATTTATCATATACCAAACAGACTGCAAATCCTGTTTGTAGATTTTTTGCCGGACTCAAACCCGCAAGTTTGCGGCCACCTTAGTTGGCATATGCACCATTTTAGCTATATGACAGCTCTGTAGTGTGAGGACTATGGTAGTAGATTAACCCCTGTGGGTTCTTCAGTTTTATGCCATTGTTAAAAGTGCTCTGAAAACGACAAATATAAACGTTTATTATATTTGATTCGCCTCTGATCAACACTGGGCGGCAATGACCAGTACTTACCTTTAAAGCTTAACGCAACCATATCGATGTCTGTAATTCTTATATTTTCAGGCATTAGCAGGTTCGGTGTATAAGAAACCTAAGCGAACAAGACAACGGTCAACATTAACTTGATGTGCCAAACGTTATGGCAAATTCGCCCTCATATAGGGTTAAAACCCATCTATTCCCTTTTGTTAGAATCACAGCTTTAAACGTCTTATATGTTGTACCAGCTTACAAGATACTACCGTATGTAATTAATCTTGCAATCATTACTAATACTTGATCGCAGTCATAGTCTATATTTCACCGTTTACAATGCTGCCTTTTCCCTCAAGCTGAATAGATATTAAAAGCATCTGTGACCCATGTAAAGATCAGGGGCGGAACGTTTTTCTGACGGAACTACAATAGAGTAAAGCTTTAGGCTAATTTTATGTTTTGGCTTAGACTTTGGTAATAGCTCATTCTTGCATTTATGGTTAGGCTTAGTAATATACTTATACTAACGACCCGTGCTATATATACATTGGCCCATACTTTATCGATTTGAGAAGCAAAATAATTGACTGTTATTTGAATGTTTGGTTTTAAATTCAAAGACGACCGAAGATAATTTTTTGTTTCACAATCTCAACTGTAGATTCAAATTTAGAGTCAAACCGTCAACCCGTCGGCTGGGAGGCATTTATAAGCACCACCCAGTTTTGGAGTTTGACGCCTAAGCCCGAGGAGCCTGTCAGGTCTTGTTGAGAGACATAGAATTGTACATCCGTATAATAAATAGTCTGAGCCTTGGACTGCTGTATTTATTGCACGTACGCAGTTTGCAATTAGTTGATCATAATATAAGTACTGCCGCTGGGGCGTGTATTAATAACCACACCTCAAGTATACCGAACAGTTAATACCCAAAAACCACGATGGCCAGTGGCGGATCCAGGATCTCAAAATGGGGGGCCAAAATTTCACAGGTAATAAACTTACTTTTGACCCATACACAAACCACGAACTATTGTCACAAAATTGCTATATAATTTTTGTCGAGATGCTGTTGGGGGGGGCCACGGCCGGGGTGGCCCCCCATGGATCCGCCATTGACGATGGCTATAGCACTGCTGTTAACTATATGCGCCGTGGTGGGATCAATGCATGCAGGATGCAGTAAAGGGTGTCGCTATACTTATGACGTCACGTTTATTGCCGCATGCAACAGCATATCGATTAGTTTTTTTGACGTACGGCGCCACACGGCATTCGTAGCGCCGCCTTAAGTCATGTGCGACATCAGACTGTTCTCTCAAAGCACAAAACCTAAATACATCTGTTAGTAATTCGAACTTTAGATGTTTAAGCTTATTTTATGGGAGCTATAAAATTAGCTATGTAATTAAGCAAAGTTGGAATCAAATTTTATATTCGTTTACTGTCTAAAGTGTGCAACTTGTGTGGAGGGGTGGCAGGAAAGTAGACAGTTATTTTATATGGTTACGAAATTCAATCCTGTAACTTATTATTGTATAAACAATTGTTAATTACCGTCTATTATTTGCCTAATTCAGCAATATCTAATTAAATGCAGTATGATTAGTTTTGAGATAAATAGCATTACAGATTGCGGCCGATGTAAAGATCAGGGACGAAACGTTTTTCTGTGGGACTACAATAGAGTAAGCTTAGCTTTAGACTTATTTTTTTGCTCGGTTTAGGCTTAGGCGTAGGTTTAGGCTTGGAATATGCTCATTCTTACGATAGACTTAGGCGTAGGCTTAGGCCTAGGAATATGCTTATAATACTGTTCCGCCCCTGTTCTTTACATTGGCACAGATTTCTATGTCTACAAATATCAGGAACGTAACCAGGATTCTATTTGCAGAGGGAATAACAAACACGAACCAAGATTTGTGGCTGTATGTAGCTAATGACAACAGTATTCTGACGTCATTAGTACAAACGTTACGTCATTTTTTCTGCAATTTTGACGGGGGCATATTTTTTTCATACCAATCCCCTTTCAATCGTTTTACTAACAGATGTCCAGAATAGGAGGTCGAATTGTATACTTACAATAATACTATGCACTTTCAGTTACCGTTTTGTTTGGGTAAACGTTTCGGTAATTACACGAAGCGAAAAACTTTCATCGTTCTTGTGATGTCAATATATCACTATGACTTGACGTTTGGGCACAAAACCAGACCGAGACCGCGGAAGGGGGGCGCCCCCCGCCCCCTGCTTGTCTGCTCTTATATTTTTTATTTATTGTCTCTTCCGCCCCTTCCCCTGTGTTGCTCGTTGTGCTTTGTTTTCTACTCCCCCTAAATTGTCTCTGCGGCTACACACAATGTGGCCTATTTAGGTCCGCGCCGGCCGAGGGCGGACCGGCTGGGCGGGGGTTGTTTGTGTGGGGGGGGGGGGTTTTTCGTTTGTTGTTTTGTCTCGTGCGCCATTTTTTTTGGGGGCGGTTTTTTTTTCCCTTTTTTTTTGTGGTGGCTACGGGTATTTTCGCGTTGCGTTCAGCTAGCATTAGTTTTTGCGCACACATTCTTTAATGTGTGCAGCATCAGCAGTTAGCATATGACGAGTTCAGTGATTCAGCACATTTTTTGCATTTAATTCACTCCACGTCTATGCAAATTTTGAAATCGCAAGGAGCAGTTTATATAGCACAAAGACTGAACGCCCACACTATTACATAGTCATGCGTGGGGACTGAACGCCCACACTATTTCATAGTCATGCGTGGGTTGTTTATACTGACATCATGCTATTCTCCTTGCAACATGTTTTCCTGGCCCTTGCTGTTGGAAGCGTGACGCGAGATAGCTTCCTACAATACTCCCCCTCTAGACGACAGTCGTTAAGCGATCTGAGAATTTGACAGCTCTGTTAGACCGACGAGGCTGGCCATCCAACACTGCTGACGAATCCGTGGAAGGCGATGACGATTTTATCGGGTCGTTGCCAATGAAAGCAGGTTTGAGGCGATCGATGGAAACCACCTCCATCTTTCCAAACTTGTCGATCGTGTAGTGCTTGAAATCTCGCTTGATGACACGGAATGGACCATCGTACGGAGATTGTAGGGGTTTTCGTATGGCATCGTGGCGCAAGAAGACGAATTCAGATTGCGCAAGCATTGACGGAATGAAAGACGGACGTTCGACCGATCGTGTTGTTGCCGGTTGCAGTTGACGCATTGTACATCTTAAGCGGTCGGCGAATGAAGTTGGATCGGGCAATTCTTGCGACGCTGTTGATATCATTTCGCCCGGTAGTCGAATTGAAGATCCATAGACCATTTCAGCTGCCGTCGCTTTGAAGTCTTCCTTTATGGTTGACCGAATACCAAGAAGCACCAAAGGTAGAACTTCTGTCCAGCGTTGGGCGTTGTCGTGAGCTTTAAGAGCACCCTTGAGTTGACGGTGAAAGCGCTCCACTAAGCCGTTGGCGATCGGGTGGTAGGCCGTAGTTCGAAAATGGTTAACTCCCAATAGACGAGTTAGCTTGTTGAACAATGATGATTCGAACTGGCGACCACGATCACTGGTGATATATGTCGGCACGCCAAATCGAGATACCCAACCGGAGACCAGCGCTTTCGCGACGGATTCAGCAGTGATGTTAGCAATCGGTATTGCTTCAGGCCATCGAGTATAGCGATCGACGATCGTAAGCAGGTACGATTGGCCCTCCGACGGCGGAAACGGACCAACGATGTCGACGTTTATATGGTCAAACCGATGATCGGGTGGACGAAACTTCCCAAGGGGTGAAATAGTATGTCGACCGATCTTTGACCGTTGACACTCGAGGCAAGTTCTGGCCCACTGTCGAACATCTTGATTGATTCCAGGCCAAACGAAGCGTTGCGTTACCAATCGCTGGGATGCTCGAATTCCCGGATGAGACAGCGAATGTAAACTGTCGAAGGCAACCCGACGAAATGATTTCGGTAGCCAGGGACGTGGAATACCGGTCGAAACATCGCAAATAATCGGGCGAGAGCACATTGGCACTATGACGGACTTCAATTGAAGCGATGTGTCACTTGTTCGTTGTAGTGAAGAGTCGCTAGCTTGCTCGTTGGCTAGAAGATTGTAGTCGATACCCAACGACGTAGCATGGATTCGGGACAATGCATCGGCTGCTTGATTGCTTTTGCCACTAATATGTCGGATATCGGTTGTGAACTCGGCTATGAACGACAGATGACGCAGCTCTCGAGGGGATTGTCGCTCCGATCGTGTTCGAAGAGCAAATGTAAGCGGCTTATGATCGGTGAGCACGAAGAACTGTCGCCCTTCCACCATATGTCGAAAGTGTCGAATAGCTAGGTAGATTGCCAAAAGTTCTCTGCCAAACGTGCTGTATCGAGCCTCGGTGGATGTCAGCTTCTTCGAGAAAAACGACAGTGGCTCGAAATTGCCACTGCGTTCCTGCTGAAGCACAGCACCCACAGCCACATCGGATGCATCGACAACGATGTTGAGGGAAGCATCGGGATGTGGGTGTGTTAGCATTGTTGCGTCGGCTAGAGCTTGCTTGCAGGCAGCAAATGCTATTGACAATGTTTCAGACCACGGTAGCGATTTGCCAGGTTTTGCACCTCGGATAATCGCTGTCAACGGTGATGTGATTTCGGCACATTTAGGGATGAACCGGTGATAGAAATTCAGCATTCCGAGAAATTCTTGCAGCCTTTTGACCGTGTCGGGCTGCGGAAAATCCTGAATTGCTTGAATTTTAGAGCGCAGAGGACAAATGCCGTCGCTGTCCACGGAATGGCCAAGAAACTCAAGGGATGACACGCCGAATTGACATTTTTGAGGATTGATTGTCATCCCAAATTCGTCGAGGCGGTGAAACAGCTGTTCGAGGTGACGGTGATGCTCGTCATGTCCCTTGCTTGCCACCAAGATATCGTCGAGGTAGGCGTAGCAGAAGTCGCAGCCGCGTATGACCTGATCGATGAATCGCTGAAAGGTTTGTGCGGCGTTGCGTAGTCCAAACGGCATCCGGACGTACTCGAACAACCCAAATGGTGTTATGATTGCGGTTTTGTGGATATCCTCGGTGGCAACAGGAATTTGATGATAAGCTCGCACCAAATCCATTTTCGAAAACACTGTCTTGCCCGCCAACGACGCGGTGAAGTCCTGAATGTGAGGAATGGGATATCGGTCCGGAATTGTCGAATTATTGAGGTTCCTGTAGTCTCCGCACGGTCGCCAGTCGCCATTTTTCTTGGGAACCATATGCAAGGGCGAAGAATAGCAACTCGATGAAGGCCGGATGATGCCCAATTCCAGCATGTGGTCGAATTCATCCTTGGCAATTTTGAATTTGTTCGGTGGCAGACGCCTTGCACGGCTGTGAACAGGCGGTCCTCTCGTTTCGATGTGATGCTGCACCGTATGACGAAGGTTGTTGACAAATCCGGTGGTACTGGTGATGCGAGGATATTTTTTAAGAATATCGGAGTACTGCGTCGTCCTGTGAGGGTTGTAGATCGACAGCTGCACGGACTGAACGCTGGTGACGATGCCCCGAATTGACAAACGAGTAATCCCATCATGCAGGCGGTGTCGCTTGACGTCAGGCACAAGGTCGAAGTTAGACAGGAAGTCGACGCCGATGATTGAATGAGTTACGTCGGCGATGACGAATACCCAACGAAGGACCCGGTTGATACCCAAATCTAGCGTGAGCGACCGTTGTCCGTAAGTGTTGATTGTTGTGCCATTCGCCGCTTGCAGCTGTGGAATCGTTTGAGGGCGGCGTCGGTCGACCGTTGAAGCTTTGAGGACGCTGACCTGAGCACCGGTGTCGACGAGAAACTGATGCCCAGAATTACGGTCCACGACAAAGAAAAGACGGTTGAGAGCGGCGGGAGCACTTGTCGTGGCTAATGTCCCGCTTGAGCGTTTTCCGACATTGAGCAAGGGGATCGACACTTTGTAGCGGCTGAACCGAACTTAGCGTGGTACCAGCAAGCTCCGTCGCGCCGTGGAAGTGACTGACCTTGACGGGATTGGCTTCGAGTTCTTGCCCGCGCCTGAGAAGCGCGCCGTCGACCGCGATTGTTGACCGTCAGCGAAGCTACCATTTGTCGAAGGTCTTGAACTTCCGCTCGTAACGATTGCAGCTCGGTTGACACCGGAGGATCGCTTGAAACTGTCGATACAATCGGTGATGCCACTTCCATGACCTTGTCCGCTAACGTTGCTGCCGCTTCGAGTGTTGGGCTATCGGCTGCTGTGACCACCATTTGAACATGTGTTGGTAGTCGCTGAAGGAATAGCTGGCGAAGAATTGAATCGTCAAGCGAAGAAGACTGGGATCCGAGCAACTGACGCATATGGCGAAGGAGTTGACTTGGTTTTCGATCACCAAGCTCTTCAGCGTTAAGAAGTTGTTGGACACGCCTTTGATCGGATGCGGAAAGACGTCGAACCAACTGTTCTCGAAGTATGTCGTATGGATTGTCCTGCGGCGGGTTGATAAGAAGATCTCGAACCTCTGTTGCGTGTTCCGGCGCCAGAGAACCGACGACGTAGAAAAATTTTGTTTGCTGCGTTGTAATGGCTCGGGTGGCGAACTGGGCTTCGACCTGGGCGAACCATAACTCGGGATCGGCAGGCCAGAAAGGTGGTAGTTTGATTGCGGCGGCGGCAACGGTCGCTTTGTCGGAGTTTTGCATGGACCCCGATTGATTTGACTGTTGCGGGAAATCGACCGGCATCGCTTAAAAATCTGGCAGTCGGCGAAAAAAAATGAATCAGTAAAGTCGTGAGTGAAAACAAACTCAAGTCAAAATAAGCGACGAAAACAACTGAGCTTCCAGCGCTGAGTAAAGTAAAACGAGCAAACGCAGAGTAAAAAACTTAAGTCGGGCTCACCAATGTTGCGAAGTAACAACTGGACAATAAAATGATCCTTATTGGAACAAGGAGCAGTTTATATAGCACAAAGACTGAACGCCCACACTATTACATAGTCATGCGTGGGGACTGAACGCCCACACTATTTCATAGTCATGCGTGGGTTGTTTATACTGACATCATGCTATTCTCCTTGCAACATGTTTTCCTGGCCCTTGCTGTTGGAAGCGTGATGGCATGATTTCTTTTGAGTTGTTATTTTAACATCTCGAAGCGGTTATGTGAGTTTTGTTGGTTGGTAGTGAGTCATAATTTAATTGGTTTTGTTTGGTTTGGTTGTGTTGTGGTTGGTGGAGTTATGTTTTTAGATCTGTTGTTGGGTAAGGTCTAGGTTCAGAGGAGTGTAAGAGTTGGGTCTGGAGGTGTTGAATTTTGAGGTTTGGGTTGTTTGTTTCGGTCGTGGCTTTTTAGTTAGTCTAACGTGTTTTTAAAGTATAGTCTGAGCGAGGGGCGGGTTAGTGTTTGTTGTTTGTTTACTTAGAAATTAGCATTGTTTGCTGTTTTGTTTGCTGGGCTTTCTGGTTAGTTTTATTTTTTTTTTTTTTTTTTTTTTTTTTTTTTTGTTGGTAGCGTTTTTGTGTTGGTGGTTGTGTATAAGCATAAAAAAAAAAGAAAGGAGAGAATGTATAATATGACCAGTTAAATAAAAAAAAAAGAAGAAAAAGAAGAGAGAAGAAAAAAAGACAATCGCGCTCGGCCGCCCGGCGGAGAGGGGTGGGGGGGGGGTTCTCTCCCCCCCGAATAATTTTTTGCCCCACCAAAATTTTTTTCCCTGTTTTTGTAGAAGAAAAGAAATATTTGTTGTCTCTCTAAAAAAATTTTTTCTCCCCCCCCCTGAGGGGGGGGGGGGGGGGGGCCGCGGGTTTGAAAGTTATTCTTTTTCTGTTTGGTTCTGTTTTTTTTTTTTTTTCTGGTTTTCGGTTAAGGAAAAAGTTTTCCCCAAAGGGCGGGTTCCATTTTTTTTAGGCTACCGGTAAGGAGCGTATACGATACGTCGCACTGCGAGTATTAATCCCATATAGAGTATATAATGTATCCTACGCTATGAGCAATAAGCCTAAAATTAAAATTGAAGCCTGTATTCTCAAATGCAAATAGCATCTTTCAATAATTGGCGATAGGTTTCCAAATTGACGAACCACAGCAATTGCGGATCTCAAAATTTGTACCGAAGTTGGAACAAATCAAATTCGAAGACGGTGCTGAATTTTGAACCTCATCATGCGCTGGTTCGAAAGTTACACGACCTATCCAAACTAATGATAGGTGCTACACACATTTGAGAATACAGGCCTTGATAATAATCAAGAGAGAATTGATTAAGGATACTGAGCTTTCGTGTTACAATCCTACTGTAGGGACCCAAATATGAGAGGGTAATAAGATGGGGTGGGGTCCCCATTATGAGTCCCAATCCATAGGAGGCCGCGTCCCTAATAAGAGTCCGTAAGCGGTTGGAGTCCCTAAGCGTCTAATTAGAGTCCATAAATGTAAATTGTCCCTAATTACAGCCCATAAATGACTCTAGTGCCAAATAAAGTTGTGTTCAAAACTTTGAAGCATACTTAACCCTTTGTCACATGAATATTTTCTATTTCCCCTGAGACCTACTTTTATGCTAGGATTCGAACTCCAGTGACTGGAGTGGGAGGCGTATATATACCATCACCACTAGGAGCTTGACGCTCGAGCCCGAGTGGGCTCTCACGTGTTGTGGTGATTTAGTACTATGTATACGTGTTGCAATTGTTAAACACGGTGCGATATATACTATTTAACGTATATACACTGCGCTGAGTTGCCTTCAGGCAACTCAATGGCAGAAGGGGTTAAGTTTTGAAACTATTAACATTCCAAAGTATAACCTTGCGTTATCGCTCAAGTTTTTGATACAAGACAAATAAACTTTTACTTCAACGGATAGTTGCAGTACCGGATATGCATCAGTAACGTAGGATGGCGAATCGTGGGTTAAAACTAAATAACAGTCCGTAACCGAATAACAGGGTGAGGGGTAACCTGTGGAGAGTCCAAATAAATATCAGTCCCCAAATGTTATTCGGGTCACTACAGTACATGGTGTCAAAAGTTAAATTTCAGCATTGGTCGAGATTCTTTAATACGCATTCATTACGTCCAAATATGTGCGATATCTTGGTTGCCCGTTACTAATCATTCCGGATGCTGAAGATCAAACCAGAAGAATGGCCACGACTGCTCAAATATGGTAAACAGAACCTTTAAAAACCCGAATAAACTTTATTTAATCCATAAAACGATTAACGAGTATGGCAATCATCAAAAATCCTTCAGACCAATTCAGTTAAACCCAAATGAAAGGATATAAAACAAGAACGATGTTGGGTCCAACTATTAACACGGCGAAGAGAATTAAATTATCTAACAGTCCGTACCCGAATAACAGAGAATGCCCTCTGCAGAGGCAAAATAATTATCAGCCTACCCCCTTATTCGGGTCACTATATATATAGATGTAGGGGTTACACAATACGGTCTCTACTCGAAACTTGTAAGCAAAACAGCCAATTTCGTAAGCAAGCATTATTTTGATATTCCCAATGATTGTTAACATTTCTTTCTTTAATTCGATGATCAATGTAGTGGTTTAATTTAATTACCGTGATGTTAGCATAAACTTTACCCGCTCGAGTTGAATTCTAAATTGCTAGCTCGTCTTTTAGGTCTTAATATTTCAACTAAATTGATTAGGCCTTTAAAGAATTCATTCTCGTAGCAACGAAATGATGGTTACATTAATGGCGTGGGCCTGGATTGGTGGAAACCGGTACCGACAAACGACTAAAATGTTACCTTTTAAATGGTAATTGGCCAATTGTCAACGGTTATTCAATAAGGCCACGCGTTCACCTTAGACTGAACGGGGTGCACCGTGCTGACCACCCCCCCGTTCGTTACAACCCTCGCTTGCACTGCGAGTAATTTGTTGTCATCATAATTCATTGGCTAACTAAAGACAAGCTTGTAAGCCTTTTAATTTAAGTTTGTTCACAGATTTGAGAAATGAGGCGTACTTAGGTGCTTATATCAGCAATGGAATGTGAGGTTTCGTAATAACTTTTTAAATATTGGTCTCTATTCAACTATTTTTAATGCCGATGCCTATCGGATATTTTGCCTTATCTATTCCAATATTTAAAATGTTTTGTGCAACTTCCACAAAATGGCGTACTCCAGGGGATTGTTGAGAGGGTATTGCGATGAACATTGAAGTCAAAAAAACTTCAATGTGCTGTACACTGAGATCAAGAAGCTTCAGCGTGCTGCACACTGAAGTTAAGCAAGCTTCAGCATTTATCACGCTACTCCTTCAAAAGCCATCTGCTGTACGCATGATATTGCTGAAGTTGCATTACATAAGAAATGACTTTTGAAATTCTTGGACAGTCACCCAGTACGCGTTGGGAGGAAATTGTCCATGAAATTTAAAAATCATTTCTGTTATCAAAAATATTTCAAATGTCCGGATACTGGTCAAAAAATATATATCTGATGCCCGCAAATTTTTTTAGTGGGAACATTGTTCATGGAGAGGTATGTTGAAAAAGTATTGTTTATTAATAGAATTCGGACGAGGGAGGCAGTCCATCGGGATTTTAACAGAGAAATTTCGGAGAAAAATATTGTTCGTAACAAGAGTTTTTGAGATGAATTTTCAATTAGACGAGTTTGAGATGGGAAGATTGTCCATGACTGGAATTTGACGACTACTTTTATCTCATTTCCTATAACTATTCTGTAAACTAGTGCTCAAAACACACGGTGGTTATAAGTTGGACGGTACCATTGTTGCATACCTTGTGGTTTGCATTAATGCACCAGTAGCTTTCTATTGTGTACAACACTTCGACCAGTTAACATTGGACGGCTTTAAGCTGTTTTACCTCAAATTTTTTCAAGTTTACAAACCTAAAACTTTCTGCATATTCATCGGCAGAAAATTATATTTGGAGGGGTGTCAAATAGGTTTGGGGGGGTCTCCTACAATTACAATTCAAGATTGTTCAGTTTTAGACTGAGTTTGTTTGGGGGCACTTGCCAAATTTGGGTGGACGCGGCCCCGCAATGCTTCCCGTGGGGACAGTCTTTGACATTATGGTTTTTATTTTAAAGCTTAAAATATCGTTTTATGCATCTTGACAATAAAAATTAATTTTTTACTGATAATTTTTGAAAATTCGAGAAGTTTTAATTTTTATCCTGGTTTTATACTAAGTAGTTTACCATCATAAGTTCATAAATAGTTCGGCCCATGTCGTGCGTCCAGGTTTCTGGCGGATCTGTAAAAGAGGAGGTTTAGATTTTAGATTACATTTTTTTGCTTAGGCTTAGGCTTAGGCTTAGGCTTAGGAACACATTTTTGCAACGCTTAGGTTTAGGCGTAGCCGTCGGAATACGCTTAATCTACTGTTATGCTCATAAAAGTAAATAGTTCAACGTGTAGCAGAAATTATTTTCAACTGCGTGTACTTGACTC
This sequence comes from Enoplolaimus lenunculus, assembly GCA_030248215.1. Lineage (NCBI taxonomy): Eukaryota > Metazoa > Nematoda > Enoplea > Enoplida > Thoracostomopsidae > Enoplolaimus > Enoplolaimus lenunculus. The sequence goes on along the minus strand of JASANG010001656.1, from coordinate 345,656 downwards.
AGTTATCCGAAGTCTACGAAAAAGTGTCAAATATTAAACTCAACATAATACTTTGAATCTGAGCTTAGAGTAAATCGAATACAAACAACGGGCGCAAACTTGAAAACTCATCATTCGCTGATTCGAAAGTTTTCAATGACGGTCTTAAACTGGCAAACCGACATACGTTTCCGTCTCCGGTAAAAATCGCTATCAATTTCCGTTAAAGAAATATGGAAAATTTCGTTATTTTTAAGCTCAAAATTTTAGGCATCAACGACGAATATCTCACAGTAGTTTTTCCGTAGATATGCTACAATTGTTCGAAATGAATTAAAAAAATTACTAAATTTATCCAAAATTCGCCATTTTTTAAACGTTACAAAACCGGAGAAGTTTCGCTCGTCGTGAATTTTGTTGGCAGAAAAAAAAACAAAACAGAACATCTTCGAAACGTTCAATATCTATTTTCCGGTTCCGTTATTTCGATCAGTGTCTGTTTTCAGTTTTCGTTATTTTTACTATCCGGTTACACCATGCAAACTGGTTATTAATACTCACACATATTTGCAAACGATAAAATTAACACCTGTAGATTTGTGCTCAAAAAACAAGCTTGCGTCATCAAACCTAACATTCTGTTTAGGTTGTTCCGCTATATTAAGAGCTTTTCACAATTACAACTTGCATGGGAATGTTCTTCTCAATTTTCATTTAAGAAATATTTAAACACAGTGATCTAGGTTTGTTATTCGTGAGTCCTTTCAACGGATAACATGAGCCTAAAACCGTAATAACCAAATCTTTGGCAAGCGTGTGCAAAAATGAAATGTGATTTTGTCAGTATGTTTGGTTAACGCTAATATCTCTAACAAGGCTGTAACAATAACATAAAGCATATTTTTAAGCTTAAGCCTAAGCTTAATGATCTTATACATACCTAAACCTAGTGTGAGCCTATCAGTCTAAGCAAAAAATTAGTAAGCTTGCTTACGTTATTGAAGTCCCACCGAAAAAAGTTTATGGCCCTGATTTTCGCATGGGCTTCGGTTTTTATTATAAATCAGTTTTTGAACAAACCCATTCCTCAAATGTCAAGTGAGTTTGAATAGCCGTTGATTCCAACTATTTTTTATGATTTTTAAACTGCATTTCTTTACTATTTCACGCATACAAGTCAGCAAATGCTTGCTTTACCGGATACATTTATGCTAAAACAAATTTGACAGTTGAACGGTAGATAAATATTCGAACAGAGAAACCGGTAATAGTTTTTAGAAACCGACACATAGGTTGAGTGGCGGTTGGAGAAATTTCAGACGAAAATCGGGTATTTATAATTATAAATTTTTGGCGTGGAAGGCGAGCTGGCCAATGTTATGAAACGCAAAAATTATATAAGGTGGACGTTATTATTTTATCACCAAACAAATTCCTAGGGTGAAAAATCGCAAGGTAATGAGAGACATTACCATTTTGTCGTCAAACAGTTGTCTGAGGGTGAAAAATCGAAAGGGAGAGAGGGACCTTACCATTTTAATGCCAAAAAATTTTCTGAGGGCGAAAAATTGAACGGTAGGGTGGTTTCGTAATGGTTACAAATTACTCAGCGTGGATCTTATCAATATTTTTTAGTATATTTTGTAAGACAGGTGGCAAAATCCCGACCTTCGTAGCTCTGGATCCTGTCGTTTCAAGGGTTTCGTTTCAGCATAAATAGTACGAGGCGATAATGACTCTGTTCACAAGAGTGTGTAACTGGATACATTCTGTGTAGAAAAGAATACACGCAGCGCACGTTGTGTTTTTGGCCTACTCCACCCCGCTGATTCAGAGGGTACAACTGTGCGAACCATGACACTTTACGTATACGGCATGAAAAATGTTCCGCTTATAGTTTAATTTAGGGTTATTGCATGTGACAGCGACCCTCCTCAAAATAAATGCATTCGGTCAGAATCGCAACGCCGGGTAGTACATTTTGTTCCATGTAGAACTCCAAGATTTGCATATTCTTGTATCATGCGCTTTTCCATATTAACGATCATTGCTTCGCAGTTTATACATCTTCAGCTATTGAAACATTGTCGATTTGAGTGTTTTCGACAATTGTATCATTAAAAAGTTACATTAATAATTAATTTTAAAGAATATTTCATAAATTTAACTAACGTTTATCACAAAAATTGTATTCAGATGGATTTCGGCGTCGCAAAATTTGCTGTAATAGCGCTAATGGTTACTTTCGTCGTGCAAACTCGGTCTAAAACATCAGGTAATGGCACTTAAGCAAGTTATATATACTCTCTAAAAACCTAAACTTAAATTACAGCTTAACTAAATTTGAATATCAGTTTAGTATAATTTAAATGGCTGGACGGACTAACTAAAAACTAGAATGGTAAATTTAATTTAGACTAACATATCTAAAGTTTAACACAAGATTATGCAAGGCTGTTTTTGGTTTAAGTAACAACTGCAACTCAGAAATTATGTGTATCTGCGAGTTAATTAAATTTAGCGTAAACAAAAATATGTAAAATTTTAAATAAGTTTAAGCGTAAATCTACCTGCTAGTCCTGGCTAGAATAACTGGCAACGTATAGAACAAGGTAGCATAGTAGACACCTATTCCAATGCGTATAACTCTAAGCGTAAGAAATGAGCTTATACCCAAGCCTAAAACGTAAACATGAGCGTGAGCCTAAGCAAAAAATAGTCGTCTAAAGCTTTACGCTTACTGTATTTCAGTCCCGCAGAAAAACGGTCCGCCCTGATCTTTAAATGGGCCGATCAGCTTAAGCGTAAATCAAGTTAGTTGAAGCTTTCAGAAAGTATTTTAACAATTGGATACAAAACGTGAATTTATAGGAAAATTTGCATTGCATTCATTCAACGAAACGCAGTTATCCGCATGTGTAGCACAGCACTGGAATAAAACTAATCCAAGGTTAAGAGGCAAAACGATTCCGAAAACCATAAGCGTAACCAGGATTATGTTATCTCTGAAGGATAAGAAATTTTTTGGCAAGCGATCGTTGTAAGCGAAAATTATTTTGTTTACCTTTGCAAGTTAATATTCTACAGCTTAAAAAAATGTACGTTTTTTGAAAATTTTCGGAAATATCGTGGATTAATATTTTCCCGGTGGCCCAATTTTTATACGCTCCGGCAAAAATACCGCCATATTTGTTTGTAACCGTTAGAAGCAAACCATATACATACCATAGTGTGTAAACGTACAGTAAAATTAACGGAAACGGAAAAAAAGATATCAGATGATTTCGAACGGGAGCAATGAAATTTCATCAACACAAATTGAGTCAAGTATGACACGGGAGGTTAGAATTTTTGATCAAAACCACGTTTGGCAATGTTGGCTAACGGGGCATGCCTACTGCAGGACTTACAAACTAGTGAACTAAAGCGATTGGGTACTAGTAAGTGTAGGCTTAGAATTAGACTTATGTTTAGGCTTACGCTTAGGCTTAGGCTTTAGTGGACAGGCCGTTTTATAATTAACATAAGCCGGTGGGACGGCATGGATTATTTTTTTATCCGCTGATTGCAATGAATTTTAGTCAATAGTCGCGCAAAAGGCGACTGGCGCGGATTTATGCGATATCGTAAGGATTCACACGAAGACCACGAAAATGCGGACGAACCATTACGGGCCAGACTTGTCACAGATGATGATGACGTCACCGTAGGCGATGACGTCACAGCAGGCGATGACGATAAACGTGACGGTGGCATGCGTAGTTTTATGCGATTTCGCAAATCCGATAACTGTAAACAGACACGAGTTGTTGTGCAAATGATCCAATTGGATGATGGGTTTAAAATTTTTCCAATTTTGACTGTTCAACGAAATTAAAGTTTGACCGCTGTTCAATGGCGGATCCATGGGGGGCCACCCCGGCCGTGGCCCCCCAACAGCATCTCGGCAAAAATTATATTGGGACCCAAAATGGGGACCCCCTTTTATTTCGGTCACTACAGTATGGGTCAAAAATAAGTTTATTACCTGTGAAATTTTGGCCCCCCATTTTGAGATCCTGGATCCGCCACTGCCGCTGTTTAAATCGCAGCGTATAAATGTTGATTCTAAAAAATATCTAAGCGAAAACCTTTATGATCATAGTTATGAAATTTCAAAAATGTTCATAAAAAATTTGGCCAATGTAAAGAACAAGGGCGCAACAGTGTCATAAGCATATTATTAAGCTTAAGTGTAAGCCTAAGCCTATGCGTAAGAATAAGCTTATTCCTAATCCTAAACCTAAGCCTAAGCATAAGCCAAGCAAAAAAAAATTAGTCTAAAGCTTATGCTTTACTCTACTGCAGTCCCACAGAAAAACGTTCCGCCCCTGATTTTTACATTGGCCAAAAATTTGGAAAATAGTTTTTACATGAAATTATTTTGTTTACAAAACATTAATATAGCTGAAACTGTACATATATTACGCATCACATAAGCGTTACGATTTTGCTACCATTTAACTTTTTCGCCGGCTTTAGTCTGCACTGCAACAAACGGTGAGTCAAATTCGACTCCGCCAGTGTAAAATTCGACTCACTGGAGAATTTGACTATATGGCGGAGTAGCATTTGACTCCGTTTGTATTGCCCGAAAAAGCCTATTTCCGAGACAACCATTTGACTCACCATTTTTTGCAGTGTTAATTTCACAGCTCGGCAGGTATAATTTCTTGAACAGAAAAATTTTGTTGATCTTTTCGAATCGACAGGTTATTCTGAAATCGGCGAACGTTACTCTGAGGGACGTTCCGTTCACCTGCGGGACAGCAATCCTAGGTTCACAAAGCAAGGTACACTTCTGCACCACTATTTTTACCCTGGACCGCATGAAAGATCCGAAATAATATTTTTGCTCTGGCAGACGCGACAGCTTCGAGCGAAATTTATTCTTGTGGGTTGGCCTGAACAGTCGCCACTGCATCAAGCCAATGTCTTTGCTGGAACAGCCGAAACGGCTTCAAGACTATATTTCGCAAGGCTGGGCGGGACAGCTGCGAGCCTGGGTATTGGCTGATCTGTCTTGACAGCCGGGATAGCTGTAAGCGTATGTTCTTGCTTGGTCAGTCGGCACAGTTTTGAATGCCTAAGCCTGAGCGTGAGTCTGAAGTCTAAATGTCAGCCTAAATTCTAAGCCTAAGCCTGAGTCTAACCTAAGCTTAAAGCTTAAGCGTAGGTCTAAAGCCAATGCCTAAGTCTAAGATTAAGCTTAAATGTAACTGTACGTTCGAAGCTGTCCCCGCCGACCCAGCGAAATCATAGGATAGAAGCTGTGCATCTGTTCCGACCGATCCAGCTAAAACACAGGCTTAAAGCTACTTTCCCAGCAAAAAATATAGGAGCAGTAGTTTACCGTTATATTCCGGGCCTATTGCTGTCCCGCGCGTAAACGCGACCCCTCAAAGTATTAACATGAGTCCTAAAGTCCGCTAAGCGTTTTCTATGTCTTTGTTGAAATTTTGGGAGCGGATATATCTCATCACAATTTGAAACGTTGTTTATATGCCCACACTACAAACAATTGTGAGTCAAATTGACTGTTTCTGAAATTGGTTTTTCCTGACTACACAAACTGTGAGTCAAAATTCGACTCCGCCAGAGTCAAATTCGATTCACTGAATCGCTCAGTGAGCCGAATTTGACTCTGACGGAGTCGAATTTGACTCAGTTTGTGTAGTCAGGAAAAACCTATTTCGGAGATAGTCAATTTGACTCACAATTTTTTACACTGCATTTATTAAGTTTTGCGAACGGTATGAAAATGTTCCGCGTGGGAGAGAGGTAAATGTGGTTAAAACTAGCATTTTTCAACAATTTTTCCTCGATTTCCAGATCCAATTGGCATCGATTGGACCGGCAAACGTGGTGATATGAGATCGTTCATGCGGTTCCGAAAGGCTGGTGACATGCGGTCGTTTATGCGCTACCGTCGGCCATCCGGCGTTTTCAGATCAATGGACCGTCGCGGTGATATGAGATCGTTTATGAGATTTTGAGATGGGATAAAACTGAAACCATATTAGCAATTCCAGCAAGCGGTCCTAAATATGATCTAAGGGTGAACGCAAAATGTTCTCGCTAACATCAATGCTGCTAATTTTTTAATGTAAAGTATAAACTGAGTTCATTTCGCTATAGTAAAATTTCAAAATATACAAAATTTTACCAGTTTTTTAGCGGTGTATGTTTTCAAATTCTATGCAACTTCTTAATCCAAAAATTTGGACACTAACCGAACACTTTGAACTGAACCTGGTGAAAGATGCCAAAATCATTTGGGAAACCAGATTCAGTTCGTTGAACACTTTTAGCCAATCAGCCTTTCGAGTTATTTTAATCTCGAGTTTTCGATTTTGAGCAGTTAATACGAAGTACAATTGAACGTTGTATTGTTTGAAATCAAAGTAGTTTTTAAAATTTTAGAACAGTTTCTGGTTTTTGTCCGCTTTTGCGTTTGCCTAATATAAACTGGATGATACGCTGAAATGCAATATTTTTATTGCAAACTGCAGTCAATATTGTTTTAATTTTTTTATGCAAACTGTAGCAAAGTAGGTACGTGTATGCACCGTTGAGATAAACTCTTTATAAACTTTCAGTTTTTCAAACTAATAAAAAATACTGTGATAAAATATACCTAGTGCACTGGTTGTACTTGATTACACTCTATTTTCACCTTATATGAACTAGATACTATAAAGGTCGTAACAATGGATTAAATATTTTCCTAAGCCTAAGCCTAAACGTAACAAAAGTGTGTACCTAAACCTAAATGTTGCGAAAATGCTCACCAAAGTCTAATGCCTAAGCATAGGCCTAAGCAGAAATGTGCCCATAGTTTCTGATTGCATTAGAAAAGCATTGCATTAGAAAAGCATAGGCCTAAGCAGAAATGTGTAGTCTACGAGCTAAGTCTATGCTTTTCTAATACAATCATAAACCATGGGCCAAACTTCGAATCTCGGGGGTGTTTTTATAGGAGAATATAAACCCTGTAACCGCCCACGATTAGGGCCGAAGGCCAAACGTTGGGCATACGGATCTAAAAGGGGGCCGGGCCAGGGCCCAATGTTTGCGCCCGCGAGCCGAAATAAAATCTGACCAGTGCATGACCATTTTCTTGTCTCATGAGAGCCGATGAAACAGACCCTTCGTTTGGCATTGCATTACCATTTTGATGCGTATTTTTTGGACCTTAAATCCTACCAAATCTTCGTAGATACTGCGGTCATGACGTATCAAAGATTTGGTAATGTGAAGTTCCGTTCAATTAAATTTTAGAAGATTTATATATTCCAAACTGAAACCGAGTCTAAAATCCTGTATATAGACGGAAATCTCAAAGGGGGTGACACCATAAACGTTCCTGGCTGTGCCCTAAGACTTCGACTTTTGTACACTACCCTGCAGACGTTTGCTTAACATAATGCTTGTTTAACATCCTAAGCATTTTCTATGTCTGAGCCTAAAGCCGTACCTGGTTTGTTCAAAAAATATCTGAAGAGACATATCTTTCCGTCTTATATATAGGCAGCTGATTTTAATCCTTAAAGCACAATCATTATTCGCACCTGTACCAATGTTAAAACTTGTTCAATCCACTGCAGTAATTGAGTTTGTTGGTTATCCATAATCTTTCGGGGGCCCGGGCCCGTAGGGTCCCGGCCGGCCGAGGAGTGGGCTTTGGCCAATATACACTGAAAACTCCTATGAGTTGATTAATCTACTCAGTGGGAGAAGTTATATCTGGTTATTTCTGAGTAAATGACAGTATTAAACATTGACTCTGAGCTGATTTAATATTGGGTGAGTTGATTAATTAACTCGGAATGGCATCAATCAATTCACAATGCTAATTCTGAAAGCCCTAACTCAACAGTGGTTTCGACTCATTCTGAGTGAAAATCCACTCATTGGAATTAAGTAACAGTGTATAGAACACCGCGCTAACAGTTGTTTTATTTTAATAGGTGTATATTTTCACTGCACACAATCAAGAAACTAAAACCACTTGGATACAGTGCAGGTATTGACCTATTGACCTGATATCTTAGACATTGTCCGGTACTAAAAAGAAACAGGTGTGCCTACACGTTTATGGCGTGTCTGGCACGTGTAGAATTGAACGCTCCTATACAGACTTATAGAGTTTACAAAATTGCTAGCATCTAAAATTTAAATTTATTCCAGGGTTCTATTTTGTAGATTCATTTTATTTTGCGTAGGAGTTAGGTTCAGATAGTAATTAAAAAAGCGAATAGCTTTACTATTGGAAAATCGTTTTACTTATTGTTTTCATGGAAATGGGGAAGGGTCCATAAATCCATTTTTCGGAAATCCGGTTTTGATAAAATGATGGTCAAAGAAGGCTCGTCGAACTGTGAATTTAATATTTTTTAGCTACACAATCATTAGATAGTCTTTTAAGGAATCAATTGTATCGTGATAAATTTGCGGAATCTTAAGTTATGTACGCTACAACTAAACACTGGACTAAAATTGGTTGATGAGAAACTATGGTTAATTGCAGCAATAATCTGTATTAAGCGGTGAAATATCGAGGGTACTACAGTCATTTCACCAAAATTAACATTTTTGAATGAAACGTCGTTTCTGATCAACACGCTCGTTACTTTTAGTTTATGACTGAGACATACAATACGTTTTATTATCACTTTTCTTTCGCAGTAAGCTTCGTGTTCTGTATAAAGAACACTGGCCCATGCACAGATCAGCAAAGGACGGTTTTATGGGGTATGCAATAGAGTAATGAGGTATGCAATACAGTAAGCTTGAGCTTTGGACTGATTGGTTGCTTCTATGTAAGCTTAGGTTGCGGAGGTTTTGCTGTAGATTTGTAATCACGTTTAGGTTCAGACTAGACAATTAGCTTTGAATTATCATTAGTAGGACACAAAATTACTTAGCTAATGTGTGGTTCATAAAAATTTTGCAACGCAAAATAAGGCAATTTCAACTTGATAACTTATTTTTAGGATTCAGAGGTGTATATAAATGAAGATGAAGATATATCACACAGAAATTCGTATAACGCTCGAAAAACGCATTTTTATTAGCTGTAGAATAACCTGCTGAAGTAAAAATAACTAAATTGAAGCATATGTGTACGTAAGTGTATGTAAAGCAAATGTTGTCATGCCTGTGCACATATACCGGTATAAGAAATTTTTTCAATGACCGCGTGGTGTAGTGGTAACATGCTTGGCTCGAGTGCAAGAGGGCCGAGGTTCGAATCCTGGCGTGGTCATTAGCTTTGTGCAAAACTTCAAACAGGGGTCGTGCAGACCGTATAGTATCAACATGGAGGTTCCACCGAGATGGGCACTGCAAACAGCAAGCCCATGAATTCGGATAGTTGGATTCACGGTCCGAGACGACCGTCTGTAAAAAAGAGGGATGTCGGTATATGTGCACGTAAGTGTATGTAAAGCAAATGTTGCCATGCCTGTGCACATATGCCGGTATAAGAAGTTGTTGCAATGGCTGCGTTTTGTAGTGGTAGCATGCTTGGCTCGAGTGCAAGAGGGCCGAGGTTCGAATCCGGACGTGGTCATTAATTTTGGGCAAACTTCAAACAGGGGTAGTATAGTATCAACAATGTTTATGGTGCAAATGCAATATATGCAATGCACATTGTGTTGTATGCTAGCCTATAGTATACGTGTCGAGTGTCGACAAATATAGTGGACTACAAAACCAGTTGAAGAGGCGGGATGCGTGGAGCAGTGGTAGAGCGCTTGTCTCGGAATTCTAAAACCCCTGGTTAAATGCCACCTGTACGTAACCCGCTTTTTCAGCTGATTCGTCTGATGTCCCGGTTCCTACCTAGACCGGCATAACTTATGTATTCTCGAAATAAAGTCGTAGCTACGTTATTGATTCTGTTGATTGCAAGTTTCGATCCTATGACCGACAGATTCTCAGTGTAGTGCGATACCACTGAGCCACGCGCCTCACTATCAGCTGCTGAGTTTTTAGATACACATGTATCGTGGTTCCTTCATGTTTCACTGCTGCTGCATATGAAGGCGGTACATATGCATCAGGATTTTAATCGATGTACGGCATCAGCCTTACGTTGTATTTTGCCTCCATGCATCTGCATGTCACACAAGACGAAATACAAATACAACTTGTTTTTCACAATCCGAATGAAATAATAAAATCATTGCTTATACAACCGAGCTAAGCTCCTCAAAGCTAAGTTTTAGCTTCACCACTGAGGTACACGTTTGATCGTTAGCTTTGTTATCTACTTACTATATACCATGAATAAATCCCATAAATATAGCGTACGTATATTTGTAGTTTCCTATAAAAAACTTTAGCTTAATGTATAATTTGAAGTTTTTGATCATATTGGGAATTCAACAGAATGACGTCTGAAGGCATTTTTCATGACGAAGTAGAAATTGAAGATTTTGAATACTGCGAAGACGATGAAACCTATTACTATCCGTGTCCGTGTGGCGATCGATTTCAGATAACAAAAGTGGGTTGAAATGTACCTTTTACGTAAGCATTTACCTCGGAGTATGGTACTGCTTTTATGATGTCGCGTAACGCAATACTTTGCCTTGGCATGCGTGGGAAAAGTCACGTACCGCAGTGCTATTGTAGTGTTTAAAAAAGTTTGCACAGCAGCTACGTTTGGCCATGTGGTGAAGCTGTTCTAAATCTTTTTCATTTAGCATTCGATCTGATAAGTAAATGTTTTTCTGGTTTCATGCGTGGTAGCTTATGGCCTGGCACCCTCTGGCCCCGGTGCCAATACCGATGCCGATGCCCGGCCCCGGGACATCTCTATTTTGAAACATAATCTTTATTTATATACTAAATTCCCAGTCATTTCAAAAATATATGTATACACATTACGTTAGAAGTAATGCCTGTTATGAAGAGATATATCGGACAGCATATCTTCATCAGGAATTTCAGCGCTGGTTGTCAAACGATGTTTACTTCTTTCGATTATGAAATATCACATACAAAACGTTTGGTTTTCCCGAGTTCTTAAGTATATATATTCCGTCTATTTTTTTGACAATATGTATTATGTTGAAGCCTTTAGCAATGATTACTTTTTAATTTCTAAGCTACGTTTTAATTCTTTTCGAATTTATAGCTTCATTGTCTTGCTAGTGTTCTCAGGAGCAGTTAGAAAATGGTGAAGATGTCGCTGAATGTCCGAGTTGCTCGCTTATAATACGAGTCATTTATGATCCAGAACAATTTGTACAGACTGAAAATGTAAAATTAAAATCGTCTGCAAAGCAAGCCAAACTCACAGCGTGAGGTCGAAGCCGGTTTTCGACGTTCGCAATATTTTAATTTACCGATGACATTGTTCTTTTACTTGGTATTGGTGCAGAATTTTAAATACATGGCTCTGTATTTTAGCTGAAATTCTGTTTTGGTTTTTCATTTAGTGTTTTGGCTCATGTTAGTTATAGGACCTGCCTACTGGAAAACGTAGATGCGCAGAATCTTAGAGACTGGGAAGTTCCCGCTTAGACTAAGGATTATAGTCTCTGGATTAGGATTATGCACATGTTTAGGCTTATGCTTGGTTCTTTTTATAAGTGGGTCACTTAGGGACACGCTTTGTCCTTACTAGTGGGTAACATTATATGCTTATAAACCTATTTCATATTCCAGAATTCCCGGTGGTCTGTATCAGGTATCAGTTACCGTTTTTACTTCAATGTGATATGACATTCGACATTTTGCATGTGTATTTCACATCTAATACGTTACCATTTCTTCACTGTCATTGTATAGTTGATAAAACATACCGTCGAATATCATAATGGTGATACTACACTGGAAGTGAATAGTGCCATATGATATTGCCGGACCGATTTATTCAATAGGTTTATAGACTTTTAAATTAAACTGGTTTTATTTTCGATGTGCCATAATCACGCTCTGAGCACATACACTGTTTAAAACCAATTAAATGTTGTAGTGGTTAGGCTTTTGGTACGTACGTTGTGCCATTGATGGAATAGCTTATGATACTCAATGGGTAGACCAAAGGAATATGACATGATACTCCTAATCTATCCTGCTAAACATCATATGACAATATTTGCAGAAAAATTCGAGTATCATGCGATATTCATAGGATCGTATCGTGTTACGGCACATATGCGTTAGTAAGGTATGCTTATTTGAGAGTGTTGTGGTTAGTAAGCTAGTGTAACATGATACTCAGATTCGGTATTAGAGGCCGAAGTTAACGTTGATATCGAAATCGCAACAGCACAAAACGTGTTTAATTTGTTGAAAGTGGTTTTTCATGCTGTACATATTGTTACCTTAGTTACACATTGTTTTGGAATTTTTCTTACAACTTTCGAGCGGTCGTGTTTATAAGGAGCTTTCGCAAACTTTTTGATTATGATAGTTACACTTCCATGTTAGATTTTTGTAGCGTAAAGTTTGTCGCATTCTGTAAACCCAAGGACTTATCTTGATCTTGTTCATCACCAGCGCAGAACTGAAGCACTGATGGCGAATTTGGTTTATATTGCGCGTTTGTTTTCTGTTGGCATAGAATATGTTATATGAAGCAAATTAATAAAGAAGTGTTTTTGTTTCGAATTCATATTGCGTTAAACGAGCTAGTCGGTATTCGTTGTCAACATGAGAAGGAACATAATTCTTTTTTATAGTGTTTTCTGTCATATGAAAAAGGGTGTCTTGATTCACTCGGACAATATGAAATCGGGATTAAGATATTTGCTAAACTTTTGAATCTGAAATCCACCGGGCAACAGATTTATAGCCACAAAACTGATTTTGGGCCGTTATTGAATAATTGTAGCGACTATGTTGTAAACCAATATCCATTTTCGGTAAAAATCGATGGCAGTTTCTGTTAGAGAAATACTGGAGATTGTTATTTTTATGTTCAAAATAAGTTAAAAATAATTATATATCTCGTCATATTTCGATATTACTGTGTATCGCAATTTTTCATTACAAATATTGTGCAATTGTTCGATGCGAAATAAATTACGAAATGCAAACACTTCTTATCAGAATCGGAAAACAATGTTTTTTGCTGTTGGAGCACACTTTTAATTATAGCATGTCGCTAGCAGGGTGCAACCTAATATTCGGCTCCGGTTTACTGTCTGGCAAAAAACCCGCATCCGGTATAAACCTACCGTATTTCGGCGATGATTTCGTAAATCTCAAATTATTGCAAATTATGTTGTTGGATGCTATGTTTTCAGTCCCATTGCATGTAAGTATACAGTAGTACAACAACACCGGTAAGGTATTTGAGTATACTTTGATTGTCCGAACATGGTTTGATTAGTATCGTGGCGATTAGGGTGGGATTTTGTAAGACAGAATTTTGCTTGTGATGTTTCGGTGAGTTTTTTAATTGGTAAGAGAAAAGATGACAAATAAAGTAGAATGTTTTCAAATTTACATAACCTTGGTGTATTCTGTGCTATTAGCATGTGCTTTATGTTTGCTGCGACAATCTTCATATATTTTTCGTGTATTATAATAGTGCCAAGGAATAAATTGGTTTAAAGCAATATTTTTTGCATATGGTTAAATGCATGCGATTCGGATTTTATTATAGAAACAAACCAATTATTTGCAGCTTCACGCAATTAATTTCAAGTATTAGGACACGCTCTTTATATAAACGCAATATTCCGTTTACTAAAGATAAATTAACATTTACTGTCGCATTAACGTGCTAAAAATTGATTTATGTAAAAAAACTATTGGTTAACATCCGGCTCCGGTAAAAAATCAGTATCCGAGTTCGTTTCCGGCATCCGGTTTTTTGCGATCCGGTCGCGCCCTGGTCGCTAGGCTTATACTGTGAAAAATGTCGCAACATCAAATTGCTTGACGACACCATTTTTAGCTAACTTAAATTTTAGCACGTTTGCAACGCAGAGCTAACATATTTTAATGGCGTCTCCGACAGTAACTCGACTTCCAGCTACGGTAGGATTTTTGCTGTAAATTCAAGTCCTATTTGTCGTATTCTTGTTGAGGATAGCAAATTCAGCATCAAATGTATCACCTAATTTTGTTTGGCCTCCGGCTGTGATTGTATCCCGATATACGCTCGTTGTGTTTGACTGTACTGTGTTTAAAATGCATTCCTACTTGTTTCAAGATCATGGCTAATATTGATATAACTCTAGCGTCCGATTTGCCTCCTAGTAATCTGGATCAATTTGAAGCGAGTACTTCTGGCTCGAATTTAGTAACCCCTAGTGATGTGATAGCGGTTGATTCGTCTTACATGCGAGGACATGGGACGTACGTTGAAGACACACGGTTGCATGCATCTGTAGCTGGTCGTGTGGAACGCGTGAACAAATTGATATCTGTTCGACCGTTGAAAACCAGGTTCGTTTTGTCTCGTATTTTTTGTGCAAGTTTTGCCTGAAGTTTTCGTTTTTGTTCTGGTATGGTATGTAAGCGCTTAATAGCACCGTTTAATGCCAGCTGCGTAGTAGAACAAACTTATTGATTGGCGGTCCCAGGATTTTTTCTCGGAGGGGCGGGCTTTTAGATTTTATTTTTTATATTTTAGACCATGTAGTAAAATCGCATTTTTGTTCTAAAAATTGAACTGTTCGCAAAAAAATTCGGGGGAGGGGGCCGATTCCCAAGCCCCCTTCCGTGACCGCCACTGCGACTAGAACCATGCTTCTTGGTCTGTTGCTACTAGCATACTTTACTATCAGTTGATTGCACTTCCTCACTCACGCATAGAACAGGCCCATCTTCTCAAATACTTATAGCACCTGCCACCATTGAGAATACAGATCCAGGTCATAAACACAAAGCGTGAACTTAACTCCTACAAAATTGTTCGGGACCTGTGCTTCACATTGTTAGCAGTTTTGAAGCTTTAGTAGTACAGCGTAACTGCGTATTAAGTCAAATCTTTAACGATTGTGATAAGATTGGGACTATGGGAAAATTTGAACGTGGCACAGACAGGGGTTTTAGTAGGTTTTCCGTTAACCATCGTCGGATGCTTAAAATTGTTCCAATCTTATCACCGCTTCTAGGCCGTTTGTGTATGGTCGATATCGCTCTAAATTTTTCCCATTTCTCTGTTTTCGGTACAACGGCGAAATTGGTGACGTAGTCATTGGTCGCATCACTGAAGTTGGATCGAAACGGTGGAAAGTTGAAACCAACGCGCGTCTCGACTCAATACTTTTGCTGTCATCGGTCAATTTACCGGGAGGAGAACTGAGACGAAAATCAATCGAGGATGAGCTCATGATGCGCGAGTATTTGTCGGAAGGCGATCTTATATCGGCTGAAGTGCAGAATGTTATGGGGGTAAGTTGAGAATTCTCTGGGTCCCGGCTCTGAGTGAGGCGGTGCTCCCGGTTTCCAATCGCTGCGAAAATTTTGAGATCAAGCAACGAGAATATTTTTACTGATAAAATTGTTGTTTTAAGTGAAAATCTTAGTTAATCAAGCGTGATCGCTCGAATATAACATGTAAGAACACTTTTCACTCATATGTGTAGGTAGAAATGTGTGTTCAACTCAAAAACCTTATTAAAGATGAAAAATGTTGAATCATGGCAAAATGTCTATTTGTGTGGAGGGAGGTCTGAATTGGTAGCCAATCGAATTTAAGGTAGGCTTTTGTCGAGTAGGATCCCTCTACCCTTCGTAGTAGCAAATCCTCTGTTCATGCAAGGGTACAATTTTTAAACGACTAAAGCACTTCTCACCAATTAGTTAGTGGTAGTTTTCTTATAGGACGGCGTGTTGTCGTTGCATACTCGGAGCTTAAAATATGGCAAATTGTCGCAAGGAACACTGATCAAAGTATCGCCTTCATTGATCAAGAGACGAAAGTCCCATTTTCACAATCTTCCGAGTGGCGCTGGTGTCATTGTTGGTAAGTTAGACTCCTGGCTCTTGGCTACAGACAGAGTTTGTTTGTTTTAAAATTATTATATTTATTATATATATATTTTTTTTGTTATTTTTGCATGTTTGATTGATTTAATTTATTTTTCTATGTGTGTAATTTTTATTCTTTTTTTTTATTTTTGTGTCTGTAAGTAAGGGTTAAGATCTTTTAGGTGTTTGCCTATAAATATTTTTTCTTTGAAAGTCGTATGTTTCTAAAATTGAAGTCAAGCATGATATATATTTATGGCGGCTTGTATTCTCTTCCACTGTGAGACAGCGGCACTGGCGGGCTTAGTGCTTTAATTTTTAAGCCAATGCTTATATTTATGCATATGATTAAAGGTAGGTTTAGGTTCCGTAATCAGACCTTTGGGTCGTTATTGTTTCAGGCAAAAATGGATTCATTTGGATTTCACCGTACCCACATTCAACTGATGCCGACACGGATTCGGGTGGTTTTGTTCAAGATTTGTCCGAAGTTTCACGTAGTGATCGGCAAATAGTCGCTCGGTTACGAAATGTAATTTCAGTGCTCGCTTCGCATTCCATTGCTCTTGATGATACATCTATTAATGCGGGGTATGATGTAGCGGCGCCTTATGGCGTGGCAGAGTTGTTATCACCAGCAGTCGCAGCAGAAGTTGGCCAGTTGACGCGAGCTAAATTGATTATGGAGTCTGGTGGCATGTGACCCTGCGATTGCTGGCATATACGGATCGTATTTTTTTGAATAATAATTGACTAATATTAAGTTTAGCAAGGTTTAAGCTTTAGACTAATTTTTTGCTTGGCTGAGGTTAGGCGTAGGCTTAGGAATATACTTATTATTACGCTTAGGCTTAGGCTTACGAATAAGCTTATAATGCTGTTCCGGCCTTGTTCTTTATATTGACTAAAAGTAGGCTAAGTATATTATTCTAAGCATAAGCTTTACCCTCAGTGTATTTATAAGTTTACAACTAAACCGAAGCTAAGGAAAATGTATCTAATGCATAATAGTTTAGGTTATAGCAGTTCCATGGAAATTGGGACACCCTTCAGAATTCGTATTCGTGTGACATGATGTCTGAGTCACCTTTTGTTCTTCAGTATCATCGAGGTATTGTCTGCAATTATCATATGATTTTGTTTTCGTGCCGCTGAATGTCATATGATATTCGTTGAAATTTTGGAATATCATATGATATTCGCATAAATGTCCCCCAGTGTCGAGTGACATACCGACTCTTGTACACGTTTGAACATTTGATAGTGGTCGTTTATAAGGTAATGTCACATGACATTCCAGTTTTGTTTGCTGACCCGATATAACAGCCCGAATGTTACCGTTGACGTCGAATCAACATGGGGCAAACCGTGACCCGCCAGCCCCAATTATAACGTGAATCCCGCATAATATGCAATAGCCATGTTACTTGGCAGTGATCTATTAATGTTTTAAAAAGAGATGGAGTTTTATTTTACATATTCTGAAATGGCGGTCGTGGTGGTAGCCGGGGCACCACTGTTCTTTGTTGCTTAATAATTTCGTTGGAGTATGCCGTGAATTGTATGTATTTTGTACTGTTTATTAAGTAAATTTTTGTTTTGATTTCTGTGATGAGATATTAATATGGTGTGGGTTCGCAATAGATCTGATCCTGCTTGGTCGCACATCAACGAATCGGTGTTTTATTCAACGAATTTCTACCGTAAGAGTATATATATATATTCATAACTTGTTTGCAGTTTATCAGCAGGGTGTAAAGCAAAAATAACGAAACGGATAACAACGAAAACAATGGAAACGGATAATGGATACTGAAGTATAAAAGTTTCACAAATGTTTTATTTTTCTGCCAACAGTTGAGTCAGGCAAAAATATTCACCGGGTTTCTAAAATTTTGAAATAAAAATAAAACGGATGCACCGAAATTTTAGCTCATGTTACTTTAGGGTCTTCCTGGTTTTTGGTGGGTGTGTAAAAGCGTATGTTTAGATTCTAGAGTACATTTTTTGCTTAGGCTTATAGGAACGCACTGTTGCATAACGCTTCGGCTTAAAACTACGCTTAATCTGCTGTTACACCACCTGAAAGTAACGTTGACCCAAATTTGTAAGATTTTGTATGAATTCGTACTTATATTTCATTTCAAACTGCAGCTTATCTTTTTTGTAAACACTTTTATTTTGCTTGGCTTAGACTTAGCAATATGCTCATTTTTACTCTTACGCTTAGGCTTAGGAAGATGCTTAACACTGTTCCGCCATTGTTCTTTACATTGGCAATAACTACTATGTGTCACACAACGCAAGCTTGTGAAGCTGACTCTCAAATGGTGTTATTTTTTGCGGCCAGACGAATAGTTCAAAAATTATGATCAGAAAACTTATTTGACGAAAATACCGAAATTGTTGGCAGCGCGCCACTTCAGTTATTCGACTCTCAACTTTACAAGCTGTGTTGAGTGAGATATAAATTGCTTAGTTTTTTAAAAGGTGCCGAAAAAATTGTTTTTTTTTAGAAAATTCAAACTTCAATGGGGAATGATTTGAGGGATGTTATGCGGAGCTCAAGTATGCAAAAAGTTTCAAACCCCGCCCATTATTATTATGGTCAAATGTCGGGTGACCGGCAATTAACAAAAAAGAATTGTTATTTTTGTTGTTTTGTGATGAGGTCAAGCAAGATTTTACTGCATGTTCGAAGTAAACGGTGGAAATTAGGTACAATTTTTTTTTAGTTTTGAAAACTGTTTTATTTAAACTAAAATTTTTGGTTCAAGTGTGGCTTGTATTCAGCTACCGTATGATGGCTGTTCCGCCGTACTGGAAGAATTTTTTCGGATTGCCTATGACAGAAGACGAAGACCAAACGCTTAAATATCCGTGTAAGTTTTTAAAAAAATTTAATTCTACATATTAAAATAAGTGTTTTGTAGTCGTTATTGCTGTTGTTATTTTTTTGCTTGTTATCGATAGTATTAAAGCAGGTTTTGTCTAATCCGCTGTTTGTTTCGATGTCTTTGCATTGAAGTTCGATTAAAGAGTTGATATTCTAGTGCTCTATTTAGTGACGGCAGCTTATGTTTGCTTGAGTGTTTTTGTCGTGCGCTCGTGTAGGAAATACAAGGTTTCTAACAGAGTGGTACGTTTTAAGATGTAGGTTTAGGTTTAGTATCAGATTCGCGCTTAGGCGTAAGCGTTCAGTTTTTGTTCGCGACCTACTTGTAGACATTGTTTGGTGATTCGTGATAGGAAATAAGTTCGTTTAACTTGTTGCAGGGGTTAAAAGATTGAAGAAGGGGATCAGCATTTTTGATGGCATGCTAAGTTCGGAAATACGTAATAGTTGTAGCACGGCGTTGCGTTCTTCCGAGATATGAACGCACGCTGCTGCGATGCGTCAAGTGTGTAGCAGGCGCCGAACGAAGTGAGACAAGTGTGTGCACGAGAGCATGTTTTGTTGCTGTGCAAGTAAATAAAGAACGAGTGCACGCACAAGTGTGGAACGAGTGCGGTAGCACGAGTTTGGCACGAGTGGCGCTGCGCGAGTTCTTGAGTCACCTGCACAGCACGAGACCGATGTCCGAGTGCACCGCACGCTTGAAGCAAGCATAGCAGCACGCGTTGGTATATCGAAAGAACAATAAGCCGTACTACAACTGACTTGTACCACAGTCCCAAAACGAATAATCTTTGGTTTCTTCAATAACCTGACTAACTAGCTCGGGCCCGTAGCATAGATCGCTCGGGGTTGCGCATACCTCCTGGAAAATTTTCGTCACCCTTAGAAAAATTTTCGACCCACTTGTAAGACCTGGGAACTCCTTACACGCCACTTCTAAAATGGGGTTTTATGAGCACCACTGTCTTGCATTCCGAGCCTGCGGTTCAAGTCAAGTTTTTCACGCTTCAACTAAAGGGGCAAACTTTACTTGGGGTATATACCTTAAAGGGGATTTTTGTTTGATACAACTCGAGAAAATTTGTAATTTTTTCGGAGTTTTTCATGCCGATATCTGCCAATATGCTTGCTGACACGCATTCCATTCGTGGGAAGGAATTTAATTTTCAGTTTGGCCCTATTGCATAGCATGACCGTTTAACTACTAGAAATCAGCAAATGGTTAAAAATTTGAGTATATATACTCTTCGGGAAAGTTTACTTTGATCCGAGCTGGCTACGCGCCTGAAGTAGTATTAAAAATTGTGTAGCCTGCGGCAAGTTTGAGGCACAGTTAAGGCGCGCTGGAGCGTGCATTACGCTGCATCATACGGTTGAGGCACGCTTTGGCGTGCGTTAACCGTGCCTCAAGTGTGACGGACAGTTATACCCTAAAGACACAGTGCTTGTAGCACGACTCTTAACTATATGAGCGAGGTACAATTACTTTTATATCAGTCTAGTTAAACATTCCAGACGTATAAAGCACAAACGAATATTGTGACTCAGTTGTTTTCCAGTCGAACTAATATGCAAATTAGTTATTAGCTAGCTATTCATTGATCTGCCTTAGAACCTTATAAACAATTTATTAAGATTCCTCGTGTTCATAAACGCTTTAGTACCGAACTTTGCTTGTAACCCTAATAATCAATGAAATCATTTTTGAAAGTCCTCATTTAAGCTTAACAAATGATGCAAATTAGACTGTAGCTAATAAACTGCGTAAACATTTTAACCTGCCAGGTTAACACCACAGGATAATACGCTTTTAAATGTAAAAAAAGTTCATCAAAATCCGTTCAGCGGTTTTTGAGATTCTCGTCGGACGGACAGACGTCAGACGGACGGGTTTTCTGCCGTTCGACCTCCGCGTACTAAATAAAATGCTTCGTAAACGTGAAACTCCGGAGCTTTGCTGGAAATTTCGCTTCGCTCAATAACGTTTAAATTGCAGCTAGAAATAGTTAAGTGTGTGTGTTCCCGGTTTTTTGAAAATACTGTTTACTGAGCTGTATGATGTTAGGTTCAATGTAACTAAATAGTGTTATTGAATGATAGTAATATATATGAGTTAGTCGTTTTTTTTTTAATTGAACTTTTACTATAGTGAGGGTATATTGAGGCTTAAAGCGGACACTGTTTGGTGGTTGCCGTGCGTGAACCCAACAAAGCTTTAAACGCTTGTTTACAAACAATGTTTTATGCTGTGATAGTTTGCTCATTTTAATGCAATGTGAAACGTTCAATGCAGACAAGGCACATGCCTCGGCAGGGTAACGAAAAATTTACACCAAATGTTTTAGGCAAACAAGTATTTTAACACGTGGAATTTATACCAAAAGTTATTGCATATGGTTCGTTTTTGTCAATTTTTGCTAAATTCGTATATCAAGTACGTACCAGAGTGCAGAGTGCGACCGGATATCCGGATCATGCAAAAAAAACGACATCCGGCTGCGGTGTTTTTCGATTTCCGGTCGCACGCGGGTACGTACGTTATGTGTCACAACAAATTTTCGTAGGTGAGAAAAAAAAACGTTTCCTAGTCAACGACCAATGCGGACGCTTCGACGTCCTCATGTCGCTTGACAATTGCAGTGTGGTGTCAACAAAACGTTGATTTAGCACAGGATTGTTTCGTTTTTGGCTAACGATCTTAATAGCGTCATAGAGCAGGGTAATTAGTAGTTCGTGTCAGTTGGCGTTTGTGTTTAGCATAATGGAATAAAGCATGACAATAGAAGAAACGCAACAGCATATGCTTAACTTAAAAATTGGCACGTTTTTACTTGTGCTCCAACGGCCTCACACAACTGTTTTAGTTGGTTCAAAAGAGTAAAGTATTCACTTACAATCGTATGAACTCGTAATAACGTTCTATATTAGAACGTCGCAGCATAGATTAGTTGGTTGGGGGGGGCATTTTTTCAATCAGAGGGCGGCCGCCCCCACGCGAATCTTCTGCGAATAAAGTGTTCAATAATGAGTTGCTGGTTGAGTAGAATTTTTGGGGACCGATAGCCCTCGTCCTGTTTAGGGCCCGTTCAATTGGAAGAGAGATCAACGGTAGAAAGTTTTCGTTTGTGAGGGGAACTGAAAAATGCTCAATAATCAACTACTAATGAATATTGATTATCAACGTAAAAAATAGCTGTAAATGGTAGATTTGGCTCATGTTTAGAACAGGGCCGGAACTGTAGTATAAGCATATTCCTAAGCCTAAGCCTAAGCCTAGGCAAAAAATTAGTCTAAAGCTTAAACGCACTCTATTATAGCCCCTTCGGAAAACGATCCGGCCCTGTTCTATACATGGGCTGTAGTTTTTGCCGTTTGGTTTAAGGCGGGATGTGTTTTTGTCGGAAGGAACACAACCTATTTTAAAATATTGGCTTTGGTGTAACCCCGAGGGGCACTGGTGAATGAAACCTCAACCGCACTCATGATCGTGATCACAGAATGCCACTATGAACGGGATGTCGGTGTAGATTTTACGATACATATGTAACGTCGTATTTTGACCGTGCTACTTGATTACGATTCATGCCGTTGCTAGGGTATCTGGAGCCCCTCCCAGCCGGCGAGATGAGACCCCTTGTAAGGTATCATCGTGGAGCGCAGCAACTGTCGCATATACGCAGGAACGCAAGCGCAATATGTAATGCGGAAAAAAACTTGCTAGCTAAGTGAGCGATATGCTGAATTGGCGCGCAAAATTTTTCGGAAATAACATGGTGGTCCGGTTTAGCTTGGGGATTCTCACGGACAACTAGGTCCCTATGGGGGGTAGTGGTAGCTGCTGTCGAAGCCGCTGTACTGGCTACGATATACAAAGAATTTAGACTAAACTTTATTATTTTCAGATCTTGAACTGTATACGCATGTGACTGATAAAAATATTCAATTGTTCACAACTGTTGGGACGTTAATTGTCGGCCCAATCATTGCTGCCGTCAAAGGACCACGGACTGCCAGTAATATAAGGTAAGACAAGCGAATCGCTTTGATCTATTCCGCTCGTGAGTGATTTGGAATTTTTAAATTGCAGAGAATAGTGTGCTAAACGATTTGGATTGGCGGTGTCCAGACAACACCGATCTGTCTGTGTGTGTATAGCAATTAAAATTCTAAAATTTGTCAGCCTTGTTTTTTTGTTGAATTTAAGTAAATACGACTAGGATATACTTTAGTTGCTGTAAGCACTGGCATTGTCTGATCAGTTGTTATCGAACTGTAGGGGGGGACATTTGTGCCAAACGTATAATCGATTATAATATGACACTATTTAGCGATAGATGTTTACTTTGTATGCGTATGTCGTAGGTCAATCTGCTATTCAGACTAATTTATTAATTGGTCTAGGTAGGTCAATCTAATCGGCTATTTATTGAAATAGCAGTTTGCGTTAAGCTAAACTGCGATTGAATTTATAGACCAGTCAGATTTGGTTATTTGGACAGACGCAATACCGTTAAGCCAATTAGCGTCAGTTTGACAACACTGTTGTTTTCGCTACATCTAACAATCGCTAGTTGCCCTAGGCCAGGCCGAACTGCAATTTTAGCAGCATAGCAGATTGGCCTGTGCCAATTGGTGATTGGCGTGAATTGAACAGCAGATTGTCCTACGACATATATTCGTATTTATATGAAAAACTGTTTACGAAACCAAGGGCGTGAAGCCGAACCGCCTTGCACCTACCTGCTGGTGCATATTGCTTTGCGGTAGACATTTCGATGACTTGGTTAATAAAATAGGCTAAGGCTGTGGCTTAGGTAAGACAACGCCTAAGCCTAAACGTGCACTTAGTAAAGTGTTAATTAAATTGTTTTGGGCCAATCCGTTAAGGAATCAGATTTTTGGAAGGCAATGAGAGTCCGAAGAGAAGCAAAGTTGATTCAAAAACAACGCGATCGTGACGCAAGCGGATAGTTTTGCACGAAATATTTAAATTCCATCGCGAAACTTTAGTTTTGGTGGGTTCTTCTGTCGTGTGGTGTCCGGACACACCGTTTATTATCTAAGGGTTTCGAGGGTCGACTGCCACCCTAGACATCCCTGTTCCCACGTCCGCCAGGGGAAAGTCAAATGTACGTATGTATGTGCCGACGTTTTTGGAAGTATTTTAGCCGCCTTGCATTGAAAAGTGGGACCGTTGGCATTGGCATTGCATGCGTTACTGGTCCACTGATGACGTATGCTCGTGTCAAAAATGATCCTGTCGAAAAAGTGTTTGATCGTTCGTATCGGCTAAGGCATAACCGCAATCAAGTGAACGTTGACCGATTTTATCGTGCAGGTCTGTTAGCTGGGCTTGCAGGTGCAGCTTTTGGTGTCACACAGGCGCGGTCTACCCTAGTGGTACTTGGAATTGTCGGTGGGACTCTGGCTGGTGGCGTTTATAATACTATGGTACCGGATGAGAAAAAGAAGAATGCCGACAAATAGCTTGCGGTATAGAGTGTCGGTTGTATATTTAGTGTCTTGTGGAACTATTTCATTGATAATTAATGATAGATAGACGAATAGATATTGAGAGACGTGTGTAACAAATACTGGATGAAATTTCAGTGCTTGTGTTTTGTTTCTATAGAACTGGTAGTTTGGGCCAATGAAATTTCAGTGCTTGTGTTTTGTTTCTATAGAACTGGTAGTTTGGGCCAATGAAATTTCAGTGCTTGTTTTTTGTTTCTATTGACCTGGTAGTTTGGTCCAATGAAAATTCAGTGCTTGTTTTTGTTTCTATTGACCTGGTAGTTTGGGCCAATGAAAATTCAGTGCTTGTTTGTGTTTCTTTTGACCTGGTAGTTTAGGGCAATGCAATTTCAGTGCTTGTTTTTTCTATTGACAGTAGTTTAGGCCAATGAAATTTCAGTGCTTGTTTTTTTTGTTTCTATTGACCTGGTGCATTGAAACGTTAACTTAGCAACTTAGTGGTACGTACTTTAAAAAAATCTATACTTTCTTCATTGGGTTCAAAGAAAAAATTTTGTAATATCAAGTGGCCCATATTCTCAAATGCATATAGCACCTATCACCAGTTAGTAATAGCTTTTCAAACTAACCAACTGCTGCGATTGCGGATCTCAAAATTTGCACAGAAGTAGAGTAAATCGAATGCAATAAATGTGCTTAATTTCAAACATCACCGTTTCCTGGTTTGAAAGTTACAAGACCTATCACCAACTGGTAATAGGTGCTACACACATATATGAGAATACGGGCTAACAACTTAATAGACATGGACACAGGTTTGGGTCAAATGTGAACTACAGTTTTTTTGGCCGTTGTTATACACTTTGGTAATGGGCTAATGGCCTATCGAAAATGATTGATTTCATTGATAACTGGTGTTTGTCGTATTTGGAACGTTGTCTTTCTTATTGTGCATATTGTTTTCATTTGTACAGGTCGTTTTGAATGTTTTAATTGGTTGATCTCTTTGAGGAGTCGCAGTGTCTATCTAATTTTGTAGTCAAAATGATGTTTTATTACGTTGCTTGACTTTCATAAATTGAAATTTACACACATTTTGTCTAAATTTCATGTGTGACGCTGTTAAATCAACGACAATTCGTCGCCCAACAGTGTCCTAAAGCCAAAGAATAAATGTAAGCATAAACTTAAGCGTAATCCGTAGCGTAATCCTAAGCATAAGTATACTGATCGGCGGCGAATTGTCGAGTCGATGAAATTTCGAATTACAAGTTGTTATAAGGTTGGGACCCTGCACCTAAGCATAAGCCACCTATCCTTGGCGAACCCAATCTTATGATTGTGCGATGGCAAACCTTGTAGAATCGGCTTAGCTACGCTGGCTTAGCCGTGTTCGGGATAGGAATTCCGTGCCCAGACCTAGAGTGCCCCTATAGTCAATAACCGTTATCACCGGACCCGCGGATTGCTTTTTTATAAGGCAATCGAATCAATGTGCAACCGGCTATTAGCCGGCCAGCCGAACCACGGCTGGACTTTTGGCCGCAAGTTCGGGGCTAGGAGACTCTTATCCTCGCGCATTCCTGCCCCCAGGTAAAATTTCTGACCACCGTGGCAAAACCATGTTATCCATCCAGTGGGCAGGCAAAATTCGGAGTGCGGGGAAAAATAAATTCTTGGTAAAAAGGAATTGGTCAAAAAGGAAAAAGAAAAATGGGGACCCGCACCGCCTATTTTAAGGCTGTAGAAATTTTTACTATACGCAAGAATCGTTCCATACTCAGGGCCCAAAAATTACCCGGGAAAAGGAAAAAGAAAAAAAAAACAAAAATACCAATCCCCAGTCCGGACAACGATAACAAATTCCGACTCAGGCTTGCTCGGTCGCGAATCGCGCAAGTCCGGGTCGGACATAACAAAAACAAACCCGTCCTGCGGGGATCCAACAAAAACAACGGCTAGCCAGTCGGGTAAAAACAAGAATCTCAACATCGTCTCTGCAACAAAATATTTAGGAGCTCCCAGAAAATGTGTGGGTTTATCCATGTAAACTCGGCACCTATATTTTATTATTGAAAAACAATACTATTGAACACGTTAAATTTTTGGCTCATTCCCTGGTACCGCTGACACCTCCGGCCACCGGTACGCGAGAGAACATTTTGCAAATTCAAAATTTACCGTAGCCGCCTTCTTTCTTGAAGCCGGCTACACCTATGAAAAGAACCAAACAAAGAACATGAAAGCAACACTGGTAGGCATCAGTATGTTGATGTGCCATACTGGCAATGTGACGATACAAGATGCAAACTGAATGCCTGAGGAGAATGATTTGTAGCCGTTTATATAGGTCTGATTCCGGCTACACCTATTTTGCATAAATTTGCATAAAATTCGGTAAAATTTGTAAATTTAATGAATTTTCTGAAAACCGGCAAGCGGTTTGCGTAGGGCGCAAACCAACAAAAGTACCAAGAGAAATAACAACAACAACAAAAACAAAAACAACAAAATTGAGCAACACAGTAAATACTGTTAAGAAAGATAAGGGAGAAACCAAGCCAAAACGGCGATTTCGGGGAATCAAAAGTAAAGTCTAATAAGAAGTTCCCGCGCGGTTTGTAGTTTCAGCTCCCAGAGATATTCGAGGTTCTAAAAATTATAAACCGCTTGTGCGCCTGAGAATCGCCATACCCCGAGGCCGCATAGCGCGACCAAGACTCAGGCAATGCCCGTACCGCGCTTGATAACAAAATTCTCGCGGTTTCAACCCTGGCGCACACATTTTGCGCCTTGCGGGTTGCATTTGAAAAATAACTGGCGAGCTTTAAGTGCACGTGCCCAGATGCATCCCTACAGTTGTCGGTCGACGAGTTGTCTGGTGACGAATTGTTACTGACGCTGTTGCAGAGTCTAAATGATGATGATGGAATAGGGAACAACGGATTTTCTGGCGTTTTGATGTTAATATTTTTGAATCTCATCTGCCTGGTTTTGGTGTAACATCCGGAATTATTTTCAGGTTCTGTTCCGCTGGCAGTATTTTCTAAATCCGGATGCACCTTGACAAACAGATGGAGCGTGTATTGCGGACTTGGCTGGCAAATTATTAGGTTTAGAGAAAAACTGCCACAAATAATATATAAAAAAACAAAACTTATAAAAAACCAAAACTATCTAACTTTGACTGTCGTTAAAAGGTTTGGGTGTGGTTAAAAGAAAGAATTTCTTGGCTTCGAAGATTGAATTTTTCAGTATTAAAATGCAAAAGGTTTGTTTCTTTTTGTTCTATGCAACGCAGCGTTACTTGCTCATGTGCCATGTTGTGCTTTTTCTATATGTGTTTATGTTTTTTCGCTGTAATGTAGGGTTTCCGCGTAGTTTAGAGTTTGTATTCGCTATATTCCGTGTGTTGTAATATTATGTTGAAGAAACTGAAAATGTTATACGAAATTGGCAAAAACGACAAAATTTTAAAGTTGAAATTTCTTGCTAAATATTTGTTTTTACAAATTGTAGCTTTATCGCAATATATGCAGTACTTGTAGTGACCCGAATGAGAGCGGGTTATAAGAGGAAGTCCCCGTTGTGAGTGCCAATCAATAGGATTTCGTGTTGCTTATTAAGTTGATATGAATGTCTTAGTTACAGTTCATAAAAACACCAATAACAAACACTCAGACAATCCATCTAAACTTTATTGAATCCAGAACAAAGATTAACGGGCGTGGCAATGAATAAAAATGTCTTCGGAGCAAGTCAGTTCTGCCCAAAAGCAAGAATATAAAAAGCAGGGGTGTTGGGTACAATTAACATGGGCTGAATTAATAATAATAAATGACAGACCGTAACCGAATAACAGGGTACATCCTATGGAGAGGCAAAATAAATATCAGTCTTTTTGTCCCATTTGGGTCACTACAGTATTTGATAAATAGTGGTCCACAATGGTAATGATTGCAAATGTGTTTTAAACTAATGCATGATTTTCTGCCATAATAAATTTTTTCAAGCTGTGTATGTGGTGAGACTAATTTGTTGGTTACAGTATGAGCGATAGTTTGGATGGTTTTAGAGCGCAGCAGAGTTTGTTCTTGAATAAAGGCTCTAGTGTGCAGCATGTCTGACTTTGTGTTAACTTTAAAGGAGAACGTGGGAGCAGCTAGACTCGAAATTGTCGACTGAGTATTTAGGCTTGGTACTAAAACATGACCTACGGGTCTGGTTTTCATCTTCGGTTGCACACTCTCAGTGAGTCGAATTTGACTTTGACAGGAGTCGAATTTGACTCAATAGTCCCGTAGAGCCTATTTCGGAGTCAATTTGACTCGGTAGTCCCGTAGATCCTATTTCGGAGAGTCAATTTGACTCATCATTTTTTGCAGTGTAAGTTTTGTGCCGTCGATATTTTTTGGGCATTTCATGAGTAAATACTGAGATTTCGCCAAAGAGAACTACTTAATGGACAATTTTGATAACATTTCATACTTAATTATGGTTAAACTTTGTCAATTTTTTACCTCATTTAATTTGCCGAATGCAGAAGAATCGCGCGGTTTTACCTTGAACAGTAATTGTGCGGAGTTTATGCAGTTAAGCGTTCACTTTATTCTGTAGTTTTTGGCCTTTACACGATAGATATTTTCTGCTAGATTCAATATGTAACTGTTGACATTTTGATAAACGATTAGTTAGACTGCTGAAAAGTTTTGAAATGTTTATAGATTAAAATATTGATTTGATAGTAACATTTTACTGTTATTATAATGTCTGTGTTTTGTGTTATATTTGCATGTTGACTTTAGAATACTCATTGGCCAGGATAAAATAGAAAACCGGATAAAAACGAAAGTTCCGGTATTCGATGGGCGGCGACTCGTCGATGGGCGGCGACTCGGGTTTAACGGACACGGATACGGACTCCCATTTTCACGGGAATAGAATGGATATTCGGCTATACCTTGGTTTCACTGTTTACTGATCTGGCGAGAGCTCGTCATGTATTAAAAATACTGAAATGAAGGACCTAAGTTCGATTCGCAACATGGTCCATAAATTTGGACAATATTTCGAACAGGAGTCGTGCAGACCGTATAGATGCAACCGTCTGGTTGTTTTGCCACAATCACTATTGCAGTAATTGAATTAAAAAATACCGAAAAGTTCACGGTTGCTGTATTGAAATAGTGCCGGTTATATTGACAGGTGTTTATTAAATTAAATTTTGTTTTCAAATTAATTTCGAAATTATTCATAATTATGATACTAACGGATCAGGCTTATATGAAAAATTTTTTTGGAATAGAGCAATCAGATATTGAACTGCAGACGATAGACCATCCTGGTAAGGCATTACTATAACTTGAATCCAGTAGTTCCCGCTTTTTATGATTGGATCAGCTAAAATTTCAAAATGAAGTATTTTTGGACTACGTAGTACCATAAATGAATGATATATAATAAAAATTAATAAAATATAATAAACGAAAAGTTTTCGTTGTTGGTGGAAACTAAAATAAGCTTATTTGCACATAAACTGCACACATATATCTAATACATATAATAGATACATATATTATATATCAAGGTGCAACCGAATATTAATTTTTCGGAGCCGGATATTGAGTTTTTACCGGAACCGGATATTAGCCGGATATAGCTGGTAAATATGAGCATTGTTGAAATTAATGTCGTGCAAAAAAACTATGTATTCACTGAATTATATTTGTTTGGATTTTTGATTATATTTTAGTTATTGAAAAAACTTAGCTTGCTTAACTTGGCTAGAAAGGTAATCGCAGCAAAATATTAAGATTGTCCAACTGTCAAAAGCAGGTTTCTGGTATTCGGAACCACAACAGTAAACATCCGGTATACGGTAGGTTTATACTGGTCGTCGGAATCGCATGTAAACCAGAACCGAATATCCTGTCGCACCCTGAAATATGGCATATTTTCCGGACGGTTTTTTTGTCCAGTCGTTATTTTTATCCGGTCACCCACCATGAGTGTTTTCCCAACAATTAAAATCCTAACTGCGCTTATGTATCTAAATGTGATGTAAGAAATATTAGCTGGATAGTTGAATCGAAGACATATTGCCAGAAACACAACGCAGCTGTAGAAATTTATGTTCTGAACTGTAGTGTTAGTGTCGTTTTGAGCAGAGTGTAAATAGTGCATGACGTTCTAAGTTAGTGTTTGCGGTTTTTTTGTATTTTATTTTTTACATTTTATTAATATTTTAGTTTGCATTTGCATGCATTTTGAGTTTTGTTTTCTGTTTACCTGCGCACGCCAGCCTTTGAGCCGTCCCGGGCGGACTTAATGGATCCGTACAGGTCTTCGGTTTGTAAACAATGGTTCGTTTGAACAGAAATTCGATTGAATTGTTTTCTGTTTTGCGAACTTTCGGATATTTTTGATCTTTTTTATGAAATTTTGGAAAATGAGTAGAAAATGAAAATCGTATAATTTGTGTTGGTTTGAATTTGAGTATTATAGAAATGATTTTGATTTTAGCGGCTGAACTGTACAGTCATATTATTCACAAAGGCATTCAGGCCGGCGTCCTGTTAGGCGGTGTGATTGGCCCGACTGTGAGTGTTATCAAAGGCCCTCGTACGGCCGTTAATGCACAGTGAGTCAATATTAATAATCAAGTTGTGTGTATGTTTGTATTTATTTCGTAGTTGGTTAACTTTTCCGGTCCTCGTATGCTGATTGGAGAATTTAGATTTAAAATTGTACGCAGTTAAAAGTGTCCGCATAAAATTTATTTTTGGATGATTAGCAAAATATTTTGATGTTTTAGGGGGGCTACGTATTATTATCATCAGAATTTAGGACTTTGTACACTTTCCCTTCATATTTAAGATTCAGATGAAGGCTTATTATGCATACATTTGAGACTAAGATGAGCTTTTATCTTTTCTGGGATACACAACTGAATTTGATGGTACCCATGCATGCTGCAGAAGGTATAGTTGCTTTGCTTGATAGTCATCGCATGGCTTTTTCAGTTATGCTTAAATTTCAGCAGTTTTGTGCTGTTTTTGTTTTGTTTTTAAGTTTCATGGATACTACAGGAACTGGTATCCTTACCGAAGTAAAGGCAGGGTTACCTGCTTACAGAAAATTTAGTCCAATTGCAGCCAAAAGTTACCTGCTTACTGAAAATTTAGTCCCATTGCTCATTGCTGCCAAGGGTTAATTGTTTACTGAAAATTTAGTCCAGTTTGCAGCCAAGGGTTGCCTGCTTAGTGAAAATTTAGTCCAATTGCTGTCAAGGGTTACCTGTGTACTGAAAATTTACTCCAATTGTTGCCGAGGGTTACATGCGTACTGAAAATTTAGTCCAATTGCAGCCAAGGGTTACCTGCGTACTGAAAATTTAGTGCAATTGCAGCCAAGGGTTACCTGCTTACTGAAAATTTAGTCCAATTGCTGCCAAAAGTTACCTGCTTACTGAAAATTTAGTCCAATTGCAGCCAAGGGTTACCTGCGTACTGAAAATTCAGTCCAATTGCTGCCAAGGGTTGCCTGCTTAGTGAAAATTTAGTCGAATTGCAGCCAAGGGTTGGTTACCTGTTTACTGAAAATTTAGTTCAATTGCAGCCAATGGTTACCTGCTTTTGGAAAAATTTGTCCAATTGCTGCAGCTATGATTTCTGAGGTTAATGTCAGCAAGGCGTGCGCGTACGTACCGAAAACATAATCCCCTGTTTAGTCTCTAAATAATAAATTTGACCAATTTCAGGCGTTTATTTTATAAAGGCGGTCGAATTGGTCTGGTTGCTGGTTTGGTGGCGGCGCCTGTATTCGGGATTGTGAATACGTATAAATATGAAGGCGTTGAGCCGTATTATGATCGGGCATATCGAATTCGAAGGAACCGAAATCAACTCAATATTGATCGTGCGGTAACGACGTTTGGAACGCTTGGTGCAGTTACAGGATTGGTTACTCGGTCAACAAATCCGCTGGTGGCGGCGTGTTTCGTTGGACTTGTCGCCGGAAATGTCTATAACGCCGCTGTGCCCCCGGCCAAGGCGTAACACCATCGAAATGATAATATTAAACATGATTTGATGTCGTTTGAGTTGTAT
Organism: Enoplolaimus lenunculus; assembly: GCA_030248215.1. Classification (NCBI taxonomy): domain Eukaryota; kingdom Metazoa; phylum Nematoda; class Enoplea; order Enoplida; family Thoracostomopsidae; genus Enoplolaimus; species Enoplolaimus lenunculus. The sequence continues at coordinate 313,211 of JASANG010001656.1, read as the reverse complement.
CCGGAGTTGTGTAGGATTGTTTTTCCAGCATGATTTTTATATCGTTTTATGGTACACGTTTCGTTCCTCTATACGATTGTTTTGCAGCCGTTGCAACCGGATTCAGGGCGGCGGTATATTTTTGATGACGTCCGGCGCCGTCCGTCACCGCATTTGCAGCGCACGTTTGTTGCCGCATGGAACCGCATATCAATTTTTTATACAAACTTTTTTGACGCGCGGTGCCATCCCGGTACCGGACAACGCCGAACGACAAGCATAGCGCCGCCCTAATTATGGTCAATACCGGTGCTATTATTTTGTATCGCGTGATACTGATAGCGTCTGTGTAATGTAGTACATTACAGAGTGTTCGCAATCGATGTGTATAAGTTTTGCTGATCGCGTTAACAAGCGACAAATGTTCAGAATAAAGTGTAATTGGATCGCACTTCAGTCAGATAAGACGCAATTTTTTTATCTGTTTCGACAAGTAACTGATTTGCGATGAGTTACTAAAAGCGTCAATGAAATTCGAATGCAACATTCAGAGTTGTTGTTGTTGTTGTTGTTGTTGTTGTTGTTGTTGTTGTTGGTTACGCAATAAGGGACGAATTAATCCAAGTGGCGAAAAAACATGGTATGAAAGAAAGAAACGTGTAGCTTAAAAGGGTAAATGTTATGGAAAAACATTCGTATACAACACCGATAACCTGGTGTGACCAGAGCTTCACATGGTAATGGGTCATAAAATTTTACAAGATGCATTCTGAAATTTCCTATTTTTATTCTCACATTTCGTAAAAACGTCCAAGAGCGGCAGAAGTTTGCTACGAGAGCGTTGAGCGTTTCTGGCTAGGAATTGTCTGGTATTTCGGTTGTTTTTAAGGTTAATAATTGGACGTTTGGTAGTTTGAATGGATTTTGGGTTTTTGTATTTGTTAAATTTAGGACGTAAATATGGATGGTTAGTCGGGAAAAAATTTCTTTCTGGTTTGGCAATTTATTTTTATATAAATGCAATATTACGGACGGATATTTGTATAACTGATATTACGATGGGTTTTGTGCCGTCTGAAATGCAATCGAGGCATTACTTTAATTTGCAGCAAACACCAAACTCGTTTGAAATTTATAATTGCACGTTTGTGTTTTTTTGTTTCATTTTTTGCAATTTGTAATATTTTCTAATTTAAATTATTTTTTTTTTGCTTCTTCTTAGCTTATAGAGTAAAGCTTTGGACTCGCTGCAGTACAGTAAACGCATGCATGCGGTTTGTGCCTGTTAACTGTAGTCGTTGTTTTTTGCTAATGCTGACTTTGTAACTAATTTGTGTACCTTTTTGTTTCAAGATGAGATTGGACGATCCGTAAGTAAATACCTGGAGATTAAACATCAGTAGAATAATTTCAGCCAAACATGCATGCTAATATCCGGTTGCGCTAGGGACATCCGGTATCTGAGCACAATTTGTCTATGTACTTTATATTTACGACAGTGCCAGCATTTAACCCTTTCTCACATGAATATTTTCAATTTCAAATGAGACGTAATTTCAAGGTGACATTCGAACCCCAGTCTCACGAGTGAGAGGCGTTTACGATGACCACTGAGCTATAGCAGCTTGACGCTCGAGCCCGAGGGTGCTCTCACATCTTGTTGAGATTTAACACTGCGGATATATGTTATAAATGTTAAACAATGCTCACAGTGTGCGTATTGCTTGTCCATTATTGTATTTAGTTGCTCATAGTATACTCTATGAGTGAGAAGGTTAAGCCCAACATATATGATAATATCCGGTTGCGCTAGGGACATCCGGTACTTGAGCACAATTATTAATTTTTACATGAACTGTCGAAAATGTCTATTTGCATATTTGGAATGTTCACCGTTTGTCAACCGCGAGCCGTCGTTGGCCCCAAAATGGTTGGATTTTGTAAATTTTAGCATATTTGATTAAGTTTCTCATGATTTTCCTAAATTCAGGTTCTTGAAAAATTAAATTTTTTAACGTCTCGACGTTCCCATCTTATGATTCAAAAATTTTTTACGTCAAAAAGTTAGGCAAATTATGCGTGCAAATTTTCAATTCTCATCGATTTGCTCACTTAAGAACAATTTTTTGGCGCATGTTAACAACAGAGGTGCGCTTACTAAGCACAAACCTAAACCTAAATGTTAATCTAAGCCCAAAAGTTGCACGTTTCTAAGTCCTCTGGTTCTCTGTCTTCCAAGGAGCAAGTGTTCATACTTGACAATGGGCCTAATTTTGCTGTCCGCAATACCGTACTTTTTTACGCCTTTGTCCTGGATCTTTAATCCGTTGACTAAAAACCTGCAAAAGTATTTGGTTAGCCACATGAGTTTCATAACTTTCCACAAAAATTTATTTGGGTCCAAAGGGGGGGGACATTGTAACGTCAAATACATTTGGGTGTGAAATGGTTATTGGTGGTGTCATATGAAGCTCAAATATGCAGAAATATTTGAAATCCGATCATCTTTTGGGCAAACGTTTATGGGCACGCAAAAAGAGCCTAAATGGAGGTCATTGAACAATTTCTGTTTGTACTGGATGTTAAGAAATAGGCTTTAAAGCTTAAGCAAAAAATAGGCTAAAGCTTAAGCTTACTTTATTGCAGTCCCGTGGAAAATCGGTCCGGCCTCTGATTTTTACATGGGCCGTTACTTTTAATAGTCTACATACATACTGCCCAGCAGCATGCCTTTGTACGTTATTGCACATGCACATATGCAAATCAAGCCTGCGTATTAGCACATAGAGGTCAAAAATAGAAGTAGGATTTTCCTGGGTGGGCTTTTTTCTTCCAAAGCTAAAATGTAGGAGGCTTCCATTTATTAATAAATAATTCTGTAACAAATGTTTCGTTTAAGATCACTAAGCAAAAACGGAAAAATATGCTTCACAACTAAATATTTAACAAAAACAAACGATTACAAAATTTATACCTCGAGAATTTGCCGTCTTTGAAGAGAGACGGCTTTCAGGCCGTCTCAAAAATAGTAGCATATTCTGAAAGCTACTTCTTTTGGACTTTGGTGAAGTAAATTTAAGTACTGTAGTGACCCGAATGAGAAGGTGACTGATATTTATTTTGCCGTTTCAGAAGGTGTCTTGGTATTTGGTTGCGGGCTGTTTCTTGAATTCGTCCATGTTAAATTGAAATTTATTCCTGTGGCAAAAACTGACTTGCTCCGAAGTATTCGTATTGATTACCGTGTCCGATAATCTTTTTGTGGGTTTAAGTAATAAAGCTTATGCGGGTTGTCTGAGTGTTATGTATTTGAGTAGTCTAAGCCATTGTTGTGCGTTGATTCCTTTTATGGACTCTAATTAGGATTTACGGACTCTATCCACCGAGTAACGGACTCTGGTTTAGAGATACGGAAGCGTGTTGATTGGGACACATGATGGTGACCTTTCTCTTATTCGAGCCACTACAGTAGTCAAAATACCAGGGTTTCAACCGGAACATAATTTTGTCTCAATCGGAATCGGAGTTGGAATTGAAGTTGCTCGTCGTGACCGGAGTCGGAATTTTTGGATTTAAATGTGTTATGATTTTGTTAAATTTTAAGTTGTAAAACCGAATAGGTTATATTTAACATGTTACACAGTATTTCTCAGTATTAACCTTGAGTGGCATAGTATATATTCTTCACATTCGTTTAGCTATTCATTTTCCTTCTTTTTAATTATGTTAAATCAAAGCGGAACATAAGTTTAAACATTAAATAATTTTGACGGAAAAACGCGCGTAACCGTTAAATACCGGAATTCCGGCATCGGAATCGACACTCCGTCGGAATTGGAATGCTAATTTTGTCGGAATTTCAGCCAGAGTCGGAATTCCATTGGAATTCTGCAAAATGCCTAATGTGTCAATCGCTAAACGCAAAGTTTAAAATGAAGAATTATAAAAATATTTTTCAGTGTTTTGGACAAATCCCTGCTATTAAAAATGTTACGACCACCAAAGTTATAAAATATTTGACTAACTTGTGAAAAGTTAAAATTTCTCTGTCGGACGGAAGTGTCGGAACCCGGAACTACTACGTAATTTTTATGGGAGCCGGATGTTTTTTGCCAAAGCAAATGGTTGACCGATTGCATGACGAACGAGTTTATACTTGGTTTTGATCCTTTCAACCGGGTACAACTGGAGGTGAAAAATACCGGAGCACAAGGTCGACAAATTTTGCCGGAGCCGGAGCCAGAGGTGAAACGAGAATTCAGTCGACAATTTTATTACGTAGTCAAAATGATGCTTGTTGTTAAATGTTTTAGTTATATGCTTACATCTTTAACAAATCTCGGCAATTTTTTCCTCAAATTTGTGTATACCAAAAGTTAAAACAAGACGCACCAAACAAATAAATTTTGTAAAAAATATGCAAAATTTCACTACCAAAATTGCCTTCCGGAGGTCAATTTTCTGACGAAGCCAGAGACAGACGTCTCGGTTGTATCCTGCCTTTTAATAAAAATTTGCTATTGAAAAAAATTTGTCATCAGGTTTCCACTATTGCAGGCTTATAGTCTCAATTTGAAGCTGACCTGCAGTGTAACCGGTCCGTTGTGTCAACACATCTGGCCAAAATAAAAATAGTTGGATTTTTAAAGTTTTTGCGGTATAATTTGTGCGCTTTCCACCGCATTAACAATTAAGGTCCCTAGGCTCTGGCTTCTTATTAGGCAAAGGTTTAGGTTTAAAGAAGTTTTTTTCATAGACCTTAAGCCTAAAGCGTTTGTGGGTGAAGTGGACCAAGGCCGCTTTTGTTTATTTCCGCGTCACATCACCACCCTTTGTTAATATATATTCGGCCAATGTTGCTTTAAGGGGCGTAACAGTAAATCTCATAAACGTACTGCTAAGCGGAAGCCTAAGCCTAAGCGTTGCAAAAACGTGTTTCTAAGCCTAAACCTAAAGCCTAAGCCTAAGCGAAAAAATGTAATCTAGAATCTAAACGTACAATTTTATGGACTCACCAGAAACCTGAATGCCCCTTAAAGTAACATGGGCCTAACATTCGAATATCTTGAACCTTACAGTTTTTAATACATTTGAAGAACCCCGTACCAGTCGAAGCCACTTGCCCAGGTAGGCTTAATGGTGTTCATTTCAATTGCATGGGCGTAGCCAGGATTTTTTTGGGAGGTATCACTTGGACCGTGATGGATCCAGGTTTTGCTATTAAAGCACGTTGAATGATCCGGTTCCGGTTCCACAGTTTAGCTACACAGCTAATATTTTGATGGAATAGTTGAGACTGTCGTAAAAACAAAGTTTACCTACGCCCATGAGCGTCTGTAAGGGGGGTGATAGATGGGATATATTACCTCTTGAAATTTCTGGACATCCAAAATGCAGTGTGCTTGTCCGTGCGGCGCCGTCCGTCACCGTCACCGTCACCGCCACCTTCACCGTCACCGCCACCTTCACCGTCACCGCCACCGTCACCGTCACCGCCACCGTCACCGCCACCTTCACCGTCACCGCCACCTTCACCGTCACCGCCACCTTCACCGTCACCATGCGGTATGCGATGCCGGACATCATTAAAACTTTAGCGCCACCCTCATAATAGCGTTGTGATCTTTTTTCACATGACCGCAACCAGTGTCGCAGCAGGCTATAAGGGTGCACGCCAAAAAATTGCGGTGTAAACCGTTTATGACGATCAAAATATTTTCATTTTTAAAATTTTTGGCCCATGTATAGAACACGACCGAATCGTTTTCCGTAAGGGCTATAATAGAGTCAGTTTAAGCTTTAGACTATTTTTTTTGCTGAGGCTTAGGCTTATGCTTAGGAATAGGTTCATCCATACGCTTAGGTTTAGACTTAGGCTTAGGAATATGCTTATACTACTGTTCCGGCCCTGTTCTATACATGGACCAAATTTTTTGTTCAAAATCTTATGCCTGTGGAATGCAACCTCCCCAGAAATGAAATCTTAGCGCCTGGTCTGATCCCCCCACATTCGTGATAACGTCTTTAATTGTTTTACACAGTTATATTTCATTGTTTGTTAGCTCATCTTTGTTGTTTTTAGAATCGTGTTTTCTTTACGCCTGATATAATCGTGAGATAATATTGGTTCTCACGCTCAAAAATCAGTGTATCTGTATATTGCTTATAGTTTTTGTTGGCATTGGTACATACAATGATGTTGACAAGCTTGGGAAAACGCTGGTGGTGTATTAAGGTTTTATTTGACATTATTGTAGAATGTAGTCAGTGCCGGAGCAGGCAGGTGTGGAGGCTCCTCCCCAAATTCCAGGGTGGGGGCCCTCAGACGCATTTTAAAACTTAAGCGGTTTTTGTTTCAACCGGCTAGGCTGGTGCCCCCGAAATGCGGGGCGTAAGGGGGTGGCTGCTCCGGCCCTGAATGTAATTTTGCTTAGCTTGAGAACGGGCGCGTAGCCAAGAACGGGCCAGTGGGGCTGAGCACCCCCCTAAAAAATTTTGCCTCCCCCTTAGAAAATTTTCAAGTTTGCTGGCAAGTCATGCAAAACCTTTGAATGCCCCTCGTAAAAAGTTTTTAGCGCTCCACTAGCAGCAAGGGAAGTTGGCAGCGGGCCTGTATCAGAACAGTAGCCAGCGTCACCCATGAGTTTACTTTTAAGTACGGCGTAGCGAGATCGTTTTTGATCTTTAAAACTACAAAACGTTATTGTAAAGTATATTATTACAATAGGTTGTCTTCAAATTTCGGAAGGCGTATGCTCCTTGTTATTCGTGTCTTAAAGTTTGGCAATGGAAAATGAAAATACATTAGGATATGCTAGTTTTTAGTAAATTTTTAAATCAGAATAATTTCCAATACCGAAAATGCTCGATGAAAAAATACCGAATTGTTTTGTTGGAATTCTGTTTGGCACCCTGCCCAGTATTGAGACGGCTGCAACAACTGCCTAGCGGTACGAGCAGAGGTGGGGCTGCCGCACGCTGCCCCACCCACACCAGGGTGCGACCGGATATCCGGTTCCGGTGTAATATCTGACAAAAACTGATATCCGTATACGGTTCCGGTATCCGTTAAAACCTACCGGATAGCGGATATTTATGGTTGTGGTGCCGTATATCGATTACATTTTCTGGGCAAGCCAAAAAGTTCAAGTTTTGATACGTTTCAGCTACTTGTTTGTAACTTATGTAAGCGAGCGACAGTTAAACGCATTTTTGCATAAAATAATTTCAGTTAATCAGCAGCAATTGTCAACTTAATAACAGACAGAAAACTTGAGCACGGTAACAACAATACAGCGAAAAAATACATTATTTTAGCAAATACGATATCCGGATTCCTGTTCCGGTAAGAAATTCAATACCGTATCCGGTTCTGGTATCCTGTAAATCAATATCCGGTCGCACCCTGCCCCACACTGGCATCACTTCAACCCCTGACAAAATCTTTCCGTTTAGGTGCGTATTTGTTTATGTAGTTGAAATGTTTATGAATAAGCTGAATGAAAGTGGTAAGCGGTTTTAAGACGAAAAACCGAAAACAATAACGCAAGGGAAAAGTAAACATTTTCCTTCATTGCAATATATAAAGCCAGTCCGGTCAATAGCGAATGCAGAGGGGTGGCGGGGGGCGTACGCCCCTTTGTCAGAAGTTTTTTGTCATAAAATGGTAGGGTCGCTATCTTACAATTTTCATCCTTCAGAATTTTTTTGTAAAAAATACAATTTTATCAGTTTGTACACAGCGTAGGCAGTAGCGCAATTTAAGTGGCTGTATTAATTAAATTTTTAGCAAGTTTTAAAGATAAACAGCTATTGAAAGCAACGAAATTTGTCGCCCATAGTGCTTGTCGACCGACATTTCGCCTTCCGTCATCTGGTCGACGACGATTACTCGTTCGACCGGACAACGCTTCGACCCAATATTCCAAGATTCCAGGATACCAGCTTTTGAAGTTTTATCCATAGTATAGCAGAGTGCGCTTCAAAAATTAATTTCCGCTTTCCACATTTGAGTCTGTACAAAATTCAGCCAATTTCGTGTTAAACAAAAACGGTTCTAACGAATAAAAGACGATTAATAGCAAAAACTTTTTTCTTTGATTACTTGTCATTTGTCATGGAGACACACGAAAATATACAACAAATCAACAAAAATCTGTTGCATCCTGGTACAAACCACTTGCAAGGGTCCGGGTTTGGGAACGAACGTAAAATATTAATTTGCAGTTGTAACTAAAAACTTGTAAATGATCGTGGAACTGATCTGAGCCTAAAACTGGCAGACAAGGTTTCGTGGTTGACGAGTTGTAGGGGTGACAAGTTGTGGGGGTCGACGACGAGTTGTCGGGGTCGACGAATTGTCGGGGTCGACGAGTTGTCGGGGTCGACGAGTTGTCGGGGTCGACGAGTTGTCGGGCTCGACGACGAGTTGTCAGGGTCGACGACGAGTTGGCGGGGTCGACGACGATTTGGCGGGGTCGACGAGTTGTATGGGTGACGACTTGTCGGGGTCGACGACGAGTTGTTGGGGTCGACGAGTTGTCGGGGTCGACGAGTTGTATGGGTGACGAGTTGTCGGGGTCGACGACGAGTTGTCGGGGTCGACGAGTTGTCGGGGTCGACGAGTTGTATGGGTGACGAGTTGTTGGGGTCGACTAGTTGTCGGGGTCGACGAGTTGTGGGGGTCGACGAGTTGTCGGGGTCAACGAGTTGTCGGGGTCGACGAGTTGTCGGGGTTGACGAGTTGTCGGGGTCGACGAGTTGTCGGGGTCGACGGTATTTTTTTACTTCTTTCTTGGCTTCGTTCACTTTTCAGCTCTTGTACACTTCTTCCATATTTAAGGTTAACGCTTTAGGCTCATGTTTAGGTAAGGGTTTGGGCAATAGGCTTCGTTTGAAAAAGGCCAATCATACAGTTTCCCTTCCACCAGGTTAGGCTCTGGTTTTGGTTTAGGAAAAGTCTCAGGAAAATTCTCAGGTAAACCTTTTCGTTAACCTGAGCTAGAGCTAGAATATAACCCTGTGGGAAGGTAAATGTACAAAAAATCTTGTTTTTTTCCAATAATTACAGTTGCAGCCTGAGCTTGGGACTAATCTCGTGTATGCAAAACGGGACCGTGTAAAGATCAGGGCGGAACGTTTTCCTGTGGGACTGCAATAGAATAAGCTTAAGCTTTGGACTAATTTTTTTGCTTGGCTTAGGCTTAAGCTTAGGCTTAGGCTTATAGAAATAAACTCATTCTTACGGTTAGGCTTAGGCTTAAGCTTAGGTTTAGGCTTTAGGAATACGTAAGCTTAAAATACTGTTCCGCCCCTGTTCTTTACATTGGCCGCAAAACGAAACACTCCTGTAATTAATTCTGGCACGTTGCAAGCTCACCTTACTACGAGGGCTAATAATTTTTCAGGAGAGGCATTCAAGGATTTTCATTGACTTACAAGCAAGGTTGAAAATTTTGCTAAGGGAACAGCAAAATTTTTGCCAGAGGGAGTTGAGCCTCCGGTGGCTACGGACTCGCCTCTGCAATAATCATCGCGATGTTGTGAATGGCATTTAATTGCTCAGGACAATGAGAACTTTTAGAGATGTGAAAAGTAAACCAGTTGTTTTTTATTGCTGTGTCTATCAACTGGGACAATAAGTGGTTATCATCAATGAATGTAAACAATAATCACAGCACAGCACAGGCTTTTGTTTGAACAAGGTTTGCAATATTATTGGTGATATAACCCTAGTTGGAGATAGGTATTCACTGTATCTGATGTATTTTAGATTTTCCATATCCACTGAAGCGAACCGACGTTTGACGTTTTATATTCGGCGATTGTCAAGGTTTATATTATACTTACTATACGAATGAAATTACTTAATTTTCATTGTCATTAGTAAAATATCTTAATTTCGTTCGACCAAAATTTAATTAATATACGTATATACCGGAATTTTGAATCCGTGTAAAAATTTTACCTGAAGGAACCGGAATTCCGGTTGCACCCTGATTTTATATATACATATATACATATATATCCATATCCTTGCAATTGTTTATTGTTTTTTTAGTTTAGCGCAATGTAAACTATTAATGTATTAATGTGTGTTGTATGAATATGCTGGTACGCTTTAACTCAGTGATATACTCGCAGCAGTTGCTGTTTCCAGTCAAATATTGTAGTTCAGTTTTAGTAGCATTGTGTGCCATTTCTGTCCTTAATACTGTGGTCAGTGATACGGCAGCTACAAACATCAAAGCTGTGAATAATGCACGTAATTCTGGGGTTCAGCTTGAAACTGCGACCCGATCCGTCGTACCGGCGGTGACTACACTGTTATCTACGGTGGCGCCAGATAACCCGTGTCCGCATCCGACAAATTTGTCAGCGAAAGGGTGTGGTGTGAAGCGAGGTCAAACGTGTCCGGTAAATAGAACACATTCTTGGAGTGGAACGAGAGTTGTGAACCAGTCCGGGTTTGAGGTGAGTATATATTTTTCAAGTATAGCATATATCTGAGAGAATGTGATATTTGATGGCGCCAGATAACCCGTGTCCACATCCGACAAATTTGTCAACGAAAGGGTATGGTATGAAGCGAGGTCAAACGTGTCCGGTTAAATAGAACACATTCTTGGAGTGGAACGAGAGTTGTGAACCAGTCCGGGTTTGAGGTGAGTATATATTTTTCAAGTATAGCATATATCTGATAGAGAATGTGATATTCAAAGCCGACAAAAAATCGACATCCGGCTCCGGTATTTTTTTGGTATCCGGTCGCCACTCTGGTAAGTTGGGTCTCGGTTTTTAACCAAAACCGCTCATCCATGTCGCGGTACAAATTCACTATCCGGCTCCGGTTCCGGTACAAACCTCACTATCCTGCTCCGGTTCCGGTATCCGGTAAAACTAATATTCGATCGATCCCGGACGTGTATATGTGTATGTTGCTATGGTTTAGGATCAAATGGCATTAGTGACACTGCAAGTGTTGAACGCCGCCGATCGTAAAATGCTTTCAAAGTTTCCATTGTTTGTTTTTGTTCAAACTCCAAGTGTTTCGCAAACATTCAAGTTGCCAATGTATACGCAAGGGTAAGTATATATATTTGAAAAATCAGAAGGTTTAAAATTTAGTTATGTGTCGATACAAAAATGTTATTGCCGATTCCGATTTTAAAAGCAGCGATGCTTAATTCCGGTTTCGGAAAAAACATTCACTATCGGGATGATCCGGTTCTGAGTTCTGGTTAATCTGCACATCAGTGTTACAAATTGTAACTGGATGTCGGTTGCAATCCTAAAATATATTAAGCAACCGGAGCATTGAGAGTATTCTTGGCCAATGTATATAACAGGGCCGCAACAGCAGTATAAGCATATTCCTAAGCCTAAGCCTATACCTAAGCCTAAGCCTAAACCTAAGCCTAAGCCTAAACCTAAGCCTAAGCTAGGGTGGCACCGAATCCACGATTTGACCGAATCCGAATCCAGTGCTAATTTGCCGAATCCGAAACCGAAACCGAATCCGAATCCTGCATGCTGCAAATTTCAGATATATCTATAATTTGTTTCAGAATATCAACGCAATTCCAGCTGTATAACTTTTATTTAATACGTTAATATATTTCGTCCCGACGTCAGTTCTGAGATTTCTCACCTAAAATAAAAAATACTGATTTTTATAGCAAGGTATTGAAAAATTTTATTGCTTATAAATGAAAAACATATTGCCGAACTTTGTTGGATTCGGCTTTTCCACAACCGAATCTGAATATGAATCCGAACCTTTGTTGCCACCCTGGCCTAAGCCTAGGCCTAAGCAAAAAATTAGTCTAAAGCTTAAGCTTACTTTATTACAGTCCCACTGGAAAACGTTCCGGCCCTGTTCTATACATGGGCCGTATTCTCTTTGACACCGTCTGGAAAATAATATGCTACAAATATTTTATGCTTTCTCTAATTGATAGTTGCGCGATAAGTGAATACTTTGTTTGCACTTGGTTACTATAAGGAATTTTTAGTTCTTGTGTAGCCCAGCCAAGCCAGTGCCAGCCGTACATGTTATAAGGTAGGCGCGAAAAAAATTTTACGAGGGTCATTCTGGTATTGCACGGAAAAATGTTTTTGGAAGGTGGTGTACCTCGTATCTACTAAGCTGCTGGCGCTGAAATGCTTTGTAAAGGGTGTAATGAGAACTTCAGTCTTGCTTGCTTTATAGGTTAAGGGCAGAAATATAGCGTGAAAATTGAACACGGTGGTAGAATTAAGGAAAAAGAGGCATTCTTCCTGGGATTTTGGTATATAATAGTTGTTGCGGTATGCTTAGTTGTTTTCAGATCGTTTTTCAATTATACTAATCGTTACATGTGCGGACGCTCGGCTGTTGCACGACCACGTGCTGCCGAACAAGGAATATCGCAATCGGATTTCGAGGCGTATAATATGACAGCGTTGTTGAAGACAAATTCAACGCAAAGTATTCGAGTTCATTTTGAGCTGTCACCGTTGAGCAATGTAAATGTGTTAGAGTAAGGATGGGATGTGAGCAGCCGTGGGTGAAATGGGTTAAAAATTCAAACTTAGTGGTCAATTTTGTTGGGTGCAACGATTTTTTGTCACCCTTGCGTACGGCAGAGTTTGGATCAGTTTCTATCATGGACGTATAGTATTTTAGTAATGTCTCTCGTGCGGGAAGACAGGACTTTACGTTGACGGTCGATTTGGGAAATTGGTTTATAAGGCGTTAGATACATAATATTAAACAGTTTGTTTTTAAGCCCTTTTTAAATTCGTATAGCGACACCCTTATTATGCACGAATTCGAACTGCTGAAAAAGAAAAAGGATTTTTTTTTGCGAGACATGAGCTCGTATTAACTTTCCGTGGTTAATAATATTAACTTTACAGGGTTGACAAGTCTCCATTAAGACGACGAGCGAAGCCGTTTTATCCGGTGGTCTTGTGGCTGACATTTAATGGCACGGATGATGCGACGATAATTGTTGAGGGTGGCAAAGGCGCATGCAGTGTCCTTGTGATCCAAAGATATGAGGTAAATTTAGTCAGCGAGGAGATAATCGACCGGGTGCGCGATATCAGGGTGCAACCGGAATTCCGATTCCGATTCCGATTGCACAATCAGTCGTAATTTCAACATTTAAATTTTACGCCTACTTGTTGTGATTGTTGCATAAATATTCTGCATCATTAATCTATTAAATTGTTTTCGATGAGTTAACTTTAGCTTTACAAAACCAAAAAAAGATTGCGTATTTGTTCCTGCGATGTTTTTGAGAATAGTTGGCAGGTCAACGGACACCTTAAGTCAAAATTATACTTGTTCACGCAAATTGCACCCTGCAGGACATGGTTCTAACTGGAGTCTTGTTTGGTCGAAATTGAATAAAATCAATGTCGAGGTTTACTATTTTTGTTGGAGCCGCAATATTGCGAGCATTTGAGTAATTTTCGTACCATTCTTTGGATGTTTTTGAAAAAAGTCTAAAATATTGTGCTATATATAGGTATAATTGTTTTATTTGGTGGAAAGTATTACAATACATGTTAGTAATTTGTTTCATTTTCGCTATTTTTGTTTTAAGTGCCCCATACAAGATACCATCGAGTCAATTGCTAAAGATTCAACTGCTGTCTGGTTTGACAAGAAGGCGTCTGTTCTGGTGAAGGTAAATGGATTCTCGAACATTCTTGAACAAACGGCTAAGTTTTGTATAATTCAAAATTTTGTTGAATTGAACACCGGAATGCATGTATTTGTTTAGGCTTGAGCTGAGTGATTCTGACACAATATTTCACTCAATGTATATATCAGGTCCCGGACAAAATCCTAGGGGCCCGCAGGGTTTCGGTTAGGTTTATGTATAGTCTTAAGGTTAGGTTCAGGTCAAGGCTTACATACAGTATTACCGTATGCCCATTTGCAATGTGCCCAACGCAACTGAATTATATCAGAATTTAAAGCGAAACTGGAACATCAAATTCATGCCAAAATTCATATATACCTGAATTGGAATGTGAACTGCAAAATTTCCTGAATGTGTGAATTTTACGAAAACCAATGAATATTTTTAGAAGATTTGGCATATAAAAACAAAATAACGATCTCATTATTAATTATTTTGATTATTTAGCCTATGGAAAACAGTTCCAGCGCTTGTTTTTATCAGAAATGTGTTAAAATTTGGTCAAAGTGCAAACATCGGTACAACAAAGACTAAGCGTGAACTTTCAAAAACTTCAGATTCGATTTGGTTCGATCGAACTTAATTAGAGACGGAATCAAAGTTGTAGGTATTGAATCTGAGTTCTATCCGGAATTCGGCGGGGTTCCGCTTACACCCTGCCTATTCGAAAACAATCATACAGAGTGAAAAGTTTAAATTGACACAAGCCCGTATTCTCAAATGTGTGCAGCATCCATCACCAGTTGGTGATAGATCCTGTAACTTTGGAATCAAAGCATTGCTGAGGTTTGAAATTCAGCACATTGTTAGCGTTTGATTAACCCTACTTCTGCACCAGGTTTGAGATCTGCAGTTGTAGACGTTTGTGAGTTTGAAAACCTATCGCTAACTTTATGATAGTTGCTAATGCGGATTTTAGAATATGGGCGTAGGTTGAAAACTCTGTCATTTGGATTTTGTTTAAGATTATATTTTGTACAATGCAGGTTGTTTTACCCCGGTATGCTGATACATTGGTTGTGTGAGTTTAAAACATGCGTGTATTTCATTGCATTTTAGAAGCCGTCAGATTCGGACAAACTGTATATTGTTGTGATTAGCGTTCCAAGGTTATACAAAAAGTGTGGCCTTGGTAAGTTAATGTTCAGCCAATATGAAATAGTCTTCGCTGAGGGTGTTCATATTTGGAGGTTTTGATTTTTTGAAAAGTTTAGGCAAGCTAGAAATGCAATATTAACAGTAAATATCCGGACCTGGATTTTAAGGATATGGAATAGAACCCAGGTTTTTGTTTGCAGTGGAAATCGCATCAGAACGTAACTTTTCGTTCGCATGTGGGCAGGCACGTAGCCTGGCGGTTTCAGGTGTCATACCCCTTTGGGTTTTTTGTACTCGGGTTTTTAGACGCCGTTTCTGTTCCCCACACAGGAACATCCTTCGAAATTATTATAGAACGTACCGGTATCACCTTCCAACTATCCGAAATCCTGGCTAAACCCAGGCGTGCGGCGGGGACCGTCTCTCACTACTATACCATACCCACTCTCAGCCACAGTTTTCATTAAGAGTATGAAACATATTATGCAATCTGTCTGAAAACTTCGTGTCAGGCCGGTTTGTTTTCAAATGAAACGCTGAAATTTTGTTGTCAAATGAGCAGATTGAGTATTCGTTTTTGTTACGTCGTTGATGAAATGTATTTTTCTTTTGCGTGCGACATTAAAAAGTCACTAAGCCAGTTGTTGAAAACACTGTTCAAAAACCAACTGCAATTGCAGTAAATTATGTTTATTCTGGGTATTTTGCATGGAAATTTTCAAATGATTTACCCGGATTCGTATTCGGATTTCATTCTAGAAAAATCCAGATTTAGCAATTTTTTAACTCGAACCCTGACCCGGGTGCAACTATTGTTTAAGCAGTTTTTGAGAAATTTCTTTGCAATTTTTTGATTATAAATAACTGTTAATTAATATACATTGTATGTTTTTAAGTATATAAATCTTGTAGTTACGTACGTGTGTTTTTTGTTCAAATTTAAATGTACATACGTCACGTAAACGTATACGTATTACACTATTTAGACAAAATATCGTCGCCGCTAGCAAGCAAATCATTCAAAATATCAGCTGTCACCAATAAGTCGAGTAAGTTACAATTATTTTTTTGTTGAGTTGGTTCTAATTGGACAGATCTAGTGCCAAAACGCATCTTGGTGGTTGGTGGTTACGACCGAAACATTGGTTAAAAGCTTAATTAATTTGATCTGCTGCCCGGTTTATATTTTATTTTGATTTAAAGTTCATTATCCATTACTGGTTTTGGTATAAAGTGCTTTGACAGCCGGTCACACCTTGCTGGTTATATTGCTATTTTTGACCATTTCATTGGTTTGATGTGTAACTTGTTTTTATTGCGTTTTAGGTAGTCATTATTGGTTTGGTCTATTGGTTGAAGTTGTATTCGTTGCTGCAAATATGATACTCATTGAACTGCCTACACTGCCAAAAACTATAAGGTACAGCGTTTCGGTTTTTGCCCGTATTCTCAAGTGTATATAGCACCTATTCACAAATTGATGAAGTTCAAAAAATTTAGCTTATTTTTCGCGTTTGATTTGGCCACAGTTTGTTACTTTATACGTCTTATTAATTTTGAATCAGTTAAAGTAGAGCTGTAAAGTCAACCACATTTTATGACATTTGGTTTGCCATACCTCCTTGTACATTTTGAACTACGCAATTGCCGTAGTTTATATGACGTTTGAAAACTTATTGCTAACTGGTGATAGGTGTTATAACGTGGTATTGAGAATACGGTTGATTGACGCTGTTTAGTATTCGCGGTTTTCCATAGTTTAGTTATGCAAAACTTTTAATTACCTTACCAGTATGGTTCGTATTACATGTATGCGGTTAAAGATGGGCGGAAAGTGTGGGCACTGCAAAGGATTAAAATGATGCAATTGAAACGTCTGGCGCCCATTGGCCAGGCTATTGTTTGTAGGTTTATAACTACTTGTGTTAATATCTTTTGTGTCCACAAAGTCGGTAGTTTTTGAGCAGTGTGATGCTTGTTTGTTGAATTTTTGCTTAATATTCGTTGTAATTATCTGTTTATTTGTAATAAATAATATTCTTAAAATACAACCATCTTTGGTATTGTTTGTTTTGTTTCAGGAATGCGCTGAGTAGCGCGAAGAAAAAAATTCGACAATGGCATTCAAGAAGTGAACAACAGGACGATCGTTGTTTTAGAATTGGTAAGTATGTATGTAACCTTTAAATTTGAAGTTCGTACATAATATAGTTTAATTTTACGGTGAAAGGTAGGATAACGTTAAAGTTATTTATTTAATATAACGGAGAATCCATACAAATGATTGATCCAGAGTTTCAACATGAACTATGTTTTGCAGGAACAGGAACTTAGGAACAGGCATTATATTAATTTTCGCAGGAATGCGAGCAGGAACCGGAATTTGCAATAATTTTATCACCGAATTGCTCAAAACCGTAAAAATTCAGGTTCCTGCGTCTTTGAATACAGGAACAGGAATTGAATTTAGCTGGAATTCTGACCTGAACAGGAATTCCGGTAGAAATAATGATCCAATAATTGTTCTTGCCGAAATATTACGTTAAGTTTTCGAACGTATTTTTAACCTTACATTGTGTTGTTTGTATTCTGTTTTACACGATTCGAAAGTCTGTTGTTTACTTTCAGAAGTTCCAAGTAATGTGCCGGAGGATGTCACTACGGTGGTGCAAGCGTTACCGGAACAAAGATCAACACCAACCACAAACGCGGGTATCACGCAACGGGCTACATCTTCATCAGATGAAGAGCTTGTCTCGCTAGGACAGGTACCTATTGTGTTCAGATTCGCGTAGCACCTCTTAACAGTAAACGATAGATCTTGTAACTTGTGAAATGACGAAGATAAACATTAAATTTTGCGCACTTTTCACACTTTCATTTGCGCTACTGTGTAAAGAATTCGGCATTAGCAGCTCCGTCCTGAAAGGAGAGAGGCGGGTGACCGCCAGGGATGGGAGTTTCGGTCTCGACCAAACCTCGCAGTGTGGCAGGTCTCGGTCTCGCTTTATTGAGTCTCGGTGGTTTGGAACCGACACCACGAGTCGAGGATTCAAGAAGTGTATGATTGTATTGTTGAAGTAAGTGATCGCTGATGAATAAAATTTCTCTGTGAATTTGTGAAATTTCATAGTTAAAATAAATTATTTTGAAAATTTTGAATTTTTCAGTGATGACCGAAAATTGACCGAGACCGCGATGTTTCTTGGCCGGGCTTGGTTGTCATGTCTCGGCCTAGGACTTTTTAAATTATTCCAATAATTATTAGGGTGGCTGAATGGTTTTTGGGTGCGAGGAATCTGAGGAAATTGCTTAAAAACCTTCAAAACCGATAAATGAATAGTTATCAGCTAATAACTAATTTACATATTACCTTAATTGCTTACGAGTGTTCGAGCTTCGCTCAATAAATGTCCCACTGCTTCTTCAGTTCCCTTACTTAGATTGATAAATATTGAGATTAAAATGGCTAATAAAATGTGCAGACTGAAGTGATTTGTTACACTGTCATCATTTGTTACAGCTGCAGTTTCTGTTAAGCATTACTAAAGTATTTGGTTTGATTTCGCCGTAAAACAAACGATTTTAGTAATATCTAATTGTGAAGCCCCATCCAGGTATTGGGAGCTTTGATAAAATGAAAATGCTTAGGTTCATTCGCGCAATGCCCGCACAAAATTTCAGGAAACTCGCATCAAGAGTGGGACTACTGAGATGTCAGCTAATCTTCCAATGCCACACCGAGAAATTATTCACGGTTTGTTGTCCTGGGACATTCACGCTGGATCCAGCACAAATTCGCCTCAGATGGGCGGTTCTACGGCTACAGCTGATTTGACGCAGCTTGATCCGTTTTTGTAAGTGAATGGTGTGTCAGGTTGTAGGTTTAGGTTGAGGCTTAGGCTTGTGAGACTGGATTATTTGAATGTTAGTGATTTTGTTTGTGGATAGTTTTTATTTGTCACGTTATATGAGCGCTAGATTAATGATGGCACTATAGTTGTGTTGCCAAATGCCGGCTACGCTCGTTTTTGACAGGATTTTTGTTGTGTTAAAATTGTTCTCTGGACATTTTTGGTGAAAATTTGATTTCAGACTTCGCCAACAAAACTTGCCTCCCACACACCGAGATGACGGTGGTACAAGCAGTGAAGGCATTTTATTGAATGTTGACGGTACCTTGCAAGCTGTTGATTTGCACTCGGTACCGGATGGCGATTTAGTGCCCGTCGGAAATGCAGAGTGCAATGCTGTAACTGTGACCAGGGCAGTTAGCCCGGTGTCAGACAGTACAGCATCGGATGTGTCATGTATTTTAAACGAAATTGCATCAAAAGGAGTTGTAAGTTTGGCTCATGGGTATGTTTTTTTTAAAATCGAACCCGGTGGTTTGGATGGATTTTATGAAATTTCAGCGGGTGTTTTTGAAACTTGCTATTTATTCAAATATGAATAAAAAGATAATAAAGTACAGTAAAGTCACTATACATTATTGCGGCTGTTTGGTTAATGCTGTGTTTTTCTGTGTTGTTGATTACAATAAGAATTTGCAGCAGCAGCAGCAGTAGCAGGAGCGGAAGATCTTGCACGTATTGTTGGAACGTAAACTTTTCATGTTTACTGATTTTTAAATGAGAAATTTATTGAAAAATTAGTGGATGATCAACTTTTTCTCTGCATTTTGTTCTATTTGCATTAACATTTAGATCTGTTAGGTATATGTACCCGTATGATTGACAAGTTTGTATTAAATTACAGTTTTGATAATCTTCTAACTTTCTTGTTTCAGGGACTATCAACAAATGACGAGCTGTTGCCACAGGTGTCATCATACGACAGGTATTTTTTATCAAGAACAGAAACAAATCCTTTAATATAGCCAGGAGAATGTAAACAAATTATTTTGTAATCTTTTCCACTTTTAAAGCAGAATTTGATTTTGATTCCTGTAAAACGAACCATATCGATTATATTTTTGTTCTCTTTAAGGATTATACTTAAAAACGTAAACTGTTGTTGGTTTCTATGTCAAACTTAACGAAACTGGCTATGATTATGCTAGCAAGTTTTTTGGATAAGCGGAAGTTGTTTAAATTTTGTTAGATACGGCTTTATTCGACGAAAGGGTGTTTTTGTGTCTTTCATTAAAAATGTGGAGTTATTCAATGTTACTATAAGTGTTGATATTGCACACATTCTACGTTTTACTGAGCTGAAGAATAAACTCAGTTGAAGAGTGTTTATATGTATGTACGTACAGAATCACTGTTTGCAAATTATTGTTTTTCCTGATCCTTGAGTATTTCAGAAACAAATTCCGTTCTAAAAACGCGAAATTCGTTTGATAATTCTCGCCAGCGCTAAAGCATGTTGCTTATGGTGGACGCCGGACGGACCTAAATTTATATATAAAATGAAAAATCTAATTTGTTGCTCGGTTTTTTTTTACAGGTATCAGTTGATCGCGAGTGTGTTTTTCATTCTTCCAGTTGCAGCTTTGGTTATTCGTTTTATTAAGGTATGTATTATACACCTAGTGATTTCTGTAATAATGTCTGCGTTGACACGAAATTGAATGCACATTTAAATAATGTTGATGTCTTTTCCAGGCTTTATTTCTATATCTATAGCTACTTTAAGGTACGACAGGGAGTAGTTGGAGTATTTTGATTATAGTAAAGCTGATGTTTGATCGGCTTTGTTGGTTTGTTTGTTTGTTTGTTTGTTTGTTTGTGTTTGTTTGTTGGTTTGTTGTTGTTGTTGTTGTTTGTTGCCAAGGTCCAGTGTTCGCGTCAGAGCTTAAGGAACGCTGCTTTGCTTGCTTGTTTGTTTGTTTTTTGCTTGTTTGTTTGTTTGTTTATTTGTTTGCTTGTTTGTTTTTTGTTTGTTTGTTTCTTTATTTGTTTGTTTTTGTAAATTTATTTGTTTGCTTCCTACTGTTTTCAGACCGCAAACCCATCAGATTTAGAAAATCAGTGTCGGCTGAATTTTGAATGCTCAAATTCGTATGGCGTTTTACCATCGTTCAACGCGTTTTGTAGCAACTTTGGCTACATCATCACCGGTTTACGGTTATGGTTCGTTGTTAATAAAAGGTTTGTAGCTTAGGTTCCGTGTTACTTTACAGTGCGCGTATACGGATAGTGTAGCGTAACATTAAGGGTGGCGTTATGCTTCGCATAACAATTTGTAAACAAAACTTTTTGACTTAAACGCCATTGTAACTCATCTTTGATGCGGTGTAATAATCCTATTTGTCAAATTATGTACGTATGTTCAAATTTAACAAACATAAGTTCAATTGGAGTGTGTGTGATGAGAACAGCTTCTTAAATTTTTTTTTGTGTAAACTTGTCTGTTTTGGTTATTGTCAGTGATTTTTGTTCAATATTACGATAGTTGTAGCATTGCAATTTGTGTCCAGTTAAATGTTCAAACTTTCAAATGTGAAATTTCAAAAAAATATGTCCGCCGTGTTGGTGATAGGCGCTATCAATAATTTACTCTAAATACGTTCTATTGCAGTATTTGAAGTACATAATATTGTGTCATGATTTAAAATAATGGCGTATAATTATTAACACCGTTTCTGATTTTTTTTCTATAGGCAAAAATGTCGTTTGGAACAATTGTCAAAATTGGGCACGGTATGTTTGTAGCTAGCCAAAATAGCATCATACGAAGATATGAGACTTTTTATGCGTGCGTGTCTTTTGAACAGCCTTATGTTTTCGATGCGATGCACAGGCAGACGATGAATAAATGTTGCAGTGATAGTTGTAAACGACTTTTAATTAGTTGGTTCGGGTTCTATTTCAATGTGGAGGATTTTTGAATTGAGTTTAATAATATTTTGGATGCCAATGAGTAGGCGTGTGCTGAGAAAGCGACCAGGTGGTCGGCGGCATTCTCAAGTCAGTTAGTTTTTGTTAGGTATAGACCTTACTTTATTGAATATTCGTTAACCATACGATTTACCACATACTTTATAAGAGCCTATAATCTAAGTAGTATAAAAGTGGGAGTTTTGTTCCTTTCCCCGTCTCCGTCCCTCCTCCTTGGAGGGGATGAAAAATAGCGGGAAAAAGGAGAACATTGATTTCAAACTGCCAGTCTACGTTAGCGTCGTAGGGGCCGCTCCTATTAGCAATGGTGGATATAAAAATGCAGTCAGTAACGGTTGAAAATTAATCTTGCCTGAGTGCACGGCTTCGCAAAATGTATGTTTTCGAAATGATGTTTATGCTACAACTATTGCTTTACAAGGAGAAGATTAGGAAAGGAAGCGGAGCGAAACCATTCCATTCCTCCTGCACCATCCATCTTCTCGCGTTCTACAATTTCAGGTTCGAAATTGTCAGTAGCGTAAAGTAAATCGCACTAAACCGTGGTTTTTGTTTAAGAAGCCGGTATGCGGTTTGTGTCCGAACAGTGATATTGGTCGTGCTATGTCGATTGCGTTAATGTCGCAAGGAGTACTATCTGCGTTGTATCACGTGTGCCCAAATCAGTGGTATTATCTGTTTGGTATGTTTTCTTTAATTTAACAAGTGTTTTATTTTCGTTTTTTTTGCTATATTAGGTTTATAGGTATATTTTAAGGATTAAAGCACTGTAAAATGTTAAGGTATGCATAGTTTCAACTTGCGTTAATTTTATGTTGTTCGCTTGATAAAGCTTATAATGTGGTTTATGAAGTTCAGTACTAAATTTCCAGTCCATTCAGCTGCATTATACTCTGCTGTGTTACATTAGGGGGCGCTGTACTTGTCTGGCGCCGTCGTCCGGCGCTATACGACACCGCAAGTCAAAAAATGCATTTGTATACAATGTTATGCGGCGCGGTGTCGCAATTCTCGTTCGTTGCCGTGCAGGGCCGGATAGGATCTGTCGGTATTGAAATAGTCAAAAAGTAATGCGCCACCCTTTCGGTGCCAATTTTGTTCAGATACTGGTGTACTGTTTGCACTTGTCTGCCTGCCAGTTGTGAAAATATTCTCAGCGAGACATACAAAAGCATCAGTGGCACGATTTTATGTGATTTGGGCTTCTGCTATAACGTATTCCTGGTTTTCTGCGGTTAGTTGGTCTGTGTTAAGTATTAATTCATTATTGTCGCTGTAAAACAATATAATGAAGGCGGTAAAAGCCACTATAACTAATTTGTTGGCAAATAATAATGGTATTGGCTTGCTAAGTAATCATTAGTAATTTTTGTCCCCCTCCAAATTAGATAAAAGTCTTGTGTTAAAATGAAATCGGTAGCTATATGACATGTTGGTTTAGCAAGCCTATAATGTTATGCATGCAATAGAAACGTGTGAATTTGGCGTTATCGAAACCTGATTGAATTGAAACATAGGTGAGGTTCGAACTTGAAACTGAATCTGAATCTGAACTTTTGTTGCCTGTCTAGTCCTCCATATCCTGTATTATTAGAAATTTTCTTTTTGGTCAAAAAACTAAAATACGTTTGTATTTTAAGATTACGCATCCGTCGATTATATTCTGGATTGTGTTTGTGCTCTGTGAGCTTGTGCTGTTTCCAGCTTTATCGTTGCAACTGTATTACAGCGAATTGATTAAATTTGGTAAGCTTATAATATAAGCTGTTTGAATGTTTTGGTTGTCATTAATGTATTTTGTTAAGCTTTCTTACAGAAGTCGAGCATTTGATGCATATCCAGGTGCAAAATGTAGTCTGTTGGGCAGACGACATGCTGCGTCGAATTTGGTTGTGGTTAAATGGGTGCATTCTTTTCGTGTCGGATATTAATAATAATTTTGATAGCTCAGGAATTGAATCTTAAATCACACCTGTTGCTTTGAGCTTGTTTAGATTCTGGGGGGAGTATATTATAGTAGTCTCAAGTAAAAGAAAATGATGAACTTTGGCTTACCGTCTTACTTTTAGCCACACGTTGAAATATTGAAAATCAGGTTCGGTATTTACCAGCTGTCTTGATTATCAGTTTTTAATTAGAATATTATAGGTTTTAGCGAGCATTTGAAACAGTTAATAATTATTCAAAGCTTTAAAGTTCGCCCAAGTTTTCCAGTATAAGCAAGTCTAAGTTTACCAATATTTTGGCTTTTAAATTCACGCCAGCCAATGTTTTGAATATTTCAAATTCGCACTCGCTATTGGTGCTTTTGTACGGAAAACTTTTGACCTCATTAATGTACGTGTACGTAATGTATTAAACTTCAACTACATAAATTTAGCTTAATACTGATAAATAAGTTATATATTAATTGTCATTGTTGGTTGTTTAGATATATTTGCGCCAAAGACATGGAACAACGTACTTAAATTGATCAAACGTGAATGGCATCATGGACATAAAAGTGTTATTTTTAAGGTACGTAATCTTCTTTATTGCATTACCGTTTTACATTAATATATTCGAAGTTAGGATTTCTTGCTGGCGGAATCTGTTCGTAGACAACAACCGATTGAACAAGATAACTTTAAGGGTTAATAAACAATTACCGGCCGCGTTTAGTAAATCAGAGCGATAAGCATACATCGAGAAAAGAACTGCATAAAGGAGATACAGGATACAGGGTCTGGCTAAAATCACGAACTTCTCACAACCACCTCCTTATCATCAGGAAATGTGGCGTGATGTGGGCAACACTCAACGGGAGTGTTGGTCCATTCTTCTATGACAAATGCGCGTAGTTGCGTACTCTTGTTCAAGACTGATTATCAGACTATTGATAATAATGTTTACATTTGAATGAAATACACGAGGCATGGATTAGCTTAGTACGATATGTAGTTTGTTTTCGACTTTTGTGCTTCAGAATCGGTTTGTCATGCTACTTGCTGCTAACTTTGTGAACGCCGTTGTGTAAGTCATTTTTGGCAGCTTTTCATAAAATGTTTTTTTTGTTTTGTTTATTATATCGGAAAGATTGTTTTGATTATTTTGCTGTTTTTAGTTTGTATATTAAGTATTTTGTATTCAAAAGCGCATTTCAAACCAACTTTTTTTGCTTATAGGACGCCCTAGGTCAGCTGTCCAATCTGTGGGAGTGCTGTACGTTTTAAAGTTGCAAACGTCAAGGGTTAATCTTTATTGGTGTATAGGTGGTGTAAGCAATTCGGTAAATCAGGCATCGAAAATTTTGATATATTTGGCCATCGCTATTCCTTGAATTGCAAGTTACAATCACTGAGAAATTGGTAGATACAGCATTGGTGTTACAGACATTTGAGAATATGCGTACAGTATGCAATGTACAATCAGTATATTTTCAGGTCGCTCGTTGGTTTAGTTACACAAGCATTTCCTGTTAGTTCGTGGACACTGTTTGTGTTGATTACGTCTGCAATTTGTTACTTCATTTATTACTTTGCACTCAAGGTTAGTCGTAATTTCGTAATTATAATAATAATAATAATAATAATAATAATAATATAATAATAATAATAATAATAATAATAATAATAATAATAATAATAATAATGTGGTAGTTTTGTTGAATTATAGTGAAAATTGCACATTTTTAGCATGCATTTAAACCAGATTTATGGCATATTCAGGGTTCCACCGTAGTTCCTGAATTCGTGATAAAATTGGTTCCTGTTCCAATTTCCGTTGAAAATGCAGTGTCTGTTGCAGTCCTGGTGATTTTGCTTAGCTGCGTTCTTTGATACGTTTTGTAGGTGTACTCACAAGTAGGATGTCTTAATAATATTGTAGGTTGACCTCATGATACTGGACCTTGTTTCTCAAACCAGCGACGAGTAGCCGTATTCTTTAGTGTAGAACTGTAACCGAAACATAGACTTTAAATTTTTAAATTTTGATGTTGAAAAAGCGTTGTTGTCCGCCACAAACCATATCCTCAACTGCTTATTGGGTAATAATTTAAAGGTGTTGAGAGTTGAAAGCTTACTACTCTTAAATTTCTCTGAGTTGATAGTTCGTTATCTTGACGAAGTTTCGACATAATGTTGCTTGAGACAGGATAAAAATAATGAATTACAAATTAATTGGTGAAATTGTCGCAGATTGCAACTGTAACCCTAGCCAGGGTGTAAACGGATAGTAAAAATAACGTAAACGAAAACGGATAGTGATCAAAATAACAAAATTCCTGTGGCGTATCACATAATTATTGGTTCTATCTTAATATAGGACTGACAAACTGATAAGCATTACTTAGTATATACAGCATCTGCATCTGACTGTAATGAATATAGATGTAGGAAGCAGCTACGGTTGCCTTTAGGACACTATTTTCTCGATTTATTCCTGTTCCATGTGATCAGCCCCTAACAACAATGAGGTTAGGACAAGCCGAGGTTTCTAAGCCCATTTGTGATTTGTCTCTATTTATATCTGATTTTGTTTCAGATTAGCTATGACGAAATAATCACTGTTCAAACGTGGATTTATGCTGGCGCTGCCCTTGTGACGTGGTCATTGGCGCTTGCGTGCTTTTTCAAACCAAGTTCAAGTTGGAGTGTAAGTCGCTACAAACGTACATAAATAATTAAATTCGATAGCTGATGTTTTATATAATGTTTGCTACTTGATTACAGAGGTTAAGTTATGTTTTCATTCCATTTTCCGGTTGAGTTGTGGAAATCAAAGACTCGATCGAGTTTCTTTTTCAAAGTTATTTTGAAAAATGGAAAATGCTAAAGATTATTTCACTTGGGCTTAGACTGAGGCTTAGGTTTAGGCAGCGTAGTTGTCGTGTTGGGTAATTTTATCGGAATATGAATAACATTGATAGGTCAACAGAGTATAGTAAAAACAGGTATTTTATTAGGTTTAAAAAGGACACAGATTTGTCTGCACGACCCGATACGCTATTTAGCATCTGGTTGTATTTTTCTTAGTACATACTATTTGGGGCAGGTGAAATTAACATCGCCCGCTTAGGTAGAAAACATGCAGTTACCCAGATGTTATTTTAAATTTTAACTCATATTCGGTTATTAATTGCTGCTGAGAAAAAATCTTTTTGACGTTTTAACGCGATTTTTACATTGTTCTTGATTCTTGGTATTATGTTATTTTTGTTAGAAAACATAACATTTTTTCAGTATTTATGCTTATTACCGGGCTACGGATGATACGCACTCGATTATTATCTCTTCTGCAATTTTGAAATTTTTTATTGTAGCTGACGTCGGCTGGTTCTCGTAACATGAATCGACCTTGTATTCTGGTGTCGTTTTTTGACAGTCATGATATTTGGCACATTTTGTCATCTGTAGCGTTGTATTATACGTATGTGGTAAGTTTGCGTTGTCAGCAGCCTGGATTTGCGGGATTACTTGATGCAACAGTGCTCCAGCAGGATTTTTATCTCCAAACAGAGCCATTGGAACCAAAACATTGGTATTGAGATTTAGTGCTAAATTTGCGTCTGGCTTTTCGCTTGCTTCGCTGTCGACTTCATTTACAACGATTCTATATCGCACGGCCCGCTAGACATTTCTGGATTCGCCACTGTCGATTTGGGCCCATGTATAGAGCACGTCCCGACCAGTGCTTGTAGTATGAATCTGGATTAGGATTAGGCTAAAAACAAATAGGGAAAGGGGTAACTAAATAAGGTTCTCTTGCGAGCGCAGTTGCATTCTATACTTGATAAAACTGAAAAAATGAAGTCAAAATAGTGTTCTAATATTTATACGGCGTTCATTGATAAAACTTTTACGCAGTAAATGGGCCACATCTAAGGATTGCGCTATACTTGACGTCCCTCGCCGTCCGTCACCGTGCGTCACTCGTACAGCGCCGTCTGTCACCGTACGTCACCCGTGGCGTCGGATTATTATTACTCAAAAACATGTTAGTGAAGTAATAATAAATCTGTCACGACTTGAATGGTTTATTATTCCTTGCGACCAAAAAAAGTATAGCGCAACCCTTAGACTTCAACACAAGAATGTTAAGTGTCAATTTAATAATTTTTTATAATTTTACCAGTATTTGTTTTCAGACGGTGATATGCATTGACGATGCGTTGATGGCAGTGCCTGTGACACAGATTAATGTTTTTTAAATCATTACAGTCGGGTAAGAATTTTTGTACATTATTCACTGTATTAGAGTGTATCAATATTATGCGGCAAAATGTTTTCAACAGTTTATTGTAGAAGTTTATTTTAAAGTGAACTCGTATACACGTTTAGTACGTTTTGTATTATTATGCGACCGAAACCAATCATTGCTGCTTTGGCCAATGTATAAAACTGGGCCGTAATAGTAGTACAATAGTGTATTCCTATCCTAAGTCTAAGCTTAAGCCAGGGTGCAAAGTGGAACTGGATTATGCCGGAATCGGAACAGCAAATTTATATCGGAATCGAAAGCGGAATCGGAACTATGTACAAATTTTGTGACTATATGAATAATTTGTATTAACGAGACAATATTGGTTTAAGGTGTCTCGTGGCTGGCAACAGTCCTCCAAAACGTCAAATGAACAAATTGGCAATCATTTTTTACGCCAAAGAGCTAAATTACAATCAATTATTGATAAGTTGACATCATTGATAACAAAAGATCAATGATGCAGATTATTATGCAGCTTATCACAAGTAGGCCTAAAATTAAAATGACAATATTTAGTTTCCGATTGATTGTTCAATCCGAATCGAAATCGGAACTCGTATTGAATCGGAATTCGGTTGCACCCTGGCGTCGTAAGCCTAACTGAACGAATGAGCTTATGTTTGCTTTCGTACAGTTGACAAATTAATTAAGTATTCTTGCTGTTTTGTTGGAGACCAATAAGATTGGGCAAAATGTTTTCAATTCAGATTGCGTAAGTACTTGTTGCAAAAGCGGTGCGTTTTTGGGAAAAAAAATCCGATGATAGAAAATAAACTAAAATTCGCATTTATGGGGAAACACGGACGTGATTTTGTAAATATGACTTGTTTTGTTTTTGTGTTTTGTTATTAGTGTTGTGACTTTATATACTTTTATGCTTAACATACCACATATCATTGATAAACGATGGACCCGAAACAATCGCGGGGATATAACCATTGGTGTTGATGAAATGTTACACTGTGGACAATGGAGTCTTAAACCTGCCATTTGTTCTTTTAAACTGCGGTTACTTCTTTCCCGGTATAGTCCACAGCCGGTGCTGTATATTGTTTCTCAAATATTATTTCATCCTATAAGGGGCCCATGTATAGAACAGGAGTATAAGCATATTCGTAAGCCTAGGCCTTAGCCTAAAATTAAGCCTAAGCGTATGAATGAGATTATTCCTAAGCCTAAGCCTAAGCAAAAAAATTATCCTAAAGCTTAAACTGACTCTATTCTAGCCCCACCGGAAAACGTTCCCGCCATGTTCTATATATGGACCCTATAAGGTATATTTTATTTCCCAAAATCTTTCCCTCACAGTATTTTCCACTGTCCTTTGGATATTTTTATTCCAAATTTGTAGTAGCTTGCTTGGTATATGTTTATCAATGTAAGTTTCCCTTACTACTAAGAGGGACTTTAATTGATATCATTGGAAGATGGGTCTTTAACTAGATGCACTACTCCAGGAAATTTAGTCCTATTTTCTTAAACTGATCTCGGAGCGTCAGTTCTCGAAGACGCCTTCGTAACAGTGATCAACGCAACATGACAGGGTATAAACAGATAGTAAAAATAGCGGAAACGAAAACAGAAACGGATAGTGATCAAAATAACGGAAACGGAAAACGAATATAAGATAAAAGGTTCAAAAATGTTACTATATTTTTCTGCGAACACAATTGAGGCGTGCATAAATTCGCCGGTTTTTCAAAATTTTTTAAAAAAATGGCGGGTGCATCAATATTTTTAACATTTTGAATGAATTTCGTAATTCTTATTTCAGTTCGAACAATTGCAACGTATCTGTAACAAAAAAAATTGCGAAATATAAGTATATACGTGATTTCTAACCGATTATAATTGTAAAAATTACATTTTCCGTTATTGCTATAACGGAAACGGATACCGATTTTTACCGCAAACGGATATCCGGTTACGCCATGCAACAAGACTCGTTCATATTCCCACAATGAAATTTCTACTTGGTGCCATGGTGACGCTTGACTTCTTTAACACAGTCTATGGGGCAGAACCTAATTCATATCACGTGTGGAAAACAGTAAATAATATTTTAGGGGGAACTTTGATTCAAACGTTTCATTCCTGTATATCCGTTCTGCCAACATCATTGGCGAATGTTGATAAAGCAGTTAAGCCTTCATAGATACCAATGATGATTAAAATGTAATGATTGAATTTCAATCGTCAAGAAGACACCTTCGGCAACTGCCGTTTTGAGATCAGAAAAAATTCTCAGATCACAAATCGACTGAACTATTCGTTATTCCGAATGTGTTTTCAAGGCCTACGTTTATATAACAACTCTGACTCTAACGGTTAATTTACCATAGAAGCGTTGCAATGAATATCTAATGACGTCGTCTCGCGTTAGAATGACCTATCTTTTTCGGAGCTGAAAGGAAATGTGTAGCAAAATTTGACTAAAACTTGTGGGGTAGTATGTATAGCAATTAAAGTTCCCTCTTCCCAGGGTATCAATTAAAGTGTTCCTTTGTTAATAGGTATATACGTATCAGGGGCCAACGTAAATTTTATAAATATTTAAGGCAAGCTATTTTGAATTTGGGGCAATTTAATAAAACACGAAGAGAAATAAAGAAATAAGAGAAAGAATATTATGAGGAATAAAATGTACTTGAAAAGAGGAAGTATTACACCTAATAAAAGGAAAAATATTATACGGCACTGGTATTTGCCAAAAATGGTTTGATATTGAAACGTTTTATTGATCTGCAAAACATTTACGTTTACGCCCGTGATATTTTGTAGGCGCAGGTGTATTGTTGCATTTTATAATGTGCACATCCCAGTGTTATGTTTTTGTTTATTTTGTGTATCTTTTTGTCTTATATTAAAATTCTACGTAATTCTACGCCTATACTGTGTAGTGACCCGAATAAGAGGGTGTGGGGTAATAAGAGGGGGTCTTTAGTTTGAGTCCCAATCAATAGGAGTCCGTATCACCAATAAGAGTCCGTAAGCGGATAGAGTCCTTAAAATTGAGTTCGAATCTTTAAAACGTACTTCAATTTTGAAAGTACATTTCTAAGTATAACCTTGCATGATCGCTCAAACTAAGTATTGACGCAAGACAAATAAACGTTTATTCAACGGATAGTTGTAGTACCAGATATATCAGTAACGAAGGGTGGCGGAACGCGGGTTAAAAATAAATAGCAGTACGTAACCGAATAACAAAGGGGGTACCCTCTGGAGAGGCCGATATTCGGGTCACTACAGCAGATAATCTGCACGCACAAAATATAGTATTAAAATTTCAAGACTCCTAAATTCTTAAATTTTGAAGACATAAATGTCCTGTATTTCCGACATTAGCCCTTACAGCTGAATACGCTTAATCTACTGTTACGCCCCTAAAAGTAACATTGACCGTTGAGCTTTAGCTGCCAACTTTAAAGTCGGTTTCCATGGCAAACCTCTGTTTTATTTAAGATATATTTGTCTTATATTTCAGAAATATGTCTTCTATTTCAGAAATATTTTTCTTAATCGTTCATGAAACAAAGTCTTAAATCTAAGACACTTTAAGTGTGAAAAAATTTTTTTACACCAATATTTCTGAAAAATTTAAGAAATGAAAGTCTTGAATTCAAGACATATATGTCTCAAATTTCATACAATATTTCTTGAATAAAAGACAATTTATTTTGTGTGCAGAATGCAACCGGATCTGAAAAGTACCTGAACCGAAGGCGGAGGTCAACAAAAATTCCCGGAGCCGAAGGTGCCACGAAATTTACATAGTATCAACAACGCTTAATTTGTTATACTTTTTACAAATTATATGTTTCACCATCACCACCGACTATCGATAGTCGTAATAAAATCGCATCACATACACATCAGGGTGCACTTGGAGAAAAAAACAAAGCCGAATGCCAGACGAATTTTTCCGCGCAGGAGGTGAAGCAAAAATTTAGTAATAGAAATAGTGTTGAATTTGTTGGTTTTACCAATTCTAGAATTGCTCCAAAGTTTATGTATAAACTGACCGAAATCCACAACTTGTATATAAATATGAGAAAGTTCACTACCGGAATTACCGGAACACCCGGGAAAAAATTCTAACCAACCGGAAATCGATTTTCTGCCATAGCAAGACATTCGGTTGTACCCTGTGCACTATGCTTGAAAGTATTTTGAGTCTACAATAAATGACAAATCATTTCCGTTTTCATATTAACTGTTGCTACTTAATTGCAGCTTCCTTCATTGTTGCTTCTGCCTCGATTAGCGCTTATTCGCCCGCGATAATCGCCATCGCCTCGGCCTCTGCCTCCGCGACCTCGTCCTCGCCCACGTCTAAAATACTCCTTACATAGCATTAACTGAGCTGGCCTTAACGGTAAGCATTATTCCACACAACAATGCATCAACAGTTTAAAACACAAAACCTCTGTATTCGCATCTACTTTTAAATTGGTGTAATCGGGCAGTAAAAATATATAACGGAAATGGATATAGCGGTTATAATAACGGAAAAGAACACCGGATATTAAAAAACACCGAACCGTTTGAAAGATTTTTATTTTTCTGCCAATGCATTTAAGCAGCATGCAAATGTTCATCGGTTTTGTACAATTTTCAAGAAAAAATTGAGGACGCATAAATTTTTTTCAGACTTTGAATGCATTTCACCATTTTCATTTCCTATCGAACAATATTGCAGCAAATCCGACTTGACAAATCGAGCCAATAAAACGTGACTTCGCACTACTTTTAAGCATAAAAATAACGAAAGTAGCGTTTTCTATAAAGGAAACGGGTATCCGGTTACACCTTGCGTTTCACACACACTTGAATTTAAAGCGACTAATGCACAGAAAGTTTCAGAAAAGTACTATTTACTACGTTCTAGTTTACTTAAAGGGATTGGCAAACATAACTGTAAGCATACTTAAATCACACTGGGCTCTACGGTCTCTTGTAAGTATCAAAAAGGAAAGTTTACAATTTGCGAGAAGATACAATTTTCTAGAATGGTAGCTACATAAACTTTAGTCACTAGCACCATTTCAATAAAAAAATTCAAAGCACTTACTTTGTATAATCAAAATTTCGTTTTCCATCACCCCAAGGACACACAACTGGTGGTGCAGGCAACGGATGCAGTGTCATCTTTCGATAATCTGGATCGGCGTCGGTATAGCGATGTTTGAACAATTCTTCGTAAAGCGCGAGCACAGCTTCATCGTCTCCGCCTAATTCAGTGGTCGTTGTCGCCGAATTGCCGTTAGGCTGATCTGAGCGTGACCGTTTCGGGTCAGGCGGTCCACCTATGAATAATTACTGAATTTAAATTTACTGTTTTACAAAAAATAGCTACGAACTGTAAATTGCAGACTTTATAACAAAGTCACACGCCTCAAGTCTACGCTTAAGGTTCACGTTTATACTTAGAATCTGTTTGGACCATACGGCTATACTGCATTCTCGACAAACATTTTTATTTGTTTTCTTTTACAGACAATTACCGTATTGCCTGTCCAGTATGGTTATATGTTGTTTTAGTGCAATATACCTTCAAACTTAACTCCTTACATTATAAAACATTAGCAAACCAAGAGTTTGTATTCACAAACTCACCTTCAGAATTATTATCATCATCGGCAACAGCAACACCGCTAATTGAAGGCTGGTTTTCTGTTGCCAAGCAATCAGATAACGCTGATGGATTCACCTCATTCGGGCACTCTGAACTGGCTCGATCAATGCTGTTGTTTGCTTTAGTCATATTTCAACAAAAATCTGCAATAGCAACCTTTATAAAATTCAAGCCATTGGCAAAGAATCAATAGTAGTAACCAGGTCCGCACAGTCAGTCCGGCCAATGTTGCTTTAAGGGGCGTAACAGTATATTAAGCGTATATTTCTAAGCCTAAACTTAAGCGTTGCAAAAATGTGTTCCTAAAAGCCTACGTCTAAGCCTAAGCAAAAAATATAATCTAGAATCTAAACCTACTCTTTTATGGAAACACCACAAACCTAGACGCCCCTTAAAGTAACATAGCCTGTCAGTCCCATAGTGGAAAATACGACACACATCACAGGTAAGTAATCATTAAAGAAAAGAAGGTACATTCTATAAAAATTTCCAAGTCGGGTTACTTGTGCTGGAAACTGCAACCGTGTCCAAAATCCACGGGAAGTTTGACAATTGAAATTCCCCTGGATGTATATTACATGCGTTTTCACTAAGTTGAAAAGTTGTTAACACCTTAATAAATGTTATATACCTATTAATACAACAACCGGCAATTCCAAACTTTGATGTCATTCCGGGTAAAAGCCAAGCTCAAAGTGGATTTAAAAACACATGTTATCGCTCTGTCATTATATATTGTATATAATACACTCAAATATCTTATAATAATTCTAAATTTATTTATTAACATAATACATAAATCATATTTAAAAAGTGGTAGTATATCGGTTAACACAAATACATTTTCTCTCACTTTTATAAAAGCAAATTTTTACGTTACAAACTTTCCAAACGTTTCTGGGACGTCTTTAGGTGTTTCTCCTAGCGCTGTAAAAAGTCAATGTGACGAATGTTTTGCCAATACCAATACTAATAACCTGTCTAAAACTCTTTTAGTTTGTTCTTTAGAAAAGGGCGAAATTCCAGCGCTTTGTTGGGCAGGTATCACGAGGCATCAACGAACCTACCAAGTTTCCTGGCAGGCTCAAGCGTCTCACCAGCATTCACCGTTCCCTTAGTATCCACCTGCTCCTCCACATCATATTCTCTCTTCCTACCCGGTTCCAGCTCATCCCGCCTATGTTCAGTAACTAATGACTCGCTCATTTCCGATTGAAACAATTCAATATTTGCCAACTTTTCCACTAATGCTCGCGGAGTTTCTGTCACCGGGACAACTTGAACGACACCTTTGATAGTTTTCTTAGTTTCAGATCGCATAATTGTTTTCATAGGCAACTTTGTAATCGCTCGCATGCCTTCTGTTGCACGCAGTTGAAACGCCATTGACATGTTGGCAACATCGTACGGCGACCGCAGTTCGAAAGTACAACTTGCGCCTGAGCTAATGATCATACCTTTACCACGCGACAGACGCCATAAGTCAATTGCGTTCGAAAACAATTGTCGCCGATTGGTCCGGTCGAGACACTCGCTGTAATTTGACGCATTGCCAGCCTAAAATGCGCAACTATCAAACATAAAAAAATCTATGCACATACAACTATTATTGAGTAAACAATACCTTTTTCACTACAACTGACACTAATTTCGCTAACACAAGCAATCACGCACATTTGAAATAAATCCATACTTGGAAACCATACCGTATGGGAACCCAATAGCAACAAATTTTAGGGACAAAACCAAACAGTTTAAAACAACGTACATCAGTGTGCCAATAAAACGCATGCTGCAAATATTAAATCGCCAGAAAATCGCCCAGCTAAGATTTTAGAGATCCCTTTAAGGTTTTACATATTTTACCAGTTTAATACTAATAATATCTATTCCGCAACACAAAATGCAATAACGATACCGAGAAACTGAACCGAAATAATTTACCAAAAAGTAATTCAACCACAATCTGTATTGATATTAAAAGCTTAGACATTTGTATATTACCATGGATTGGAAAATGTAGAACAGTCTAAACCTCTTCCAACTTACCTTTCCACGAGACGACTGCAGCAACGCTGACGAATAGCACAACTCGAACGTCACGCCGTACTGTGTGATTGCCGAATGAATAAGCTTGCTCTTTTTCAACCAAACCGGACGTTGCGTTGGATCGAACGTGATTAAATCGACTTCCGGTTTTCGAACGACAGCGTTAAATATCATTTCATCCGGTGGATAAATGGCAACAATATTATAGCGGCGTACGGTCGGGTGTGTCAGCAGTGCGTGAACAAATCCCGACACAGAAACACTCGCTGACAGCCGTGAGTACTGACGAAACAGGTGTGGATCAGTGCGTTGAGCAGCTTTGAAAGCGAGTTCAATATCAGTTTGTGGCAACAAAAACGGCTCAGGAATTTCAATTAAAGTCTGCTTTGAACGTTTCTTTTTCGATGACGACGAAGTCAGTTGAGTTCGTGGAGTCACCGTTGAAGTACTTGTAGTAGCATCATCGGGTGGTGATACGACAGCGTCGCCGATATCAATGTTTAACGCAACAATATCGTATCCGAGCGCAATTGCAGATCGAACCAAATCAGAAGTGAGTCCAGGATCAGCCGGATCGTGAAGAATATTTAAATCGCAAAAATACACTTTGTCCGGTTCTAAAGGAGAACCTTCTATGTTTGGTGACATTGTGTACGTAAAAGAAATCGCCGATCGCTTTATTACTTATTACGTAAATCTATAAAACCCGATAAATACGACACCGACGGTGTAGCTGTCCCACAATGACACCGACGGTGTAGCTGTCCCACAATGACACCGACGGTGTAGCTGTCCCACAATGACACCGACGGTGTAGCTGTCCCACAATGACACCGACGGTGTAGCTGTCCCACAATGACACCGACGGTGTAGCTGTCCCACAACGACACCGACGGTGTAGCTGTCCCACAATGACACCGACGGTGTAGCTGTCCCACAATGACACCGACGGTGTAGCTGTCCCACAATGACACCGACGGTGTAGCTGTCCCACAACGACACCGACGGTGTAGCTGTCCCACAATGACACCGACGGTGTAGCTGTCCCACAACGACACCGACGGTGTAGCTGTCCCACAATGACACCGACGGTGTAGCTGTCCCACAACGACACCGACGGTGTAGCTGTCCCACAATGACACCGACGGTGTAGCTGTCCCACAACGACACCGACGGTGTAGCTGTCCCACAATGACACTGACGGTGTAGCTGCCCCACAACGACACCGGCTTAGCAAAAACTCGACAGTTTCTCGCCATTCGTTGCCAATGTATATTTATTAAATTTTCGACTTTTGTATATTCACTTTCCAAATCACATTTAAGGTAAAGGCTTATTCTTAGGCAAAAGTGTAATCCATGCACAAAAGCAAAATTTTCACATTTTACTAGAAAATTCGCATGCAGCCAAAAACCAAGTGTTGCTAGCGGTACTACACATGATTTCTTACTAATTTTTTTGTGTATAGCAGGCGCACACTTTTAGCAGAAGCAAAATATACAGTCAGTGAAGGCCAGTAAAGATCAGGGGTAAACCGCTTTAGGCGTGACCACAATAGCGTCAGATTAAGTTTTAGACTATTGTTTTGCATAGGCTTAGGCTTAGTTACGTTTAGGCTTAGGAATTTGCTTCGTTGGAGATTTTAATTCTTCTACTGGAATAGCTAAAATTTCTAATCTAGTATATAACTGTGTTTTGGCGCTTTCAGTATGATAATCGCTTAGTCCCGGGGGCTTGAAGGCGGCAGCTGACCATCGTGCTTTGTCCCTTGAAATCGCACGGGTTTAGGGAGGCCGTCAGCCTAGTAAATTTATTTATATACAACAAACAAAGGCGTAGCTCGGGGGCTCAAGTTGTCAATTCGACTCGTTTGAGCTTAGAAATTTAGTTAAATATACTGTTTTCGGCTTACCTACAGTAGTGACCCGAATAAGAGGGGGACTGATATTTATTTCGCCTCTCCAAAACGGTGCCCCCCTTGATATTCGGTTACGGACTGGACCCCCTCTTACTCGGGTCACTACAGTACACCTAAAATTTTTGCCTCATCTATATATTTCTGACATTTTGCGGCGATGACTCCTTAGCCATTCTGAAACTGTACACACAACTGGTAGCTATCACAAACAAACAAAACTTAAACCTAAACTAACTTTATTTATGTTGATCTAACTATAAACTTTTTACTTTTCAGAAGCCTTTCTCCTTAATTGGTGAGAAAATCTGAGATGATTTAATCCGATTACATTATTATCCCCATATTTAAACACTCCAGTGAAAGGCTTCACCATTATAGATGAGCCCCGGATATCTGGATATTCGGGTATGAAAATATCCGGACATATATCCGAAAAGAAATATGTATCCGGATATCCACCGGATAA
Source organism: Enoplolaimus lenunculus (assembly GCA_030248215.1). Taxonomy (NCBI): domain Eukaryota; kingdom Metazoa; phylum Nematoda; class Enoplea; order Enoplida; family Thoracostomopsidae; genus Enoplolaimus; species Enoplolaimus lenunculus. Next base: position 275,278 of record JASANG010001656.1, on the reverse strand, counting down.
CCGAAATGCTCTTGTGTAATTTTTTTGAATAATTTGCATTGTTTCACCACTAAAGTAGCTGGAGCTGACGAAAAGAAATCCAGTATTCAAACCTGTGTCAGAATATAAACTAAATTCTTGATGATTTTTGTGATTTAATTTTTTCGGTGTGTATTGCTTGTGATATTTAGAGCTGTTCGACTTTCTTTTTTCCAATCATGGTTACGGTCAGAAAAGTGTATTCAGTATCATATTGAAAACATTTATTTTCTTACATCTTGCTGGATACTGTCATAAGCTCGGTCCTAAACAGTTTCATTCCTTTGACGGAAAAAGAGCTTTTTAATAGCCTTACTTTCGGTGTTTAATCAAAAGTAATTGAAAAATATAAATTTCAAACTGTTGAAAACCATTTTTGGTTCCGCAGTAGTCCACAAGGTCACAAAAAGTCAAAGTATATATTCAAGTCTTAAAAAGTTAAAATTTTATTGAAATCATGGAGGTTTTATGAGGAACCAAGGCTAGAGCGGGTTCTGAAGATTTGGACCAATACCACTTATAGTAATGTAACAAACAAAACATATTTCTAAGTTTAAACCTCCTCAGTGTACTAAACACAAGTGCCAAACAAAGCTTAAGACAAGCCCAAGCAAAAAATTAGTTTAAAATGTAAGCTTATTTTATTACGGTGTAATGAGAAAGCGGAAACTAGCGGATGCAGAGGGAGAGCGGGGGGACGCATCTCCCCGTCAGAATTTTTTGTGATAAAATAAAGTCCCTCTTACACACAATTTCCCCCTCAGAAAACTTCTTGTAAAATCATGATAAGTCCCCTAGGTACCTTACATTTTTTCCGCTCAGAAAATTTTTTGGTGTAAAATTGCGTTTCACATTTGCCAGCCCCCGTCAAAAATTTCTAGATTTTCGTTAAAAGCGGGGCACCACTAAAAGCAACAAGGGCTGATGTTTGTACAATTATTCGCGCAAGTATTTTCTAGATTTTCATTAAAAGCGGGGAACCACTAAAAGCAACAAGGGCTGATGTTTGTACAATTATTCGCGCAAGTATTTTCTAGATTTTCATTAAAAGCGGGGAACCACTAAAAGCAACAAGGGCTGATGTTTGTACGATTATCGCGCAAGTATTTTCTAGATTTTCGTTAAAAGCGGGGAACCACTAAAAGCAACAAGGGCTGATGTTTGTACGATTATTCGCGCAAGTATTTTCTAGATTTTCGTTAAAAGCGGGGAACCACTAAAAGCAACAAGGGCTGATGTTTGTACGATTATTCGCGCAAGTATTTTCTAGATTTTCGTTAAAAGCGGGGAACCACTAAAAGCAACAAGGGCTGATGTTTGTACGATTATTCGCGCAAGTATATTTCAATGTGGTTCCTTCTTCGTGGAACGTAAAAACGACATGTATACAGCTCGAGGGACAGGTGGCATTTAATAGAAAATATGTTGGAGTGGTTTAATTTCGACGGAGTCAAACCAAAATAACTCAATTTCAGGCGGCCAACGCAAGTATTTATTAGCCAGCAGCAATGTTCAGAACCGAATACCCAGAACTATTGACACAGTTGCATAATAACGATTTTTAAGAATTGTATGTGATACGCGCATAACGAAAAGCTTGTGGGTCAGGGTCAGGTTGCAACCGAGGGTGAAGAATACCGGAGCAGGAGGTCAACGAAATTTGCCGGAGGCGGAGGTGAGGCGAAATTAGGTAGTATTAATCTACAATATGTTGTTAAAAGTTGTTTGGTTTTACCCTACTTCTCTGGTAAATTTCGGAAATTCTTTCATGAAAATTGTGACAAAAGCAAAACGAAATGCGCTAAACACGTAGTTGGCAAAATTATGCCAAATTTTACTACCGAAATTGGCGGAACCTCCGGCAAAAATTCTACCGGAGCCCAATTTTCTGCCGGAGCCGGAGGCAGACCTCCGGTTGTACCCTGGTCAGGGTATATCGTTCTTTCTGAGACAACAATCGAAAACATATGCTTAACAAACGAAACTTGAGGTTCGGAAACCGAAAAAATGCCAAATAGCGATTCGGATATCCGAAATAGAAAATTTGATTTCGAATCTCCGCATTATTTCACCATACGACCTGTCTAGAATATAACTGCAACCAAAATAGATTCGACTAGTGATTCAGTCTCATAACAGTTACCATAGTGATTACACTAGGCAACATCCCAGGTTTCAGCTGAAAGTTTTAGTTGAAAACCGAACATGAAAATATTAAAGTAACGATGTCACAATGTGTTTAGCATCTTCACAGATAAGCAATTACTCGGTGCATTACACAAATAGCGAACCTTATACCTTTCCACTTTAAAACGGTTAGAGCGTTATATTTTTCAAGTCTTATTTAAACTTAAAATCACACTAGTATAGTATATACTGTCCAAAAACGCATCGTACCCAATGGCTAAGAAACCGGACCAGTTACCCATAACTATATACGTAAGCTAGTTACATAGATATAGTAGTTATCTAGCAAGCTACATCAAATTGCACCTCTTCGATTAAACTTGCGATTCGAATATTACAACGCAAACTTGTTAACAGAAATCATTATACAAAATTTTGCGCTCTCAATCGACTCTGTCAGAAATAAACACTGAAACAGTAGAAAAATTTATTGATATAATAACAGAAATTATCACGCACTTATATACATCATAACAGCGGGCGTACTTATTAACAAAACCACGATTAAATTGTTGGCACATTAATTTTTCAAGTTTCTGCTAAACCACACAATATAGTACATATAACGAACGCAAAGATACATTAACCCTTTCACTCATAGCGTATACAAAAAGCAACTAAATACAATAATGTACGAGCAATACACACACTGTAAAGCAGTGTTTAACATTTATAACATATGCGCAGTGCAAAATCTCCACAAGACGTGAAAGCCTACTCGGGCTCGAGCGTCAAGCTCCTATAGCTGAATGGTCATCATAAAATCCTCCCTCCAGTGAGACTGGGACTGAATCTCTCCTAGAAATTACATCTCATGTGAAATTGCAAATATTCATGTGAGAAAGGGTTAATAGAAAATATTCTTACTGAGTATCTATACCCCTTTCACTCATAGAGTATACTATGGTTAACTAAATACAATAATGCACGAACAATACACACACTGTGAGTAGTGTTAACATTATAACATATGCGCAGTGCAAAATCTCCACGACGTGAGAGCGCCTCGGGCTCGAGCGTCAAGCTCCTACAGCTCAGTGGTCATCGTAAACGCCTCCAAACCGTGAGACTGTGGATTGAATCTCACCTTGAAATGACATCTCATGTGAAATTGCAAATTTTCATGTGAAAGTTAAAGGGTTAAATCAGTCAATCGGAGACATTTTATGATAAAACATATAAAAAGTAAGTGACTTCCGGTGACTTTTCTTGTACAATATCCGTCACTCTGTTCACTCCAGCATATCCAGCTAAAAACAAAACATACACCTGCACAAGAATTCCACAACCGAAAAAACCACTTGCACAATCAAATGAAACCGGAGCTTTTTTCGACGAATACAGGGAAGATGTTTTTAAACGAAAAATTATTATCAAACTTGTGATAAAAATTTTCTATTAACTGGTTGCCTAGATACAACAAGATTAAATTCACAATGAAGCATGCATTAAAACTTGATAAATAGCCGCAACACAGAACACAGTTCGATACTGACTTTTTCGAAACGAAAAAATATCACTAGAAGTATTACTTCTCGCAAAATCTAGGGCCCCGACCTTCTGGACAAAATATATTGAATATTTGTCATTACTCTTATGGCATTTATAGACCCAATTCTTTCACTAACCACATCCTCATCATCGTCTTGTTGAACCGCTCTTTGCAATTGAGCCTTCGATGACGTTTCTGCCCGTAGAAATTCATTTGAATCACCGGTTGAAGTCGTATTTGCACCGTCGTCACTGCATTCTGACGCCGGTATAATACTGACCGATTCTTAAAAATATTTAAAGACGAATGAAACTAATTTTACACTTTGAGCGGCCTTTTTTGCACTAACTGTCGTGATTAAACAGTAGATACAATACACGCCTTTACCGCCGTCTGAATTCAGTTTATTTTACTTTTTCAGGGTTATAAAAACTGTCGGCAAGCAGGTGCCGAGGTATTTAGATTGTGCATTTTTGCGGGTCAAAATTATCAAAAATGATGTGTACATTAATTTTTGCAATTATTCACCTTAGCTAAATTTGATTCCATTCTTCAAGTAAATTAGCCAAAAAACAAATACTGAAAATAAACTTTTCCTACAAAGAAATACAGCTCTTGACGCAACAAGTGCATATGAACAACCTTTCACAATAAGATCCCAGAAATCTCGGCGATTCTTATTAGGCAAATCACGCTTAAACCCAGACAGGAAATCGTTGAAGAAACAAGCTTTGAGCTTCTGAAAAAATTACGAATTTATAATGGAGATTTCCCACTGCAATTTATCACAATTTATCATTGTTGCTCATCAAAAACTTAATTTATTTGCAAACAAGTTAACTAGAGCAACATTATTTCCAACCAAACTCCTTGCTTTGCGAATATTAAAATGAAACCCTTAATATCTGTTTGTTCAATAATTTTCATAAAACCCACCTTAAAATAAACGTTAAAGGATTTGGCTTAGACACCATCTCTGCTCAAGACTAATATCACATAATAATAATAATAATAATTTAACCAGACTTCAAGATTTGAAATATCCGCCCACATCGCAATATAAGTAATAATTTAACTGACCTTCACAACCTATTGCTCTTACCTTAACAGACTCTGCTCTTATAATTTTCAACGTTTCCATTGCTTTTGCATAACTTGAAGTCTTGTACGATTCAAATACTAGCTGCTGGACTATTTCACAGACTTGCATAAAGGCTAAAATTATAACATCGATTTGATCAGTTAAACAAGCAGAGACCTTAAACCCAAACATTTTGCCAAGGTTAACTTTTACAACTCTGCTCGAAAATAATAAATTTTGAAGTTTTACCAACTATTTTCAAAACATTTGCATGCTTGTTGCATGTTGAACTTTAACTAGTTTGCGCTTTGAATTCAAAATAAACAGATTAGTCAAGTTTGCGCTTTGTATTCAAAGTGGACAGACTAGTCAAACTAAAAGTCTAATAATTGCCGATCTCAAAGGTTTCAAACAGAATTCTTTTTTCGAAAGCCATTTCTGCCACCTTTTGGCTTTACAAAACATCAAAACAGAAGGAAGCTTTCACGCGTTTGTTGAAACAAATTTTCTGAAATTAAAGTATCGGTGAATGTTTTACAGGTTAGCTCTACTCAAAAAATACAAACTATTACTTTCATAACAGGTATAGCCCGTGCTAGCTAACTCACCTTTATCCACAATTTCCAGCGATTCTGAGGTTAACATGCGTAAAAAATCATCTCCAGGGTTCACTGTTCCGACTCGGTCTATTGTAATGCCAGACGCACTGGCAACTGATGTTAAATCGAAACGTTGACCATCGCCGCTTATCACGTCTTCCCGTTGCATTTTGTTTTTGGGTTCATCGCTTTAAAACAAAACAAAATCTTACTCGATCAGCCCGCCTCCCCCCCAAACTCAATTTTCCCCAAGGCTCAAGACCCGCATTCGAAATTTTGGTCCTTCCGGTCGAGCATTTTTAATCGTGAAAATTTACCTTCTTGGACGTTAAACACACTTATTGCATTGTTTTTCAACTTTAATGTAACAGATGAGCATAAAGAGCGTTTACACGTTAAGTCGGTAAAAATTACCCCTCGCTCAAAATTTCCCCACGGTTGCTAATCATGGGGTAGATGTTGATAACATCGTTCTTCACCACAATGTTAAATTATTGTCAAGTTTGCTCCCAGAGTAACAAACCAGTTCTTTAATAACCCAAATAACACGTTAACGGGATTTCAGTGTCGATAAGTAATGGCAACCAAGTATCAGACCACCAAATCTTACCTCATAATTGCCAAAATACCAAATTTATTCAAAAAACTTCACATTTACCGATCTTTAAATTCGTCCGCTGCCGATCTTAGTTCCTTTCGTTTTGCTGTTTGTTGGTCTTCTTTCAACGTATATAAATTGGCCAATTTCGACAACGACGCTTCAGCGCGCGTCGCCAAATCACTTGGAATATCGAGCAAATCAATTAGTTCTTGTGGCAGTTCTGGCAACGGATTGTCTGGATACAATGCACGTTGCTGCATCGACTGAAACACGAAAGTCAACGTACAGATAAGTAATGGCAACGTCTTCTGTAGAAAGTCTTACAAATCGTAGCTCTACGTCCCAGTAAAGCAGTATAGCTTATTACGAATCAAACTTAACATTGAATTATGAAAAAATCCGCACCAGTTTTCAGTAGCTATAACTGCATGCTTTCCAATTCGGTATCCCACATTTTCTTCTAGTTCCAGCCTTGCTTAAACCGGTAGCAAGCTGTGAAATACCTAAATCAACACAACACAAGAATGTATCATCTACGGATAAATTCCACTGCATTAATATACATTCAGTTTTGTTTCTACAGTAGACTTGAACTCACGTAAAACAGCCTTTGAATATACGGATTTGGAATGCGTTCTTGTCTCATGATTTCCTCACCGATGCTAAAATACAAAACAAGTACGTAGTATTTATGAACATGCCATACTTAAACAGCGACCACAAAAACATGCAGCCTACTTTTTACTAACTGTGCTTTCAAAGTGCCGGCAGACTTTTGCTCTAACACTGCTCGCGTTCAACTTATTAAATTTCTCCAGAAAAAAGGTTTATGTCGTTAATAGCTCCTACACGGCTGCTGCCAGCTGCCAGTACTGCAGCAATTATTATTCAGTGTATGACAGAAAAGATTACCACCTACTTATCTTCCATTTTGACTGATCCATCACTATAGTTAGTCAAATCAAGTGTATCCATTAACGAATCGATTGCGGACTTTTGTTGATCTGAAAATTAAACAAAAGACGAAAGTTCAACAACAAAGTTTCTTATACAATGAGCATTACCTATATCTGGTCAGAATAACAATATTGTGAATATATAGTTATTTCCAATCAGACGATTTTAGCACACCAATACTATATCAAAACATTCGTACAACAGAACGACACAAACGGCGCTGCTATTCAATTATAAGCACCAATTTACTGCATACTGCTTGCACAATGTATCATAACATGCACACCTGTTGAATTTGTTTCTAAAGTCGGAAACACAAAATCGCGTTCATCTTCAAAAAACGGCAAATGAATCATGACCAGATGCTGAAAGCAGTACACAAGACCAGCTGCTTTTCTCACACAAAATGTTAGCGATTACCAAACAACGTGGGATTTTAAAAATTTGTTTCAAACACATCTCAATTTTATTCTGGATTACGTAAACACACGTTTAATGTTTACTTAACGTTTACATTGATGAATGCAAGCATTGAAAATCAAAATATAACTATTATTTTAATTAGCAAACCCCTACACATGTCGACACAAATTAACAATCGATGTCATTACCATTAAAACTACAAAATTATTACACGAAACCAACTAATCGATCCGCGGGCATAGAAAAGTTAACTAAGAGAACTCAAATTTCGACTACAAAAAATTAGGCCGCTCTTGGAAAGTGGCAGAAAAAATTACCAAAAATTTTTTGCCTGCCTATAAATTTGGGGCTGGCATAAACCGGAACTAACCGCCTTCGAAACACCACCTTGAACCAACTGATTAGACCAGAATGATGACTGTAATTCAGTTTCTAACGACATTTCATTGTTTGTGTCAGATTTCACTACAGGAACAAGAAGCATTATTTTCGGTTGAGTTCCAGCGCGGTATACGTAGCGTGCTACACCCACTTTACGCTGATCTTTCATTGCAACAACTAAAGCAGTTAGTGCCGCTGCGGCGGGCTGAAATATAACATAATTTTCAAAGACATAAAACAGGCGGCCTGTATGGCGTCCTCAAAGCCACACGGTGCCGGAAGAAAATATAATCGTCAAAAATTACTAGCGCCACGCTTATATTTCTTAAAACAACTCTGACACTACTTATACGCTTAACGAGCGTACGTATTTCAGCGCACGTGAAATAAAAAAACATAATCCCAATATACAATTTAATTCTTTTGATCAAAAATTAAATGCTACCGAGCTACAACACACTAAAATCTATTACATATATCAAAAAACTTCCAGTAAGGACGTGCTCACGCAGAAAGATGTCAAAAAAGCACAATCTCCGCTTACTTTCGACTCATCTTTTTCGCGAGGGTCGGCAATTATCACCCACGACGAATTCCCACAACCTGAACAATGTACAAAATCGAACACAAATACCTACGTCAAATAATGGATTATAGTTATAATATAACGAAACAAAATGTCAATGGACAAGAGTTCAACTTGTTTCCACACACATTTTATCTTAAACAGCAACAATAACCTAGGACTGAGTACAATAAGTACAAGAGCAAAACACTCGCAAATTAATTTCATTTAAACATTTCGTATAAGTTTCAAAACACAAAGTTAAAACACTTCTAGGGATAAGCCGATTAATCGACATCGACAATTCCAAAAATTGCAAATTTGTTAAAAATAGATTTTTGCACCACTTAGCAGTGAGCCGGTATTATAATTATTGATGTGCCGATACCACAATTTCTGCTGATACCAACTCTTATTTTCAAATTTTGCCGATGCCGATACATCGACAATGGAAAAAACTGCCCATCTGTTAAAAATAGATTTTTTCACCACTTAGCAGTGACTTGGTATAATTGATGTGCCGATACCACAATTTCTGCCAATACAGATTCTTATTTTCAAATTTTGCCGATGCCGATACCGATCCCAACTTTGATAAACGGCGCTTGAAGTACTAAGAGGATTCACCAGCATCGGTATCGATAAAATTTGAAAATAAGAATCGGCATCGGCAAAATTTTGGTATTGGCAGCGGCACATCAGTAAAAAATTTCTACTTTACTGGATTTCGTTCTAAGGTATAAAAAGATCGCAATATTAATGTTAACGTTAATGAGTGATAAAAAGTTGTCTTCCGAGCTACAATTGCAGTACAATCAACTCTGCGCTAAAAATACCTGGTCTGCAGGATAAAAGCTAATTAGCGATAGTTGTTTATCTGCTTTGAATTTCAACGATTCTTGATCAAGCTTATCAAAAGGCACCAGTGTTGTTCCGTAGCGGTATGCTGAAAGAGTCACAAAATATTCTATTGCAAATGCATTCAAAACTCAAACAATGAAAAGAATACTATTAAATACAGTCTAAAGAAATATCACATGCTTATTGAAAACATTGGCTCTTGTATAAATACCTATTTCACTCACATTTAAGGTTAAGACTTAGGTTTAAATAGTTTAATTTTCTGAGCCTAAGACTATGGGGGAAAGTTCGTAACTAACCTTTCACAATATCGTCTTTATTAATTTTCGTCTGCTGTTCATCATTTAAATGATACGTTCTTTCGATTTGCAACTCAGCGTTTTCATCCGCGGCATACGCCGTTTTCCACGTTTGTTTCGGTCTGTATTCTTCAACCTAAAAATGCGACGCAATCTAAAATCTCTAAGAACAATCAATCATATGTCAAGGACCTTGGAATCAATTCAAAGTAGTCAGTGTCAAAACCGCAAATCAGAACACTCAAAATACAATCAGAAAACGAACGTACCTTTTTATACGCTGCCACCGGAATTCGTGTAGTTTCACCAAGTTGAAAATCACAGTACCAAGGTGCTGGCCGCACAGATCGCCGTTGAAAATACGCTACTGTTTCGAGAGCTTGACTGAATCAGTAAAACAAAACCATTACCGAAAAGTGACTATTGCGATTGGCAACCTTATTCTGTGCTGTGATCTCAAATGCTTGTAGCACCGGGCCACTGGTTGCTGACAGGTAGTGTATCTTTAGAATTACGAGTTGTGAGATTTGAAATTATTTTGTGGCATCTTTGCGTTTAACTTAATCAATTTAAAATCCCTGCTACTGAAGGTAGCTACGAAAGTTCCGAAAAAGTCGAATCTAACAATGTTTGGCATGCTTACGTTTTTAGTATAAATATTATAAATCACTTGCTATATAAACCAGTATTGTTTCTTTCATTACAAATCTCAGAACTGAGGTCAGACACGACATCATTGCTGTTGCAAAAAATTAAATTTTCTGGAGTAACAACTAAGGTCTGCTAATGTGTGAAGAATTGCCAGTATCAACGTTTAAAAGTTATGCGCTGCGGATGGCATTGCGCTGCTATTCTGGAACAAATCTTTGCCAATGCCTATTAAAAGATATCGCTGGCGTGGCATTGCGCTGCTATTCTGGAACAAATCGATATCTCGAAAATTTGCAAAATGCAAGGTTCGGATTTGGCAAATAGTAATGGATTTGTATTCGGTAAAATCGTGGATTCGGTGCTACGCTGCCTACTTTACCAAATTCCAGCTCCGCAACCGTGGCACTTCGATTATTTATGTACCTATTACTAACTAGCAATATGTGCTACATATAGGTATCGGAGAATGCGGTTCTAGACTCGCGACGAAGTAATTTTAAAAGCTTTACATGAAAATAACACCTATGTATAGTTGAACTACGTACTCAAACGAATAGCCAACTGCGTCAAGCTTAGCAATGATATATCGCATTAACCGTTCCCCGGATTTCTGCCACGCACTCTTTGGTTTTTGCCCGCGAATGCTTCTGCTTCTCCGCTCTATTGAATCACGACTTGTACTCGGGCCATCCCTAGCGGTTGCATTTAACCGTTCGATTTCAGACAACGATTTTTTAACTTGGCTAGTTGCACTTTTATCGTTAAGCGCACCATTCTCAATGGTGCTGTCTCCACGCGCCAGCCCTGAACCCAATTCTGTTGGTCCTCTAAAATTTAATAAACGATATGAAGCACAGCAAAACGATTTGAAGCACAGCAACGCGCTAGACACATATTTATCACAACGATGACTGCTACCGGTTTTTGTCTCTTGGAAGAATAACAATATATAGCACTTTTCTTACGTATAGCTCAGCTTACACAAAAGTCAGATCAACTTCCAACTGCTTCATGTTTGCTATCACTTGATCAAGGCTGTCATCAATGAATGGACTGCCCAGATCCGAGACCAAAATCACTGACCGTAGCCCAAATTTTTTGCCTTCACATTCGCGTACCAGCAAATCCAAGCTAACCACTAAACCGTCAACAACTAAAACATTTAAAATACCGTCAGCAACTTAATTTCAAATAATACAAGTCAAACATGCACTGATACAATTTACATAGCGATCCCAAAGAAACACACGATCAAGTTTTGTCTAGTGTTGATATTTTCGCAAAAAAACTACGCACATATATAGCAGCTCCAAAACACACAAACCGTATAAAATAACACAACCCACATTAGGCACACATAAAAACTAAACAGTGAACTTAAATTTAGATAGAAAACTGAACTACAACTTTAAACCCACAATGTGGCACAAAAATTTCGCCACATTAAATTCAAAACTACTAATTTGAAAAAGTGAACGACTATAAACGAAAAAAGCCTTATCTGTTGCAAATTCACAACAAGTATTTAAAGTACAGGTAATGCGTGATAACTTACAATCACCCGACTGATCGCTTGGAGCAATTTCGTTTTCAACAAATTTCACCAACTCCCACGTCGCTGTAATTACAATATCAAAATCGCAAACGTATATGCGTAATCTCGCCTGCACATTTCATTCCCCAGAGTTCTTTTTATATATCTAAGGAAACACACCCCATGTATAAACTATAACTAGTCACTACTCTAAGACCAAAACATGTAGCACCAGAATATGTATTTAATAAAATTATCAAGAAGGAAATTCTGGGTTCGTTCAGAAAGAAAATTGTCCTAGGATGAAGAAGCTAAAGCCAAAACAGAGTGAGCCAAAACACATTTATATTTTAAAGTCATTACGTACCCATTTCTAACCCGCGTACAACACGAATGTGCCGGTACTGGGTTCCATCAGTTTCATTTGCTAATTCATTATCGGTTTCTCGACTTCCGAGTAGCACAAGTGCGATCTCATCTTTTGATTCAGTGAAAATCTCAAATCAAAATCAATATATATTATATATGAAGTTCACATGGGATATTTGGCGTTACGCGAGTGCAACCGGATACCTATGAACACGGAAACCGGATTTATGACAGCATATTCCGGCAAAAAACTAACATATCTTCTAAAAATTTTAAAAACAAGCATTGTCCCGCATATTTATTAGAACTACAGGAGGAGATGCGCTAAAAACGCGACATTGGTCCCCCATATATTTTGCCACATTCCAGGTCTTAACTTTTTGTGTGGTGAACCGGTTTCTGCAGTTTTTTGTTTTACCCATATAGCATTGTGCAAAATGCTCGTTATCTCTAGCGCCTTAATGAGAACATTTATAAATCTCTATAGCAATTTATATGCAAAATCTAACTTACTGCACATTGTGTGAAAATTATTTTATGGTTTTAACTCCTTATATATCAGGATACTACCGGATATCCGACTTCGGCAAAAAATCTACATCCGGCTACGGTATTTTAACTTGCAGGATCTTATTTTTAAAAGCTTCAAAAAAATTTATACCATCATACGTATTTATGCCAAGTACCATCGGACTGACTGACTTACTTTTACATATTTTTGTGTCACACATGTAATGTAGATTTTTAAATGTGACGGTTAACAATAATGCGGAAAAATCCATAAAAGTTTCAAAAGAAATTATTTCTAGAGTCGGTTCCAAACCACCGAAACTCAAGAAACCGAGATTTGCAAAATACCAAGACTTGCTGAGACTGAGACCCTGACTCCCATTCCTGATCATATTCACCTTTGACATACAGAAAACTGGATTCATTTAAAGGGAACATGACATGAGCCAAGTGAAACGTGCAACTGAACGCTACGCTAAAAACATAGTATATACAGTAAAATAGGGGTCGTTCTTAAAGTGTTAAAAATGCATCGGTGTGAGATGTTAAACTTTGTCACGTGAACACGTTTGGTACCTTAAGCCATGGAAAGAAAATCTGAAAGCTACGTTCTGATATCTGAATGCAATCTAGTATTAAATTTGAATTCATTATCCGGCTCCGACCGGATACTAGATTATCCGGCTCTGGCTCCGGCTCCGCCAGTTTTTGGTACCCGGTTGCACCCGTGCCGATTAACCGGCATCGGCATCAGTAATAATCGGCACTTTTCGTGAGTATCGGCATCGGCACTCCAAAAACATTACCAATTCTTTGCCGATACTTACTGCACATAACAATCAGTTGGAATGCTATCAATTTCATTTCTGGGCGATCACCAGTGTGTATGCGCAGGAAAATTGTTATCCCTCTTGCGTTTATGTTTGAAAAAAGTAATTGAAATTAACCGTTCTTAAAATTTATAATCGTTTATGATGGTTAGAGTTGAAGCCTTCGTATAATAATGGAATGTAGTATTCTATACGTATGCTTATTACCGCATATACTGTACTTTCCGACGGGATCAAAATGACGCATTTCTTGAGTATCTCCTTACTCGCAAGGCAGCCAGATAATCTAATACGTATAGTATGTATCCGACCGAAGCGCCGCATAATTTAATATCCAGCCGGAGTCGAATCATTATAGAAATCTTATACGTACTAAACGGCATTCAAATATCAGAACTTCACATTCTTATGTGATAAAGCTTAACATCTCACACCGATGTATTTGTATGTTTTTGTAGCGTTGTGTTCTGTTACAAATATTTGTTTGACTCATGATACTAATAACTGAAGCCAGGTTTCTCTAGGTACTACATAATAGAGGTGGCTTAGGATAAAGGCTATTTTCGATTATATAGGCTTAGCTTTATTCTAGACTTAGGCCTGGTTACGCCCCTCAAATAACACTGGTCGGCCATCTTTCTCAAGATTTCCAGCGTTATTGTAGCCCAGTAAACATTGTGAACATACATCGGCACATGCGAACATTTACAACGCATGTCGGCAGAAAAAGTACGTACACATATATGTAAGAGTAACTCAATCAGTTCCAGGCAGCTGGCATAAACACAAGTGAAGGCTTCAAATTTTGTTAGTTTTTTAACAAAACATCCAGAAAGTTCCATACCGGTGCCGGATGCCGAATTTGCTGGAGATAAAGCCGCATATCCGGTCGTATCCCGGTATATACGGTAATCAATTACCTTCCTTTGTAGGATCATACTAACACAGTGCATTGCTTTATCTAATCGACTAAGGTCGCTCACTGGATCATCCAACGTCTGCATTGATGGTCCAATGTCCAAACACACTACAATGGCTTCCTGCAGATAGTTGAAAACATGAGTATGCTTATACAAACAGCAAAATTTCACTGGAAAAATCTTTTTAAAACTTCGATTCACTCTAACTTTTTCGCATCTTGTTCAAGCGGCTCCTGCTGTTTATATTTCAACTCATCTGACGTACACTTTTGTAAACCATAAAAATGAGCTAATAATAACGTAAATATCATATATGTTTAGGCCACATTTTACAATGTTTTGATGAGTAAATTTATTTCAATTTATGTATTCTGTTCCTATTACTAACTAGCAAAAATTCCATGCGTGTAACGTTTCAATGCAAATTAAAAAACACACATCTTACCTTAGAACCCGCCATTTCATACGCTTAAAACTGCAAAAATGTATAACTTGTAGAAATACTAATTTTGCAAGTACAAATAATCGAAAGCAAAATGTGTGCACGAAACAACAATTCCCGCAACACTATAAGCTTACTAGCTAACGCGTTAAATATGCAAGTGGTACCTTGCGAACAATGATGAAAAAGTAAAAACAACCCCACATTAAAGATGACCAGGAACACTGTCAACACTTTACAGCGAATTGTTTAAAAACACTGAGTACGTGAACGCCTTTACGATTTTGTGATTTGCACCGCCGTAATGTAAAGCATTATTTTTTGGGAAATTGGGATGGGCTTTAAAGCGTGTTTTGTTCGCGAACATTTTGCCAGCTGTACGTCAAAAAATTTATGTGAGCCGGCAAAAAAGAATGTTGTTCAATGTTACTTCCCAAGAAATGTTCCATCCTCAATTAGAAGGTTACCAGGGTCAACAGCGTGCCAGCATTTCATTTCTTAAAAGAAAACCCTTCTTAAACAAATAAACTCAAAGGAGCGCGCCGTGCGAGAAAAGTTTTTGACCGTTCCAGGTCATTTAACACTTGTAAAAAGCGCCTTACAAAATTCTTTCAAAAATGATAACATGATGAACGGTTCGACCAGGGCCTGTATTCTTTTATAACTAAATGTGTAACTATTTCTATAATATGGGTGTTTTTGCTTTATACTTGTTGAAACAATAAATCGTAACAACAAACAGTACATCAAAGGTTATGTAACATTGAAAATTAGATCGACTGCGAACGTTCTCTCTGGCTGTTTTAGAAGAATCACTTTTAACCTTTTGGAACACAACTTCATTGAATATGTTTACTGCACAAGCGAATTGCGGAACTTTGAAAGTTTACATTTGCAACCGCAATCATTGCTGCAGAATACGGTTTAACGAGGCAATTCTTTGGATGCGAATAAATATTTAATCAAACAATTAACTGTAAAAATAAACACAACCTCAATAATTATATACCTTTAATCTTCGTTTTGGATGTATTTAAAGGAACCATTGAAATTAAAACTTCTTGGCAGCATAGCTAGTGGTATAAGTCTTCACAACTATTGAAGTTAGCTTCAGAATGGGGTATAACTTTGGCAAAAAGCCGATACGGTCGTTGCAGCGTATGACACAACAGTATCAACAGCGATAGAGATAGTTTCATTTCGAATTATGCACATCCAACTCAACTTAATACGTAATGTGTTGTCCTCGTCGTATGTACTATTCTTTTTTCATTTTGTAGTTTTTGCTATTTTATACAGAATGAATGATAAGTTGGAGAATATTCATAAGCTGAAGCATTTTCGGTATTGTCACAGTTGGCGCTAAGAATTTTTTAAATATCTGAACCCTTTTGTCAGTTGTGCTTCAATAAACGTTTTGTTCGTTACCGATATGTGGCAATGTTTGCGGCGAAATAGACAGAGAAAGATTTTACTTTTTAGTTGATAGTATGGTTTGTATTTATTATATTTTAGATAAATGGAGCTACGTTTATGGTTTTAGGTTGTCAATTGTGGAATATTGATTCTGGTTCTGTCGGCAATCAGTTATGAAGTGCCGTAATGCTCATCAAATTGTGTTGTTCGGCAACGTGAATTTGCTGGTTTATTATTGTTATATTTGTGCGTATCATTCAACAGCTTCAAGGTTTTCTCAAATTATACCCCAAAATACACTTTGAACTCGTACGTGTTGTACCTAGTGTATAATTTAATCTGAGTTGTTTTGTAATTCGCCGTTAGTATTCTGCATTTACGCCGGTTTGATTTTCATGACATTGTAATTCCACTGGTCGCCATTACGATTTACCGAAGCTGCCTTCCTTTGTTAGCACCAATACTGTCAGTCAAGTTGCGGCTGCTACCAACCAGGCTTCGAAAAATATTCAGTATTACGTACGTAGTCAACTCGCATTGAGCATCAAAATACGTCTATGTTGTAATCGTGCCAAATATCAGCTACAATGCGCAACAAAAGTCCTAATTCGGCGTCAAATACTGGGTCGCAATTTGTCAACGGAAGCGGATCGAAATTAGGCGGAACGACTTCTCGGGGACCCGCGTCCTCAAGTCGAAAATACCGTGGAACCACAGCCACAACGAGCTTTAGCGGCCGGCGTCGGTCTCGATCGCCAATGAATTCAATGGGCAGTCCTCAGCTAACGCGAACAGAGCGGAGTCCAACACCACGAGGCCGTCAAACTGGCCGCAGTGGTGGATTATCCTCGTCTAATACATGTGGCGGTCTGCGGTCATCTGATATTCTATCAAGCGACGTCTCCAGTTCGTCAAGACGCCAGTCTCGTACGCGGACTACTGCGATCCCTACCAGTCGTCATCGCAGTACCAGTCGATCTCGGTCTTCGCGACCTAATCGAGGTGGTGGCGGCGACCGTGATGCGTCGTGTTCAATGGAATTTGACCGGTCCACTGCTGGCATTGGTAGTGATAAAGATTGTGGTGTTAGTAGTTACCGTGAGCGTGACGGTAGTCGTCAGCGAGGCACCGGCGCTGGGGGTGATGAACGTCGGAGCTCACGGCGTGGCCGATCAACTGAACGCCAACCACGCCAGTTAATGTCTGCTGTCGGCAGCACATCAGGCGGATCTTTACTGCTTACCGGTGGGGGATCGAGTCAAGGCTCGTCATCGGGTGGAAGCGGCGGACGACTTCCCCCGTTACCGCCCCCGCCCAGTTTAGCGGCACAAGCCAAACGTGACTCACCTGGCCTGTCAACATACTACAAAAAACGATTTGGCTCACATTCACCCGAAGAATATCAAAATTTACGACTCACAAATTTGTCAAGCCGTGTCGCTGACGATGAATTGCGGACGATTCTCGAAAAAGAATATCGACGCTTTGGAAATATTGAAATCAAAATTATTCATGCACAAGATTGGCAAGGCACTGGCTACGATCGACTGGCGTATGTCAATTTTGATCGTTTGGGTGATGCGAAAGTGTCCAGTTAAGTTACATATGCCTATGTATCGTGTCCTGATCGCAAAGATGTATTTCATGAACCTCGGCTATATGGCTAATTCACTGGGTGATTTCAGATACTGATTGTTTTACAACGCATTCGCAGCAGCTAGTTTTGAGCACATGACTCTGAAACTAAGCGATTGAGTTCAGGTTCATTTTTCGCATGTGAGTTGTTTTGATCCCTGATTGTGAATTTTATTTAGGAATCATTATAAACGGAATCCTGTATTGAAGAATTACACGTAAACTCTGACTTTTTGCAGTTTTATTCGAAATCACTGCTCGTATAAACTGAACGTATATGCTAACTTTTCTCTGTATGACGATTACTTGCCTTTATACGGAATATGATTTTAATAGAGCTGTATATATTCATTAACCACTGTTTATTCCAAGTTGAAACTGGAATTCCTATTCGAGTTCCGAATCAAAGATTGCACATCAACCTGAATCGGATCTTTAATTTTAATCTTACTTTTTGTGATATCTTGCATAAAAATTCTGTATCATTTATTTTGAAAATAACAATAATTGATTGTAGTTTAGATTTACATAACGAAGATTTATCACCAATTTGTTCATGCGACCAACCAACAGCCGCCCTAAATATATATTATATATATTTGTAAATACAAATTATCCATATAGTCAAAAAAGTTTACCTCCGATTTCGGTATTGCGCAGTTCCGCTTCGCCTTTGGTTCATTACTACGTACACCAGATAATTGAGGTGGAATTAAAATAAAATCAGAGAGATTTGTCTCCGTTAATACATCAGATCCTGAATCAGTCAATTTTTTAAATGTCGCTTGCATATATACGTATATATATTAGATATATATGTGAAATGTTAGCATTTTACGTTATTACAGGCGTGAATCTGCTGCGCGACTAGAAGTAATCCTCGGAACGCCTGTGAAAGCCGATCCAGCCGGAGTCATAAAAGACCAAAATGGTCGTTTTTTGGATTACTGCCGTGCACCAAACGTTGATTATCACGGACCGCCAGGCCGTTTGAGTGGCGGTAACTACGGAGATTTGTACGATGGCGGTGGCGCCTCTCGTGGAAATAATCGAAGGTCTAGTCCGCTTGGCATGGCGAGCGGACGATTATCGAGACGCGGTGGTGCAGGTTCACCGCCTCCACTGGGTAGCGGAGGTGGCGTTATGTATGACCGATCGAATTTTCGAAATCGCGGGATTAGCCCGGGCGCATCGTATCATCATAGCATTGCTGATAAAGATCGCGGCGGCGGGCGCAGTATGGGTGCCAGTGATTACGGACCACCGCCTTCGTTAGCTTCAGTTGGTGGTGGCGGTGGAAATCAAGGTCCACCGGCATCGTCGGGCCTTCCAAATACGGCGCCACCGTTTTTTGCGCACGAAATTGCGCCACATATTGGCGATGCGTCGCCAGACGATATTCGCGCCGCTCTCGATGATGATAATGCGTCACGCACGCTTTACGTCGGTAATTTATCGAGACATATTGAAACTGGTGCCCTGTACGCATTATTCGCCAAATATGGTCACATTGAAGATATAGATGTCAAACGCTCTGAGTCACACGCGTTTGCGTTTGTCCGGTTCGCACATCTCGATATGGCGGCATCAGCGAAAGCCCGCGAGTCGCGTACCCCAACCGGGCCTCATCGCATTTATATTGGCTACGCAAAACCCATGGAAACTCGCCGACTGTGGATTGGCGGTCTCAATCCAGCAGCGATTACGGTTGGCGATCTAGAACGTGAATTGGATCGCTTCGGTGCAATTTCGCGAATCGATTGGGTCGCCGGCGATTCGCACGCCTACATTGAGTACGAATCACAAGAATCTGCGCTCGACGCATGGAACGGCATCCATCATCGCGTCGCGTTACTGCCAGCCGCGCCTGGACATAAAGTCCGTGTCGATTTTGCGGCCGAAGAACAATTGACGTATGTGTTATCGGCGAGCGGCAGCGGTGGTTTGCCGGTACTGAACGCTACGCTTCAGCAACGCCAGACTGCTGCTGGAACGCTTGGCGATAAGACATCGAAAACTAAACGTCGGCGAAAAGACGATGAAGTTGACGATGATGGGGATGAAGACAGTATGATCGACAGCGAGTCGCACGGTGGCGGTCGTCGATCACGTCGACGAAATCGCCAGCGTCGATCGAAATCGAGATCGACAAGCAGTGATGATAAAGTCGATAAACGCAACAAACGAAGGAAACGACGCGGAACTGACGAGAGTGGTGGCGGAGGAACATCAACTAGTCGAAGTCGGCGGTCGAGCGATGGCGACAGTGGAAACGACAGTCGTGATACGAGTGCAAAACGGAATCGTGCGGCGCGTCCCGGCGGTCGCGGGCGAGATCGACGTCTAGATGGAGATGGTGGCAGTGAAGTGGGGAGTGGTGATGAACGGTCTGATGCGAGCAAAGAAAACGACGATCGAAGGCGTTTGACAACGACTAAAATGATGAATCGGCGACGAAAACAGCGGCGGTGTGATCGAGATGATACGAACGAGAGTTGCGATGGTGATAATGATGGCAGCAGTGGAAAACGCAACAGAAAGGACAAAGAATCCAGTTCGCGAGATACTAGCGTTCAGCAAACGACAAAGGATGTTGCAGCAAGTGGACGTGGTGGCTTGCCTACTGTGATCAAACAAGAAGCAACAACAGCGGTACAAGATTCGGAACAGGGTCGGAAAGTAGCGGCCGGTGGTGATGATAGCGATAGCGACCGGGCTGAAGGGGAGCCTACTAATTCAGAAGTGTCCCGCGATTTAGACCCTCAGATTGTCGAACCCCCTATTGTGACATTAGCTGACGTGACGTCAACTTTGTCGTTATTTTGGACCGGATGTTTGGTGCTCAAACGTTCTGAGTATCCGGTGCGGTTTTATCGTATTCGTTGTAGCAGTAAGCGTATGGTTGCGTCGTATTTATACGCAAAACCTGATATGCCACCTGTAGCGATTAAACGCGAGCCTGATCAAAAAGATAATGATGGATTGAAGTTGCGGTCTCGCATACCGGCAACCCTTGCGGTAGGTCAACGGTTAAAATTGGATCAACCGAAAGTTGACGATATTCCACGCTGGGTTGCATCAGAAGATTATGCGTTTTTCGTTGCGGTTCCGTCAGCCTCGGTTTCGCCAGGGGCATCAAAGCCTGGAACGACAACAGCTGACGGCCAGTCAGTTAATTCTACTCTTGCAACACGATCTGTTAAGTTATTGATTAAATATTTTCAAGACAAGGATGCCGCTGGTGTGATTAACGTTGCTTCCTACCGGGATCCAACTGATACTGGCGTGTTGTATGCGTTTCCGTCGTGTGATTTTGCACGCGAACTTGCGACGACTTTGTCGCCACGGTTGAAATTGTTACTCGACACCCTGCCGGATGAGGTGTTGTTGATTGTAGTAATTCGAGGAGGTGCATAAGGTTCAGATGCGGCTTAATTGTGTAACTGAGACAGGGATTATGTTTTGAAAGAGGGTAACTATTGGCCGAATTATTGCGGTCGATTCGGGTTACTGGTCGGTTCTGGGTAAATTTGGATTATTTTCTTTATTCGCATATTGAAAACGCGTCGTCATACAGGTTATGGATATAGTAAACTAATAGACTTAGTATTATGGGATTGTATAATTTTTTAAACAAGTGAACAAGCATTGTTGTAATAGTTTACAATTACTGCGAGTAGAGCGAGAATGAATTTTGAACAAACAGATGCAAATGATGAGTTCAATGGAATTAATCGGTATATGTCCTCATATTTCCGTTTTTTTTGTGCTGTGCAACGTGAGCAAACGTTTTTAAATTTAACTTTATGCCAATTGTTTTTTGATAGTTTTTTAAAAACTCGATGTTGCTGGTTTCATTGAAATTTAAACGTTTTATTTATATTGACTATTTAATGTTGTGAAACGCTAATATCTAATTGCGCATACACAATTCATGCGCTTGCATATGAATATTTATTTTCCATTAATTTGTAATTGGACAAAATTGATTTATTTGGATATGTCAAGTTTTAGCAACACGATGTTTTTTGCAAATTTCCGTTTCGACAGAAATATAATAGTTTTAAGCATCATCAACAGATTTAAATATCGTTAAACACACCAAAAGACTGCTTTGCCACACATATCTGTTGAATGAAGTTGGAAATTGTATCCGAACATCATACTTCAACCTTGAATAAATGTTTTCAAAAAACCTTGACTCTGATTCCGTGTTTATTTTTAGCGTTGGATAACCGCTTACTGTTCTGTTGGGTGTGTTGCGTTGTATGTGTTGTTGAAATAAATTTGCGCATGGTTATCTGTATGGGCTGATCAATGTTGTTTTCGAAATGTTACCAAACTCATGTCAATTATTTGCTGATATTATCGCAACGGCAAAAATATTAATTTCCGACCTATTTTTGACAATTGTTTTCTGCTAACTCTTTCAATCGTGCCAAAAGTTGAAAATTGAATGCAATACGTTTTTGCAAAAAACCTCGCTGCCAAGGTTCGAAAGTTTGTTTTTCTTGTCTTCAAAAATTAAAATTTAATTGAAATCATCATTTGAGGTTTTTATGAGCAGTCGGATCCGCATCATTGTCCTGATATCTTAACCCCTTCTCACATTGAGTTGCCTGTAGGCAACTCAGCGCAGCGTATGTACGTTAAATAGTATATATCGCACCGTGTTTAACAATTGCAACACGTATACATAGTACTGAATCACCACAAGACGTGAGAGCCCCTTGGGGCTCGAGCGTCAAGCTCCTATAGCTGAGTGGTGATGGTATGCGCCTTACACTCCAGTCACTGGAGTTCGAATCCTAGCATAGAAGTAGGTCTCAGGGGAAATAGAAAATATTCATGTGAGAAATGGTTAAGCGAAAAATTTTGAGTTTACTATCTATAACCCCTTCTCACATTGAGTTGCCTGTAGGCAAATCAGCGCAGTGTATATACGTTAAATAGTATATATCGCACAGTGTTTAACAATTGCAACACGTATACATAGTACTGAATCACCACAAGACGTGAGAACCCCCTCGGGCTCAAGCGTCAAGCTCCTATAGCTGAGCGGTGATAGTATACGCCTCCCACTCCAGTCACTGGAGTTCCAATCCTAGCATAAAAGTAGGTCTCTCAGGGGAAATAGAAAATATTCATGTGAGAAAGGGTTAAGAGTAGAGCGGGTCCTGAAGAATTGGACTAATATCAAAACATATTTCTAAATTTAAGTCTCCTCAGTGTAACAAACTAAAGCGGTCTGAAACAAAACTTAAGCCTAAAAACCAAAGCAAAAAATAAGCCTAAAACATAAGTATACTCCATTGCGGTTCAGTGAGAAAGTGGACATATAGCGGATACAGAGGGGCAAGCGGACGTACGCCCCTCAGAATTTTTAGTGATAAAATGGTATGGTTTCTACCTTACAAATTTCCCCCTCACAAAATTTTTTGTGATAAAATGAAAATGATAAGTTCCCTTTGTTACAATTTTCCCCCTCAGAAAATGACTTGGTGAAAATTGCGTTTCAAAACGTAGCAATTTTGTAACGGCTATTTTTAGAATTATAGGTTTTACGCTCAAACAATCAGCTTCTGAGCCAGAGTACCTCCCTTTTAGTCACAAGTTTAAAACACGTGCTTACGGCACGAAAATTGTGGTTCGGAAACCTCAAAAAACTCGAAATTGTGTTTCGAATATCCGATTTGGATTTCACGTTTTAGTTTTTAGTTTGAAATGTAACTGAAAGCGGCACAGCCACCTACAGTATTTAACGAGATGTAAGAAAAGAAATGTTTTCAAAATCATACTGAATTATAGGGACTTTTCTGGCAGTAACTATGAGAAAAATGACCAAGTCGAACAACTCTAAATTTTGCAAACAATATATACCAAAAAAACCACCGGATATCCAGATATATTCGGATATCCGGATACATATTTCATTTCGGATACAAATCCAGATATCCGGTGCCCATCCATAGTAACAACACTATATAAGTATATAAATGCTTACCGTAATGATAAGCATAAAAGCCTAGACAAACAGGTCTGAAATTGACCTAAATAGCAAAGCAAAGTTGATCAACGATCACAAACAAAAAGTTCTAAGTCGCTTTGCTTATTGCTGGTGGTAGTAAAACTTAGCTTTGGAACCGGGTGCAACGGGAGTTCGAAGAACGGGACCCGGAGCTCAACAAATTTTGTCTACTTTACGGTGCAAGCCATGGCCAATGTTACTTTTAGGGGTGTCCCGTTTTCTCGCGAGGCAGCAAGACACAGATGTGTATTCGGGGCAAATTCATACTCCTACCGACAGAATTACGGACAGGTTGTAAAATGGGACAGCCTTGTTTCGGGCAAATGGGAAAACGGAACAGCTGCAATTTTCCGCTTGGAAAACAGAGCAGAGCTTTATTTTTGTTGAGATTGATTTTATCAGGGGTCTGCCGCTACAATGCAGCCCCCGCACTTGAAAGGACTCTATAAAGCAGGATAGGAGTCAAATGCTGCTCTCCGGCACTATTGCTGTTCCGCAGGGAAAATGGGACGCCCACAAACTAACATGTGCGAATATCATAATAAAACGTACTTACATATTTGGGAGAAGTATTTTAGATTATAATCCGGGCCATGTCATTTACATCTGTTTGCTGACTTTAAGGTTTGTCTTGCAATATATACACATATATATATATATCGGCTCAAAACCAAGACATTGCCTATATCAATCCTTCAATGCCCGGTGTCGGCGGTACCGGATGTACAGTAGCTGTCATACGATTGGCAATGGCGTTGCGTGATTTTTCAAATTTAAATTCTTCCTCCGACGGTTTATAAACACCCTGGGTCGCTTTGCGTTTTTTGTGCTTTCGGTACAGTAACCAGATTACAATTAGTGTAATTATGCCGATTATAATCAAAAATGTCATAGCTAATCCAATGGCGAGGGAATCATTTGAACTTGACGCCGTATCCGGTGACGAACCGGAAGTAGTTGTGCTGTCAACGCATAAACAGTTGAATATTTGAATTTCGTTCGAAGAACACGGTTTCAATCCAAAATTTTGTTCAAATGACTGCGTTGTGACGTTGTTGTTCATGCGAATTAGTGAGTTGTACAACTGGTTTGTGGGAGAAACTGTAAATGTGCATGTGTCTGAAATATATAATTTTTGAATTTGCATTAAAATAATACTAAATTACACCGGACTTCCTAGTTTTGGTTTCAGAAACATTTGGCGTCTTGTTTCAGGTATCAAACGCAACTTGAATTTTTCTGATGTTGTTCACAAATTTTAGTCAATGTAAAAGAACCGGGCGGAACAGTAAGCAATATTCCTAAGCCTAAGCCTCATCCTGAGTTTAAAAGCGTAAGAATGAGAATATTCCTAAGCCTAAGCCAGCAAAAATTAGCCTAAAGCTTAAGCTTTACTCTATTCTGGTCCCACAGAAAAACGTTCCGCCCCTGATCTCTACATGGGCTCAAAACATTTTATACCGAAATTGCATACGGCAGAAATTACAATTAGAATTTCAAATAAACAATTTGCATCGCAAAACAATTAGCCCAACGTGGCTATTAATGATGCTGATGTGTTTCAAGATCTTTACGTACATTATGACAGGTGTCTACACAAACCATACCTGGGGTTGTACATTGCTGGTCGCAATTATTGCAGGCTAATGAGTTACATGTGACACGATCAAGTTGACATATCAATGAATAATTCGCACCATTTATGTTACCGCCTGTTATCAAAATGTCCGGTTGGAATATGGTACATTTCAGGTCCATTTTGTGACAAATTTTATAGTATTAAAATTCTAAACGCACTGTTTATATATGTATATATACATGTATATTATATATTTTATATATAATATATACGTATGTATGTATGTATAAATGTCATTTCTGTTCAAATTTTAAGATTCTTGTGAATTTTTTAATCTGCCTTTTCTTATTTTAACTCACATCTTTAAATTCCTAGATCATTTTGTACGATTGAATTAAATTTTGCACTCAGCTTTACTTGACCCAGGAATCATTTTTTACTTAAATAGTGTAATTAAGATGGAGCCAAATAACCATTCTGACAGTATACAGACCCTTAAGAGGGATACAGACTCCGATTCATTCGAACTCAAAATACGATATGTATCTAATAGATTCTACAGGGATTCATGTTGAAAACATTTAAAACTAAAACAGTTGTCTAAGGTTTAAATCGTGCGAATCATAGAAACTAAAACGGATGCAAGCAAGCATGTGCTAAACCGTAGAACATGGATGTAACAGTAGTATAAGCATAAGTACTTCTAAGCCTGAAGCGTAAGCCTAAGCCTAAAGCAAAAAACAGTCTAAAGCTTACACTTTGCTCTTTTGCAGTCCCACAGAAAAATGTTCCACCCTTAATATTTACGTATATCCAAGCATGAATACATTTGTAAAAAGCGTAAACTCGTGTAAACAATGAACTTCAGAACTGTGAACTCGGAACGAACACTGTGAATTGTACTGGACTGAAATTGAAATTTGTTGACTTGAAAAATATTGGAATTTTTTGACACGTTGAAAAGCAAATTTTTCAAATTCTAGTTCCAAACTGCGCGTTTTTATTGAAAATTTTCACAATTCTATCATTAAGTGTATACTTAAAATATACCAAGAATCAGAAGGAGACTGGTTGTGAAAATCTGTATGATTCAGTTTTTGAAAATTTTCGTCCTTTTATTTTCTAAATGACTACTGTAGTGACCCGAATAAGAGGGGAGAGGACTGATATTTATTTGGCCTCTCCAGAGGGTACCGTCCTGTTATTCGGTTACGGACTGTTATTTATTTTTAACCCACGCTCCGCCACCCTTCGTTACTGATATATATCCGGTGCTGCAACTATCCGTTTGAATTAGCTGTTTATTTGTCTTGTGTCAATAGCTTGAGCGATAATGCAAGGATATACTAAGGAATGTACTTTCAAAACTTAAGTACGATTTAAAGTTCCGAACTCAAATTATTTGTTACTGGAGTCATTTATGCGCTACAGTTAGGGATAATTGACATTTATGGACTCTAAATAGAGTTTAAGGATTCTATCTGATTACGGACTCTTATTAGGGATACGAACTCCTATTGATTGGGACCCAAAATGGGGACCCCCTCTTATTTGGATCACGTGGGGGGGGGGGAAAGCCCGCGCGCTGGGCGCCTGGAGTGCGTTGTCTTAACAATTATCAACTCTTGGTGAAACTTTCCAAAACACGGCTTCGAACCAGTGTTGAAAGTCTCAGATTAGACTTTAAACGCTAAAAAATACCACAACAATTCTAGACACTGAAACAGATTAATTAGCGTGAGACTCAAAACGTGACTAAGCTAATAAATGCTTAGCTTTCATTGGACAGATTTTGTTTCGTGTCGGAAACTGTATAGAAATGTTTTTTTGCGATCATAAAAAATAAATTTAGTCTCACATGATATAGAGACTATCGGTTCAAAGTTCATTCACTCATAGCTTAGATGAATTAAAAATTTTGACGTATAACTGCAAAAAATGGTGAATTAAATTGACTCTCTCCGAAATAAGCTCTACGGGACTACACAAGCTGAGTCAAATTCGACTCCGCCAGTGTCAACTTCGCCTCACTGATGCGTACGTTTGACTCCGGCGGAGTCCAATTTGACTAAGTTTGTGTAGTCCCGTACAGCCTATTTTGAAGAGAGTCAGTTTGACTCACCATTTTTTGCAGTGTATACCTCATATTATATTGTATATACATTTCAGATGGATCCCATTGGACACCGTGACCTTTTTGCAATGAACTTTGAATTCTTTGGAAAGAAATCCTTCAATCATGTCTTAGGGACGCTCCACAGACGTTCAAGACCTCAGGACGAAAATACATTAGTGTTTTGTTTTAGCTTGAACGCTTTAGAGCTTATACACTCTTCAACAATCACAGTTCCCAGATAGCAAATAACAGCCACAAGTGTTTGGTATACAATATAAAATACTGTAAAAACGCATAAAAAAGTAGGGATAAAAATAAGTTTTCAAACGAAACATCCCGTTTTAAGCATAAAACGGTAGAATATTTTTTTTGAATTTTTAAGAGTGTGTGTCAAGATTAGATTAATATCAGGCATCAAGTAGGAGCAGAACTTAAATTTATACTCTGTTAAAGAAGCAAAACTTTCTATCAAGTGTTTTAACCGCTGTGGTTTTGTTGCAAATATTTCAATTTATATACGGACCGTAGCGGTATTGTCAGCCATCCATTTTGGTGTCATTCATAGATATTCCACTAAACTGTGTTTGATACATATCCGGATATTTTTCATATCCGGATATCCGGTGCACATCTATGATCCTGAAATCTTTACGGAGACATTTTATATTTTTTTAATTTTGAGAATATGTAAAAAATATTTAAGCTTGAGACGTTGCGATGTAATTCTGCAGTCTGAACAACAATATTAGAAACAAAGTATACAGGGCAGCAATAGCATTAAAGAACAAACAAGCATAGATAGAGCTGAAGACTCAAACTAGCGTATCGTATTCCAAAATAAACAAATAAATAATAGCACAACATTGTGCATTGGCATTTTTGTACTGTGATCAATGCGGTAAAATGTTTTCGAAGCGTGGTGAATTTTGAATATGTATTCTATATTAGGGTCTTTTTTAAGCTAAGTTTTACGTTTCAATCGCCTACCACCGGCTTTAACTTGCCTCTCAAGTGCTCTGCTAAACTACCGATACCGAAACTTTTGGTCTTGGTCTCGGTCACTTTTTAACCGTTACCGAAAAGAAAAATAAAATTTGTAAACAAAAAATTTTGAATATTTTTATCTGCTTTGAATTGCCGCTTCATACAATTAAACTAATATAAATCGCCGCCAAAAGTTAGTTTTTACTTCATTTTTCACTTGGCTATATACACATACATACATACATACATATATATATATATATATATATGTATATATATTTAATAAAGCAAATACTGCCCAATTTTTAAACAAGTTGCATTCTTAGGTGAACATTTGAAATCTAAATACATTGTTCTGTATGTTTAATTTAGGTTTGGTTTAACTTGTTTAATAATTGGACAGCATTTGCTTTATTATATATTATATCTGTAATTCTGTTTCATATATATGTATGTATGTATATATGTGTGTAAAAGTAAACATTATGAACGCAAACGATAGTCAAATACAGTTTAACAATCGTTTTACGTAGTATCTATTTTTCCGCTACAGACAAAATTTAAACGTAAAATACAGTCTTGAAGTTCATTGTTGGCCTCTGTCTTTCCCTCAACAATGGATTGATTATTTGAAATAGAAAAAACATTTGTTAAACTTAAGCATTAAAATGTTTTATAAGTCTTTGTATGCTGTTGTAAAAAATAGGACTCTGTAAAGTTATAAAAGCTTTTGCTTTACAATTTTAGAGACTAACGAAATTTGACAAACAAATGATAGTTTTAAAACGTAACAAGCATAGATTTAGCCAAGTTTACCATTTTTGGCATCCGGCGGCCGGCCTTTCGCTGAAAGATACAATTTTGTACACTTAGTATCCAGAGGCATAGCGTTCCGCTATACTTTGATGCCGTCCGTCCGGTGCCGTACGTCACCCGTACAGCGCCGTCCGTCACCGTGCGGTACCGTACGCAAATAAATCACGTACGATAACGTATGGTGACGGACGGTGACTGACGGCTCCGGACCGGTGACGCGCGGTGACGGACGGCGACGTATATACGTCAAGTACAGCGCAACCCTTTAGGTTCAAGCTCCGGTCGGATTTACGCTTTGGCGTAGGTTCACGAAAAGGCTTTACCTAAGCCTAGCCTAAGACTTTGCCTAAGCCTTTTTCCAACGCTTAAGCATAGGTCTTAACTTTAGAGGGTTGCAGTGTACAGGAGCCGCTCGGCCAAACGGTAGGGTATGGTAAAACGTAGAAATACATCCGCGGTAGCTGACACTGAAAAAGGAAAATTTTGGTAAATCATTGAAACACGGTAGTGTTTTCAATATGTTTCAAGCCTCGAGAATGCACGCTTTTTGAAAGTTTTGCAGAATGTTCTCGGCAGGAAAGCAGAGCTGGAATGAGGTAACTTACATATAGAATATCCTAATTAGCCGCTTCGACACCATACACAAATTGGACAGCTAAACGTCTCATTTAAGTTGTTATTAAAAGTTTGATTTTTGTAATTTTTCGAAAAATTGTATTAAAAATATATAATTACCATAGCTAGTCGATATTATTGTGTGATGCTAATGACAACGTGCAATCGATTACGTGTCACTGCGATGTCTGTTGTACTGAAATTGCTAACTAAGACAGTAATATTTTGTAATAACCTCCCATGCATTATAGCTTAGAACAGGCTGCTTTTTGGTGGATTGAAATGGAGCAAGTGTACGCTTTAGACTTATATTTTGTTTAGGCTTAGGCATACGCTTAGGAGAAGTACACTTTGCATAAAACCTCATCGTATCCCATGTAAAAGAAAGAAACTAGGTAAAAGTGCCCCTAGAAGGGACAGATTGTGATATGTTTCGCTTGAAGCATGTAAAAGAGTTTAAACAAGGGTTAGTTAGACCATAGATCAGTAGGTAATGCTTATAATATTAACTCCATAATTTCTATGAAAATAGTTGTCATCTATATCTTTGACGGCTGTCTTTTAGTGTTAACACGCTTGCGGTCAGTGAAATAAAAAACATATGGGCCCAACGAACTTTCATCTGTTAAGCTATAAATTGACACTATGGGTTTTCAAGGCGTTCTAAAGTACAACTCTCAACATGCTTTTCGTATATACAGTCAGTTGCTTTTTAAAAGTTATCTCAATTGAGCGCCAGCAGAACATGTTCTTTGAAATATTTAGCAACGTTTGAATTGTATTTTCTTGATGAATAGCTTAAATATGTCACGGCACAGAACACAATTTAGAAAAGTTTCTGGACTTCACATCATGAAATTGTTATGGTAAAGATAGCTAAAACAGTCGAGCCTGTATGTGTGACATTTTGTATTCGATAATCAATAGACGCAATTTAGAATCTTGCAATATTGAAATATTTACTAATCAAGTTTTAGAAACATATTTTAAAACTCAAAAAATATCCTCTTCCAATGAAGTATGCTAGATTAGATCACTTATAAACTGAACATTGTAAAACCCAACAAAGGCTAAAATTAAGCTGATAGGCGATGTCCCTTGCGCCCATATGTTTCTTGTTTCGCTGACCGTAAGCGTGTTAACACTGAAATGACAACTATTTTCATAGAAGTTATGGAGCTAATATTATAAGCATTACCTACTGATCTATGGTCTAACTAACCCTTGTTTAACCTCTTTTACATGCTTCAAGCGAAAAATATCACAATCTGTCCCTTCTAGGCACACTTTTACCTAGTTTCATATAAGTAAACAACAGAGAGCAACCGAAGGTCAAAAATACTGGAACCGGAGCCGGTCGGCAAAGTTTACTGGAGCCAAGGCCGGAAAACTAAACCGGACGTGAAGCAAAATTACTTTGTTAAAATTTATTTCGTTCGTTAATTGCAGCAGATATTTGTAAAATCTTAAAAATTTCCCATCTCATGCGTATTTTTGACAAAATAAGCCTGCACTGCAAAAAATGGTGAGTCAAATTGACATCGTCGGAGAGAGTCAATTTGACTCACCATTTTTTGCAGCGTAAACCTAAGAAAGCCTAAAAATGAGCATATTCCTTGCCTAAGTCTAAGCCCAAGGCTATGCCAAGCAACAAAATAGTCTAAAGCGTAAGGTTTACTTTTTTTCTAGTCCCACAGAAAAACGTTCCGCCCCTGAGCTTTACATGGGCCGATTTTTTGATGGAACCGGAACCGACCAATTAGGATGGAAAACTGGAAGCTTGAGATTGACAAATTCAATGGACAGATTTTCAACGGCGGCAGGTTTGGTTGAAAATATATCCCCCAGGCTTCAATCGTTACTGCTCGTAGGCCCGACCCTCAGAACTACCATAGTACACAACAAAGCTTTAATAGACACAGCTTTGGAATTATGGTAGTTCTGAGGGTCGGGCCTACGAGCACCCTCAGAACTACCATAGTACACAACAAAGCTTTAATAGACACAGCTTTGGAATTATGGTATTTTCAGCCGTCGGCGGCGTATACGTGTAACTTTTAGTAAATCTGAGTTCAATTACATTACATGTCGAAATATTAAATACTAATAAATAAAAGTGGCTTATAAAGCATGGAAAACATATTTTTTCGTGTAACAGCGCCAACAAGATTGCAGAAAAATTGAAAAATATTCAAATTATTAACCATTAACTACTGGAAGCATGGTCAGGTATTTATGTTAGGACGGTATCATTAATGCGGGTTATTGGGAATCCTGGAATCTAGTTTCTCCCAAAATTTCTACGAAATATACCGACTAGTCCTCATGTAAACCGGACGCTAAATTTCTTATATATAGGTATATATATATATATATATATATAATTATATATATATATATATATATATATATAAACGTAGAATTTGATAAAATTTGAGTAACAAAGATAGAGAGACACATAAACGCACGTTAAGAGATTGAGTACTCATTTCAACTGGCTTCAAAGACTTATTTTCTGTCAAAATATGCAAACGGTAAAATTTAAAGTTTGCGTATGGTAATCTGCTTTTAAAAATAAATTTAAGCATTTTCAAATTGCTTTTTATTGCATAATTGCAACTTTAGTGAAGATATGCAAACATGGTATAATGCAGTTGCAAACAATGGAAATTTGAATTACTGAAATGTTTCAGAGTTGGTTTTCTCATTCAGTTAAATTGATGTATAAACAATCAATTTCCGTTAGGTTGCTGAAGTTTAGAAAACACGTTGAATATTCACAATGTTCGTAATCTCGGTCAATAGATCAAGGGCCACTAGCGGGTGCCGAGGGGAAGGCCGGGGGGGCGTACGCCCCCCATTATATTTTTTGTGTTAAAATGGTAAGGTCTCAGTACCACATTAGTCCGCAAACCTGACGTATCATTACCTGCCACCCGCTTGATATTTCGCACCTGCTCGGTACCAAATTGTCTATCCACAATTGAATTCAACTTACGCATGCTGATCGTGACTCAGCTTAAAACACGGTAAATGCATCAAAACGAA
This sequence comes from Enoplolaimus lenunculus, assembly GCA_030248215.1. Lineage (NCBI taxonomy): Eukaryota > Metazoa > Nematoda > Enoplea > Enoplida > Thoracostomopsidae > Enoplolaimus > Enoplolaimus lenunculus. The sequence continues at coordinate 242,321 of JASANG010001656.1, read as the reverse complement.
AAAATGCTATAAAGCTGCATAAAAAATATTAACAGGAAAAAGTAAAAGCTAATAAATAGTGAAATTGTATATTTTGTGCTTGAAAACGCTATGGGCAGGGCAGAACAGAGTTGTATACTTTACGGAAACGGTTGAAAACTATATTTTTGGTAAAAGTTTGATTTCTGGCAGTTTGAAAGATTCAATTTTTTACCAGAACAGAATGCAACCATGTTAATAGCAAGTTATAGCAATGTGTATACGTGAATTGTACACTAAGAATTCAAAAGGTCAAGGTGTCCAATGGGACCCATCTGCACTATATACATATAATATTAATATGTATACACTGCAAAAAATGGTGAGTCAAATTGACTCTCTTTCAAATAGGCTCTACAGGACTACACAGGCTGTGTCAAATTCAGCTCCGCCAGAGTCATACGTGCGACTCAGTGAGACGAATTTGAATCTGGCGGAGTCGAATTTTGACTCAGTTTGTGTAGTCTCGTAGAGCCTATTTCGTAAAGAGTCAATTTGACTCACCATTTTTGCTGACGCTCCTATAGCTCAGGCGATAAGAGCCTCACTCTCGTGAGACTGTGATTTGAACCCTGGCTTGAAATTATTGGATCTAACCAAAAGTAAAGCATTTAAAATGTTGAATTCACTGGACCAAACATTATACACATTGGCTGGGTTTGTGAAACCGTTCTTAAGTAGGACTTATAAGTATGTTCTGAGCAATTACTTAACCATTTTGTCGTTTTTAAAAGCGTACTTAATTTAAGTAAATAAGTCATTGACTAAATTCGATATGTTACCTAATAACTGATCAGTCATTTTAACCTAATAGTACAATTAAAATTATGCACTCACAATGGCTCGTTAATGTAAAGCAAAACTGTATGGTTTTCATGTTATGACTTCGACTCACATTTTTGGCGATAATTCGTTTTTGCTCAGAAAGTTATGTATGTTTTTAACTCGGCGACGAAGTAATTAAAGTAAAACAAAAGGGAATACTCTCTAAAAGCTTAAACTAACTTGATTTAAGCTTAAGCAAATCCACCAGTATTAAACTAACTTTCAGATTAACTAAACTAACTGGTAGGTTTACGCTTAAACTCATTTAAAATCGTACATATTTTCAGCTTAAGCTAAACTTAATGAACTTTTAGATACACGTCTGCACTTGTTACTTAAACTAAAAATAAGTTTCCTTAAACTCGTGTTAAACTTAAAAACACGTTAGCTTAAGTAAAAGTTAAAATTCTAGTTTAGTTAGTCCGTCCAGCCATTTAAGTTTTACTTAAACTTGAAAGCTTACTCTATTGCAATCACACAGGTAAACGAGTAAAGCAGACTTTATAGTCGATGGGGCCAATGTATAGAACACAGCCGTAACAGTACTATAAGCATAGTCCTGCCTAAGGCTAAAACCTGATCCATGTGCTTATGTCTAAGCAAAAAATAGTCTAAAGCTAAAGCTTACTCTATTGCAGCCCCGCAGATAAAATGTTTCGCCCCTGATCTTTACGACGGCCGGCGAAGTTTAGGTTAATTTACACTTTAAGCTTCCAAATATTCTACGGGGATTATACACTACAATGGCTATGTAAAACGCTCTTATCGTTCCTCTAATTCACGTCTTGAGTGCACATTAATAAACGCCGGTGAGATAAAACGAAACCGTAATGTATTCAAAAACCAAAATACCAGTGTTTATAAAATTTTTAAATTTTAAATTCAAACCAACATCTGCGTCACAGTTGACCGTCAGGACTTTTAAGAAACGACAGCGTTAGTACGGATGCCGTCAGGATTTCATTTCATGTGGTAGATTATTTAATGCATAAAAGTTTGTTTACAAGAGAGCGAAGCGAGTGATGAACTTTTTTAAACTTCAAAATTCAGCTGGTTAATACTTCAAAACGTTTTGCGTTTTCCTCTCATTAGTTCAAAAATTTTGGGTGGGATACGCCGTCCGTATTTCGTCTCAAGGTATACGATCCTGAGCGTCCGGTATTGTTTATCAGTAATGATGGAGTTCAATATACAATCGTATCGAGTAGAGTAGTATATATAGTTGAAGCCTGCAAAGCGAGTTTTCTGTGTTCGTTCATCATGATTTGGCGAATTCGAATAATTCCTACAGTCCAAAAGCTTAAACTATCTTGATATATAGGATAAGCTAATCTACCAGTATTAAACTAACTTTGATTAACTAAACTAACTGGCAGGTTTAGCTTAAACTCATTTGAAATCTTACATATTTTCAGTTTAAGCTAAACTTATTGAACTCTTAGATACAGGACTGCATTTGTTACTTAATCTAAAAATATGTTTACTTAATCTCGTGTTAATACTTAAAATCACGTTAGTTTAAGTAAAATTTAAAATTCTAGTTTTGTTAGTCCGTCCAGCCATTTTACTTTTACTTAAACTGATATTCAAGTTTAGTTTTTAGGTTTAAGTTTTTAGAGAGTATCAGAAATAATTTGGAAGCATAATATATTTCATAAACCAGCGAAAAATCAGGCCGTCATACAGGAGTGGCTGCGTGCACTCCTGGTCATAAGTTTTCGACCCTGGAAAACTGGAAGCCACAGTTCTATACATAGGCCGGCTTAGGCTTAGCTCCAAGCTCAACCTTATGATTAGGTTTTGGCTCTAGGCTTTGGCTTACAATTTTTGTTAGGCTCAAGAATATGCTTATACTACAGTTACTGCTGTGTTGTATACATTGGCCAAAAACATTTCAAACAATTTTATCAAGCATTACGCTAAAATTAAAAGGAACCTATGTTGAATCGACAAATTCCATTCCTATTCGCCTACGCATCGATCTATTAAGACATCAAAAGCTTTGCTGTATAAAACTTCGAAACCAGAAATTATATTTTTCGTAGAAAAATACAAAATAACCGTTTATAGGTTAATGTATTTTTGCCTGGTAAACAAATATTTTCGCATTAATAGTCATTACAGCTTTAAACTGGCTTTCCAAATTCAGCATCTATTAATTTCTACCATTTTAGGTTACACTTTTCATGCTGAACGTATTGTAATTTAATTCGATTTCTACTTCTGCCCAGTAGACAAAGTTCGCATACAGATTATAAGTTTTAGGGGTTCTGACCCATGTTACTTTAAGGGGCGTTCAGGTTTCTAAACGAGTAGGTTGCGATTATAAATTACAATATTTTGTTTAGGTTTAGGCTTAGGCTTTGGCTTAGGAACGCTTAATCTACTGTTACACCGCTAAAAGTAACATTGGGCGGGGTTGTTGTCGTAAAGTACAACAACAGCAAGGCTAACTGATTTTCTACAAGGCCAAAATTTTCTGGATTCCGGCCCGTGTAAAAATCACGGGCGGATTGTTTTTCTGCGGGACTGTCATAAGGCAAGCTTAACATTTAGACTATTTTTTTCTGAGGCTTAGGCTTGGGTATAAGCTGATTCTGTACGCGCTTATGCTTGAGCTTATGCTTAAGGAATATGCTAATAGTAAAGCATATTGCCAAGCATAAGCCAAAAGACTAAGCGTTGAAAAAGTGTAAACCTAATCCTATACATAAATAGGTCAATGTTACATTTTGGGGCGTAACAGTAGATTGAGCGTATTCCTAAGCCTAAGCGTTGTAAAAATGTGTTCATAAGCCTAAGCCTAAGCAAAAAGTGTAATCTAGAATCTAAACCTACTCTTTTGTACACTCACCACAAACCTGGACGAATAATTTTTTGAATATTTTTAATTTTACCATCATAACAGTTTATTACCCCAAAAACGCCACAAACATTTTGTTATATACTGTAGTGACCCGCAAGAAGAGGTGAGCCTGATAATTATTTTGTGTCTAAGGAGAATATCTTCTGTTATTCGGTTACGGACTGTTATTTATTTTTTAATTCATTACTTGTTAGTAGCACCCAAAACCGGTCTTTTTATATTCTTTATTTTGGGCAGAACAGACTTGCTCCGAAGCATTTGTGTTGATTGCCATCCGCGTTAATCTTTTTGTTTTGAATTTTATAACGTTCATGCTGATTTTCTGAGTGTCTGTTACAGATTTGAGCAGTCTAGACAATTCTTCTGATTTCGACTCTTTTATGGACTCCAACTAGGACCTATAGACTCTATCCACTAACTAACTCTTATTATAGTGATACGGACTCCGTATTGATTGGGACTCAAAATGGGGACCCCTTACACCCCTCTTATTCGGAACACTACAATGTAGAAAAATATTCTGAAATTCCCCACATATATCTGTATATTTACAACAGCACTAATATAAGTTTATAATGAAAATTTCACTCGGTCTTGGGCTTACGTACTGTATACCTACATTAAATTCAAGTTAGATTAAAGCGAAAATATAACAAAGCTGGCTCGTAGCCTGCTTACCTTGCTACGATGGCTAAAAAATTCTCACGCCGGGCATACAAGGGTTTTCGATGACTTACAAGCAATGGTTGAAAAATTTCTAGGGAGGGGCAAAATTTTTCCAGGGAGGGCTGCGCTCTCCCTGGCCCGTCTCTGGCAACGGGACCATAAAACGCTTAATCGTTGAAAGTAGAATTTCTGAGCCAAAATTCCCGTTATCTAAAAATTCCTGAGCCAGTTCTAGCGACGGATGCGGATCAGGACTGGGCATTGCAATTTTGCGCTCGGTAGGTCCATCATCTATAAACGAACCCAACGATTATGCTACAGTAGGCGATTCCAAATCCCTCAAATGGACACTTTTGACTCGTTTGTAAAAAAAATTTCGGGCAGCAAAATATGATCCCTATCCCGTTTGTAGACGGATCCTGCTTATAGCCTCAGGTCTTTGTGTCTTGTGCATTATACATACGAAAAATTAACATCCAACTCGTATGGTGTCCCACTGAGACCGTCCGTTGAAATGATAACATCGTCAATTTCAATCGTAGAACACAATCCGCCAGATTTTAAGTCACCGTTTGCTCCTTTGATCTGTGCCGCCGTTGAAGATTTAACCGGAAGCGGTGAAACCGGAAGTTCACTTGTGATTTCCGGTTCAGTTGAACTGATCACTGTTGTAATTAATGAGTTTGGTTTGGGTTCAATGTTAAATTGTCTGGTTGTTCGCAGAGACTTGGCAATGTTTATGCTGTTGTTACAAATGTTTGCGTTATGGTTATTATTATTATTATTATTATTATTATTATTGTTGTTGTTATTATTATTATTATTATTGTTGTTACTGTTGTTGATGCTGTTATTGTTATTGCTGTTGTTGATGCTGTTTTTATTTATATTTTCGCTGATGTTTCTGTTTACTCGGTCGCGAAGCGAGTCCGCTTCCGTAATCGTCGTTAAAGTCAGCTGCTGGGTATTATCGTGACTCGAACCGGTGGGTCCAACAGGAACACTCTTTGTATTTACAGCAGCGAGCACGCTAACGCCGTTGCAACCACTTTGACCACTCGACGACTGCGCATCACAATCGCCTGCAGTCGAACAGCTACGCTTCAGAATGCCAACAGGCATTGATGCTGACGCGTTAAGTACGGTACTTGTAGGTGCAGTTGGCGATAACGGAGTATCCGATGCAGTACTGGTGTGACAAATGCAAGAATGAGCGTATGCGTTGCAAATATTACCGTTAATTGTTTCGTTTTGCTGCGAATTTCGTGATTTGCAAGCCAAACAAGCGTTTTGAGATGCGTTATGAGTCGGAAACGAACAAATTCCAATACTACTTGAGCTGGTTTCAGTTGATGACGGTGTAATTAGCGCATCGGATGCAAGTGCTCGCATTGCTCGATAAAGAAAATAATAGTCATCCTGGAATAATAGTGATTTCATTACAATTGAACGATAGTGTATACACGTTCCGTGAAGTCTAAAAAAAATTTTCGCTTAATTTTTGCCTCAATTTACTAGGCTTAGCATTGCGTTTAGGCTTAAGCGTAGGCTTAGTCGTCAACTGGTGAAAATTTAATGTACAAGAGTAAAGATTAAAAGTTGAAACAATACGTGGATGAATGAGTTTTTTTTACTCAAAACTTTATGAAGAAATGCAAACAAAATGTGATGACGGTATCCGTAGACGTGCGCTAAATGGTTCTTTGATATCATTTAGTGGGTCAATATTATACTTTGAGGGGCGTAACAGTAATACAGGCATATTTGTAAGCCTAAGCCTAATCTTCAGCGGAAGGATAAGCCTGGTCAAAGCTTAAGCTTACTGTAGTGACCCGAATAAGAGTGGGGAAATAAGAGGGGTTCCCCATTTTGAGTCCCAATCAATAGAAGCCCGTATCCTTATTAAGAGTCCGTAAGCGGATAATTTCCATAAGTGTCATTTACCCTTAATTGAAGTGCATAAATGACTGCAGGTCAAAATAAAGTTGAGTTCGGAACCTTAAAGCATAGTTAAGATATAAAAGAACATTCCTTGGCAATACCTTGCAATATTGCTCGTTTTTTATACAAGACAAATACATAAACGTTTAACTCAACGGATAGTTGAAACACCGGAAATATATCAGCAAACGAACGGTGGCGCAGGGCGGGTTAAAATAAATACCAGTCCGTAACCGAATAACAGTGGGGTACCCTCTGGAGAGACCAAATAAATATCAGTCCCCCTCTTATTCATGTCACTACAGTGCGCATAGACATCTTAGCTTATATTAATGCAAAATTGTCTAAATCAACCAAGCCATTGCTTGTAAACTATGAACCCCAAAGTTTTCAATTTTCTACCCTCAAAGTGTTTCAAAACCTCGAATAATTTGACACATTTTCAAATTTTTGTGACTCTACACTGTAAAAAATGGGGAGTCAAATTTACTCTCTCGGAAACAGGCTTTTCCTGACTACACAAACTGAGTCAAATTTGACTCCGCCAGAGTCAAATTCAATTCACGATTGACTCTAGCGGAGTCAAATTTGACTCAGTTTGCGTAGTCAGGAAAAGCCTGTTTCCGATCGAGTGAATTTGACCGCCCATTTTTTGCAGTGTACGCACTTTTCCACCGAACACAAAACTTACACAGGTAGGAAATAGACCCGGACGTCGGCTATGGTACAACTTGGCCACTGAATAAATATCAACCACACCGTCTTGTTCGAACTGAGCCAGTAACGTGAGCAGCGCACAAAACGTGGCTGCGTCAGCACCGCCGTATCTGCAAAAAACACCTCGTGATACCCGTGGTCTATAAAGAGAGACTTTGTGGCATCGTTGACAAAATTATTGTGAACGGCGCATTATCAGTCCAAAATTGTAAACTGCATATAATTTCTAAACCCAAAGTTCTCGGCGCAAATTAGGTATGTCCCACCTACAAAGGGTTACAGCAGAAGCAATTATATGGGGTGAGTCACACATACACTGCACCGTGTATGGGCATATCCTCATTCTGACTATATAGACCTGTACACTGAGCATAAGTTCAATAGCTAAGCCTAACCGCACTGGCGTATGCAGAGCGAGACGAGGCGGGGAAGGTGAGCGTACGCCCCCTGTCAAAAAATTTTTTATGTTAAAATGATAACATCTTACCTTACACTCGCCCCCTCAGAAAATTCGCACATATATAGCATACAGTAAAATTGCGTTTCATACCTTTGTTCCGCCGCTGCCTAAGCGTAAGCCTACAAATACGCTTAAACCTGATCCTTAACCTAAGCCTAAAGGTTAGCTTAAACATGAACCTAAGTCTGGACCTAAATACAGAAACACTTCCAAGCCTCGAAGTTCCACAGTTTCGCCAGTGGTCCAAAACCTTACAATTGACATGGACCAACGTATAAACCATACCACATTGATATACGCATTCCTGTTAATTGTTTGTGAAAAAACTGTATTGAAACAGCTTCGAAACTTGCACTTCTACTGATCAAACTCCAAATAGTTTGAAGTCAACATTATTTTAGATTGAATTCAAGACAAGTAGAAACCGTTGATTGACAATATTATTTGATTGAAATAAAACTAGTAACCTGTCCACTACGACAATTGGCCCATTTTGGTACTCGTGATCTTGTAAGTCTTGAACGGTACGAACCAAATTGAACACTGACGCCAGCGCAGGACCGCATGCCGCCGGCCAACCAGGAAAATGAAGCAAACGGCAACAGAATTGAAATTCTTCCTGTTGAAAAAAAATTTAAAATTTTATGAATAAATTTGCTAATTTAATCAATGTTAATACTTCAGGCCGTATAATGAATTAAAATTATCAGGTACGTACGCTTTAGATGGGCAATAGAAGCTAAAAATACCTCTTTAAGTAGCGTGCATTATGCATTCAAACCAATACTTCGTTTGAGTTTCTGACCATAAAATGATATCACGACAATTCGACGCCTTACAACTCATCGCTCGATAAGTTGTAATCCGAAAACTCGTCAACTTGATAATTCTACCCCCATCATTATGCTTAGGCTTAGGTTTAGAATTAGGGTTACGCTTACGCTTAGATTTGCTCACAGACTGTATGCCACTCTTTCGCGACAAGTTGACCGAGCGACGAAATGTCGTAGATTCGTACATAATATCTGGTACCTTTAAATCGTTTATATTTATTCAGAAATATTTCTGAAACCGGTAATTTCAAAATTATCTTTAATAAATAAATACCTTTAAGCCAAAATCATCAAACAATTGTATTTGGTGAACAATATATACACGCTACCATGCTTACTTTGTTCGACTGTAGGGCAAAATCGATGCATGTAAGGTCACCACTGCTTGCAGATTCGGTCATGTAAACATGAAATGAACCGCAATCAAACGTTTCAACCGCCAGCTCAGGCCAAAATTTTTGGAAATGCTAAAATAAGTCAGAACGATACTACTTTATTTCCATGAAATATTATTAATATTAACAATATAATGGCTGGGTTTCTGAAATCGTTAGTTAAGCGTAACAGCATACTCGACTGTTTTCTACGGAAAACGCGCAACTAATCATCCACTCAGTTGTAACAAGAGTTTATAATACAAGAGTGTGCAACTCTTAGTGTTCCGCATGGTACAAAATGTTTCACCGAGCGTTGCGTTTTTGGCTGACACCCCTGTGATAGACGGGGGTTCACTGTCACATGCAATAACCCTATGTTAAACAATGTGCGGAGCATTTTATTGCCGGATGCATAAAGCGCCATGGTTCGCGCTACCCCCCTCTAAATAAGGGTCGTCGGTCAAAAACGCCACACCCGGTGGTACATTTTGTACCATGCGGAACCCAAAGAGTGGCACACTCTTGTAGGCCTAAGCCTAAGCCTAAGCAAAAAATGTAATCTAGAATCAAAATCTACTTTTAAGGAACCACCAGAAACCTGGACGCCCGTTAAAATAACATGGGCCTGTTGTACCATGCGGCACCCTAAGAGTGGCACACTCTTGTATCATTCACTCTTCGTTGTATGTAACACTGATTGTAAGCAGGTTTTGCAGCTTTCGAACCAATAAATAATTTAATCGTTGAAGATTGTTACACTTTTTGAATTCGTTAACTTAAGTTTAATTCTGTGCAGATTGAAGCAGTGTGGAATATGCAGTCTACAATATCTGTTTTCAATTTCAACTCAACTCAACTGTTCTTACATTGTAATCCAAATGAGCAAGCAACACAATCGTTTGACAATTGTGATCCCAAATCATTCGCCAAAAGTCTTTCACCGTTGACTCGAGTGGAACTTGAGTAACGATGTATTCATTTTGTCGATGAAAGCCCTGAAACCGGTTTAAACTTAGACGTCGACCCGTAGCCAAGGGAGAGAAAAGGCTCAGCCCACTGGGAAAAATTCTGGTCCAAATAGAAACTTCTGAAAAAACTTTTAATCCACCGCAAGCAAGGTGAGCTTGCTACAGGTCTGCCTAGACGTTACCACTACAAACCAGACACTAATATCATATACATGTACCTCATAAAGATAACTTGAGGAGTACTAAAAGATAACGTTCAGCAAAGTTTAAATCGGTTCAGATAATTCTTTATCAAACCGTACCAAAAGATTTTAACCCTTTCTCAGATGAATATTTTCAATTTCAACAGTAAGAATGTTTTAATCTAAAACTTGAATCCAAGTCAGTCTATTGGGTGGAAAAGTTTTACGATGGACCACTCAGCTGTAATATATATGCATGACCGTAACTTACATGTAAAAATGTTGCATTAATATAGTCACAGCCATCATCACCAACTCTTGCAACCAGCGGAACGCGATACTTATCAACTGAAATTTAAATGATATCCTGATTCAAGCGGAAAAAACCATTTTTCGTGCGGTTTTTACGAATATACCAGGAGCCATGTGCGTATCTTCAATAAAGCCACTAAGCAATGCTCATGCCAATAACATCTCCACCTGAGAATTCGATTCTAATGTAGGTAATTCCAATAAGTCGATTGTTATTCTGGCCAGTGCTACTTTTAGGGGCGTAATAGTAGATTAATCGTATTACTAAGCGTAAGCCTAAACCTAGGCGTTGCAAAAATGTGTTCCTAAGCCTAAGCCTAAGCCTAAGCAAAAAATGTAATCTAGAATCTAAACCTACTCTTTAATAGACCAACCAGAAACCTGGACGCCCCTTAAAGTAAACATGGGCCGTTATTCTTATGGGAAAGGTTTCATTTAAACAATCTTTTTCAAAACATACAGCTTAAAAAGTTACTTTAAATATACAATAAATATTACATAACCGTACTATAAAAAATATAATAACGATTGCCCTATACTTGTCGTAACGGCCCGGTGCCAGACGCTGTCACAGTTTAAAAATTGTTTCATTCACAAATTAATATGCCGTCCGCGCGACAAGTATAGCGCCCATATTAGCGGGTTGTCTTAGTTTTTTTTTGTTAAACGATTTCCAACCTTCTTTAGAAACGAATTGCACAATAAACGAAACATTTGCATGATCGGCATGTAAAAATTACTACAGTATGGCGTACGCAAATTATTGTGGACGATGCATTAACAACAATTAATATATGGTTAACTTACGCGGGAAATACATTGTATTGAGCCGATTTCGGGACTGATTTTGGCTTCGGTTCGCTTCGATCGCCAAATGTTCGCGGTACACAAATTCGCAAACATTCTGAAATTTGCAAAGACACACAATAACACAATATTCACTGAAGTTGATAAACAGTTTATTATATCGGCCCGTATTTTCAAATGTGTGTAGCACCTATCACCAGTTAGTGATATGTCTTGTAACTTTCAAATCGGTCAATGCAGTGGCTCAAAATTCAACACATTTTTCGCATATGATGTGGTCTACTTTACTCCTGTACCAATTTCGAGCTAAACAACTGCAACAGTTAGTGAGTTTGTAAACCTATTACTACTAACTGATGATAGTTACAATACATATTTATAAATATGGGTCCTGATGTTACTCATACAAAAACGCGATAATGAATCATTTATACGTGGCAGTGAATGTACCAGCGTGCGTTGCATTTTTGCCGAGTCGATATAATTGATACACAAAAAGCATAAAAATTAAGTCGAACTGGTCAATGATGGTAATAAAATAATTACAAAAACACGACTCTATATCTGCATAATTGCAATTTGCAATCGGCATGTTTTGGTAAAACTGAAAAATTTGACGCATTAATTAATTGCTAATTAATTAATAATTGCTAAGCTAAATTTGTAAACCCATAATGTACTTTCTTGTCCCCAAACCCTTGCGTGATTCCGTCGAATTTGAACCTGTGACTTACCTGATACTGCCGCTGTAACAGGTTAACCCCTACGCCGTCACTATTTGTTGTCACAGTTAGTTGAGTTACTGAATTGTTGGTATTATTATTGTTGTCGTTGATGTTGTTGTTGTTGTTGTTGCATCGCGTTGCATTCAACTGTGGCGATCCGAACGGTTCAACCAATCGCTGGTCGACAAAATGTTTCAAATCGCCGGTGGCGATTTCAGACGTTGCGTCGTTCATACCTGTACCACATTTGATTGCTTCAGCTACGGCATCGTGACAAAATGCGTATTGTTCCTTAAACAAACATGGAAACAAGTTGAAGTAACCGAATCCTGGTACAAAATAGGCCCTGTGATTTTGATGTACGCCGACCCACGGCTGATTATTTAAAAAATAATTAATTACATAACCAAGATTTTTGACTTCTTTTGAACGGCCGAAATTTCAACCGACTCAACGGGCAACAGTCTGGTTCGCCAGGCAGGCAGTTCACCTCAGGATACAACTTACGGATTTGACAAGATGAAGCGAAGCAGATGTGGAGGCATACTATATTTTTACAGCGGTTCCACTTGGAATTCCTGTTCCGGTCGGAATTCCTGCAAAAATTCAATTCTTGTGTTTGTTCCTGTTCCGGTCAAATTAAGTTGCTGTTGGTAATCCTGATTTTTTTCAATACTCCATGGCAAAAAGCAATACGTTTGTGCGTTCTGGCTCGTGCGATACCAACGAAAAATATTTTAATTACATATTGAAAATAACTCGTGGGCTTTCTACAAAGCATTCAGACCTGAAACATTTCCGCCACTGCCCAAATTGAATTGCAAAAACCGCATCAAAGACACATCATTTAATCAGCCGACACCATCTTCTAAGGCCCATGATAACATTACGCCGGTAAAAGGATAGGTTGGACCGGCACTTGCACACTTGTCGTCCACAATTCACGTTTAGCAGTATTAACCGCTTCGGCTTAGGAAAGCGTTTTTCGAAGTGTAAGCCTAAGCCTAATCCTAAACCTGTGAGGTGAAATTGTATACAAGAACCTTTTAACCATTATCAGGCTTAATAATGAATTATGTGCGTAATTTATAATTTAATTCAGCAGCAAAAACGCACTTACCTCAGTTTGAACTAAATAATTGCGTTGCCGGCGGATATGTTTCAAAAATGCATAAATATTAACATCTCGACGTGATTTCATTTGCCGTAACATTGCATCGATGACGATATACGTTCCACTTCGGCCAACGCCTGCACTGAAAATAAACAACAAAACAAAGTTTAGTTTTTGCCAAATTTTAAAAAGTCGAATAAAACATTAAAACCTCTGAGAAGACAATGGTTGGGTTTGTGAAACTCTACTTTACTTCATACGTAAGTATATATGTGTTAAGCATTTATTTAGCACAATTTAGCGTTTGTAAAAGCGCACTTAAGTTAAGTAAATACTTATAGTTACTGAGTAAATTTGATGTGTTACACAGACTATCAGTCCAGGTGATTTAACCTAGGTGTATCTGAGATTGTACACTGATAATGCCTCTTATATAATATACAGCAAAAGTAAGACTTCCTTGTTGCGATACTGATTCAATTTTGGCATTTATTTGCATTTTTTCAAACAGCTAAGTAGTTACTTAATTCGATAACGTCAGTAAGTACTTAAGCATAACTTAAGTAAACACTTAAGTAAGATTAGCCAATATTTCATATACCATTTAAATTTATATAAAATCACCGTTTCACAAAGAATTCCTGTATGATTGTAATCAGGTTACTGGACGTCGTAATGGACAATTCTACCTGATGTCAACAAAACAGGCTAAGTTGGCACTATATCTATAAACCCAGTTATCTAATTGGCAGTTTAGCACTAACCCATAGTTGCACTACTAATCTACCGTAATCTGAAATGAAACTAGACGTAATTGTGTACGCTGCCCATCAATATTTGTGGAATACGTTCCGCGAGAATTAGAAGGTTTTTATAGGCTGAACAATCTGGTCAAGCTACTGCATTTGGTCATAAAGCATCAAATTTATACTAATAAAGCTCAAATATGCAAAATTTTCAAAATTCAAAAAATTTCAGGTGAACGCAGACTGGCGAGTGCAGTCAATTGAAGTCGAGTGGAGTCAATTGAAGTAACGCCCTCATTGAGGCGCGGACTTCCGCTTTGGGGTCCAAAACTTTGCAGGCCGTTTGATGGGATTAATAAATGTTTAAAACCATGTTAAATTCGACTGAAACTCATTCTAAAAAATTTTGACAGGCTGTTCAGCAATATCATCAAGTTTGTTTTCAGATTATACTGTAAAAGCGCAAGTGCAATAATGGGTTAGTGCAAACACACCATCTCATTATTGTTACAGAAAAAGTCAATGACTCTTAGCAGATAAATGTACACAATTGCGCAAGTTATTAATTGTAAAAAATGCACCTACACTGCAAAAAATGGTAAGTCAAATTGACTCTCTCCGAAATAGGCTTTTCCTGACTACACAAACTGAGTCAAACGCGACTCTGCCAGAGTCAAACGTGCGACTCAGTGAAATCGAATTCGACTCTGACGGAGTTAAATTTTGACTCAATTTGTGTGTAGTCCCGAAAAGACTATTTCGGAGTGAGTCAATTTGACTCGCCATTTTTTGCACTGCAGCTTACGTTACATTTTGGCAAACCCCATCCTATTTACAACGGGCGAGGTGTATTGGAATAAATATTATCACCTGTCCCTTAAATACCAATACCCACCGTGGCGAGTGCTCTTAATTACCTGCAATGGACAATAATCGGTCCACCAGCGGCTTGTTCGTTCGCTGTGACAGAACGTCTAACGAACGCCAAAACAGGCAAGGCATGATCAGGTACACCGTGATCTGGCCAATGTGTATAATGATACTGGTAAACAATACGATCCGGTATTTTCTAAACAGGTTAAAGTTAACATTTATTAACCAGACTACTCTCTAAAAGCTTAAACTAACTTGATCTAAGCTTAAGCTAAAATCCACCAGTATTAAACTAACTTTTTTGATTAACTAAACTAACAGGTAGGTTAATGCTTAAATTCATTCAAAATCGTAAATATTTTCAGATTAAGCTAAACTTATTGAACTCTTAGACACACGGCTGCACTTGTTACTTAATCAAACAATAAGTTTACTTAAGCTCGTGTTAAGCTTAAAAACATCTTAGTTTAAGTAAAACTTAAAATTCTAGTTTAGTTAGTCCGTCCAGCGATTTAAGTTTTACATGAACTGATACCCAAGTTTAGTTAAGCTGTAATTTAAGTTTAAGTTTTTAGAGAGTATACGGCCGACGCAGGACTATGGGGGCACCACCCTACACCTCCTTGGCCGGAAAATGCATCGACAACATTCAGAAAATTTATTGTTCAGAGATTTTTCTTTGTTTCTTCAAGCACCACCTTCGCTGCCGCTAGTAACATTTTAACTCTCTAAAAACTTAGCTTAACTAAACTTGATCATTAGTTGAAGTATGACTCAAATGGCTGGACGGACTAACTAAACTAGAATTGTAAGTTTAACTTTAAACAACCAACATATTTTAAAGTTTAACACTAGTTTAAATAAACTTATTTTTGGTTTAAGTAACAAATGCTACTCAGTAATTATGTATATCTTCGTATTCATCAATTTAGCTTATCCTAAACATATGTAAGATGCTCAATGAGTCTAGTCGTAAACCAGCCTGTTAGCAAGCTTAGTTAATCTAGAAAGTTAGTTTAATGCTGCTGGATTATGTTAAGCTTAAATCAAGTTAGTTCAAGCTTCAGGCGAGTAGTTGCGGGCTTGGGAAACAGTCGATAGAAAATGAAAATCAACGAGGGTGGTCAACTTAATAGGGGCCATGAGGTTTCATGTTAAGGTTGCACCGCTCAACCTGAAGGTTTACTGAAACATTTATACTTCAGTAGAACCAACAATAATTCTTAGAACAGGCAGGCACATAGGAATGACAGAAGAAGTTATCAGATCAAGCAAAATTATTTAATCTCGGGTGTGTAGACTTTTCATCCCATGTATAAATCATGAGCGGACCGTTGTTCCGCGGGACTGCAATAGAGTTAGCTTAAGCTTTAGACTAGTTTTTTTTGCTTAGTCGTAAGTTAGGTTTAGGTATGCAGGCGTATCCTTAATACGTTTACGCTTAGACTTAGGATTACGAATACGCTTATCCTGTAGTTACGGCACTTGGAGACAATGGAATAAAAGTCCAATTCTTGCGAGCTCGAAAGGAAACTGAAATGACGTTTGACTGGAAAATCGTTGTTGCTTACCACAGATTTGAGCTTAACGTTTTTCACACTGAAAGTTCGTATCGTATAGAACGCCGTTGAAAGCTCATTGATAAGCTTGACTTGAAAGTTGCCGTACGTTTCGGCTGTATCTGCCGACGGAGGCCAATATTGATCACATTTTTTCTATAAAATTAAAAGTAAAAATTACTTCTTCGCATTTAATTAATAAACACAAACGTATACAATGGTTCATAAATGATATATAACGGTTTAACCGGAATTCCTGCAAAAATTCAATTCCTGTTCCTGTTCTTGTTTGTGCATTCAAAGATGCAGGAACTGGACTTTTTGTACGGTTTTGGGACAAATTATTCATAATTTTTTAAACATTGGAAAGTTTGCCTTTGAAAAAGTATTATTTCGAAATGAATAAAACTACTACAGATGTGTTTTCACATAACTTGACGATAAAAAAGCTGAAAATTCGCTTAAATCACATTTTTTGGCAAGTTTTCGGAAAAGTCCAACAGTAATTCGGTGATGAAAATTATTTCAAATCCCTGTTCCTGGTCCTGTTCGGGTTCGTGCAAGAAAACTAAATTCCTGTTCTTGTTCCTGTTCCGGCAATATTTAGTTCCTGTTGGAATCCTGATATTATATATACTGTGAGGAAATTTTACATACAATTATCCTTTCCAGAAATGAAAAGGCTCAAACGTACCCTGCCACGTTCAACAATATTTGTAATCATCACAATAACGGCGCATTTTTGCTCCCAAACCATTCTCCAAAAATCACCGTACGTACCCGGAAGCGGACCTTGGGTAGCGATGTAGGCGCGCGGCTTGTGGAACCCCTGAACATCGTAGATATAAAATATTGAATAGTTTGAACGTTTTCGAGTTATGTAAGCAAACTTAAAAGTTGCATTACGTCTAAATATTCGTCATGTCTAAATTTGTTGTTTGATATTTTGGCCTATGTAAAGATCAGAGGCGGAACGTTTTACTGCGGATCAGCAAGAAAGTTAAAGCATAAGCTTTCGCCTAATTTTTTGCTTAGGCTTAGGCTTACATTTAGGCTTAAGTTTTGGCATAAACTCATTCTTATGCGTACGCTTAGGCTTAGGAATATGATTATACTTCTGTTACCGCGATATTGTATACACTGACCGAGGCCGATCTACTATCAGATCCTGGTCGCGGACCTGTAGCTAGAGCCCGTATTCTCAAATGTGTGTAGCGCCTATCACCAGTTGGTTTTATCTCCAATAATTTTTTGAACAACCGCATGGTGAGGTTCGAAATTCAGGACATTCTTCGCGTTTGATTTGCCCTACTTCTGCGGCAAAGATCTGCAATTGCAGATATTCGACAGCTTGAAAACCTACCGTTAACAGAGGCAGGCGGATCCAAAAATTTCTCACGGGGGCGGACTGGCAAATGTTATGAAACGCAAAAATTGTAAGGTATTGACCTTATCATTTTATCACCCAAAAAATTTTCTGACGGACAAAAATGTAAGGTAGGGGGGACCTTGCCATTTTATCACAAAAAATTTCTAATGGGTGGGGCGTAAGCACCCCTCCTCTGGATGCGCTACTGTTACCAAATGATAGTTGCTATACGTATTTGAGAATACGAGCCTAGCTTATAACAAACGTATTTCGCTTAGAACTTTTCAATTCCTAGCGATTAATAACCAGTATTTGAAATTTCGTTTACTTAAGTTAAGGTCGAATATTTATCACTAATTTTTACGTTCTCTTATACTAAAATTTGAAAAACACAACCACCGAATTTCAAAACTTTCTTAGATGCCTGCAACTACCGAGGCTGCGAGTGTACGCGCCCCCTGCCGAAATATTCTATTGACACCAACAAAAAAATTCTATATCACGAAAATTTTTTTCGACCCCCCATATAAGTTTCCCCACCAGCAACAATTCTTGACGGTGGGTGTATAAACTTACATCAACAAAATTAGCATTAATATAGTCTGAACATTGTTTTCCAGCTTCCACTTGTAGCTTCACACGGCAGTGATCGTCTGAAAAGACGAATATTAGCGTTTCAGATCTGGGCCCATGTAAAGATCAGGAGCGGAACGTTTTTCTGTCAGACTGCACTAACGCATTAAGTTTAAACTATTTTTTGTTTTGGCTTAGGGTTAGACATAGGTTTATGCTTTGGTATAAGCTCATTCTTACGCTTAGTCTTAGAAACATGCTTGTACTACTGCTACGGCCGTGTTCTGGCTAAGATCTGTAAGCCTCGACTGACACGGGGGTCACAGTTCAACTAGGGCTCATGGTTAAAGTTGTTAAATACTATGATAAAAGTATGCAGGCCGATAAATTATGATTGCTGGAACCTGGCTGAAAAATATTGCTTGACAAGCTTTTGTATACTTTCCTCCACCCACATGTAAAAGGTAAGGGAAAGGTTTAGGCTTAGGCTTAGCTAAGCCTTTCCCGAAACCTAAGTCTAAGCCTAAAATGTCTGCCTAACTCAGTTGGGGGTTAGTGTACAGGAACCTACTGACATATTTGTCATCAAAAATGTGCAAGCGTCCAAAATGCAACAAATATTTGTTCGGGATAACAGGCTAATTCTAAGACCTTCGGCTAATAGTACGCGTGCTTTGTTGAACCGGACGAGAGCTCGCGATTGGTCATATAAGGGCTTTAGCGACTCTTACAGAGGAGAGATGCGCGAGTCGTAGCCTCGGCTAAAAATGTGTGCGCTGCATACTGAAGCTTTTCGAATTCAGTGTGCAGCGCATTGAAGCTTTTTTGGCTTCCGTGTGCAGCGCATTACCGTCTCCAAAAGTCACCTAGTGTACGCATGATATTGTGGAAATTGCATGAACGTTGACAACTTACAAGCAACAATATTGATATAGCGATTCTTTGGTTTGTTTGCAGGCATATTTGACGCTTCACAATTAAGCTCGAATGCATTTGGCGTGTTAACGGAATGATCAAGACTCTAAAATTCACAACGTGGACCAATAATAATCGAACACGTAGCCTAAACCTAAGTCTAAACGTAAGCTTAAACGTAAGCCTAAGCGTAGGCCTAAGCCTACGCGTAGGCTTAAGCCTACGCCTCGAAGTCGGTAAATACCTGACTATCTATAGGTCTTTTGATGGGTCGGCCTTTATGACTAACATTGGCCGACGTAGAAGTAGATTTTGATCAAGAGACGGATTAATAATTTAGCCTAAATTGGATCCAAAAACATGACCATTTTTATACCTAATTTCATTGTATATTCTAAGCTCAGAAACCAAACATATGAAGCCTAATAACTTATTGAAACTTAATAATTTATATATTTTACAAATCTATTTTTCATTAATGTCAATTATTGGATTAACAGAATTAAAACAATGGCCAGTATTCTCAAATGTGTATAGCAACTATCACTAGTAATAGGTTTTCAAACTCACTTGCTGTCGCAGTTGTTGAACTCAAAATAAAAACAGGAGTAGAGCAAATCGTATGCGAAAAATGTGCTAAATTTTGAGCCTCAGTATTCACTGGTTCGAAAGTTACAGGACTTATCACCCACTGGTGATAGATGCTACACACATTTTAGAATACGAGCCCAGCTCATTAGCGATGAAATAAACTTTTTAATAGACATTTACAAATATGAGTAACACCCATCACCTGTTGGTAATAGATTCTGTAAACTTCAAATCAACCAATGATGAGGTTCAAAATTAAGCATATCTTTTCATGCTTAATTTAATCCCTTGTGCGGACATTTTGATCCGCAACTGTGTTGCATTTCGCTTATTTGAAAAGTTATTACTAACTAATGATAGGTGCTATACACAATTTAAAATTTGACTCTTTTTGTAAGATCACTTACATCATACTCGCGAGCAAATCCAATATCACTGTCCGCGTGTAAACGCTTGACATGATTTGGAAAATCGCTCACAGGAATTGGGGCATAAGTTGTTTCATCTAGAAAAACAATACTGTAGTGACCCGAATAAGGGGGGTTGATATGTATTTGGCTTCTCCAGACGGTACCCCCCTTGTTATTCGGTTACGGACCGTTATTTATTTTTAACCCACGCTCCGCCGCCCTTCATTACTGATATATATCGTGTACTGCAATTATCAGTTGAATTAAACGTTTATTTGTTTTGTGTCAATAGCTTAAGCGATAATACTAGGTTATACTTAGGAATGTACTTTCAAAATTTAAGTACACTTTAAAGTTTCGAACTCAAATTATTTGGTGCTGGAGTCTTTTATGCGCTACAATTAGGGTTAATTGACATTTAAAGACTCTAAATTAGGTTTAGGGACTCTATCCGCTTACGGACTCTTATTAGGGATACGGACTCCAATTGATTCGGACTCAAAATGGGGACCCCACTCTTATTACCCCTCACCATCTTATTCGGGTCAATACAGTACAACAGCGATCAAAAAATTGTATTACAATTTGGTTGGGTATTTTGCCACCCCTAGAAAATCTTCAACCTTGCTTGCAAGTCATTAACATCTTTTGGATACCCATCTTGAAAATTTTTAGCCCACACCTTAGCAAGGTGAGCTCGCTTCGGGCCTGTTTCTTGCTCGCTTCGCCCGCTAATTATCTTCAATATTATATATTAAGTCCTACCACCTACCGTCAAAAATTTCCCGATCCGTCACAGCGAAATTGCTCAAAACTATGAGGAATAAAAGACTCGTAGCCAGCTCACCTTGCTAAGAAGGTTAACCATTTTTCAACAAGGGCATGCATGGGTTTTCGGTGACTTACAAGCAAGTTTGCAAATTTTCCAGTGGAAGAAAAATTCTTCTCACAGGGGACTGAGCTCCCCTGGAACGTTTCTGGCTACAGGCCCCCAAATGAAGACAAATTAGCCATTATTGACAGCGGCTCTGTACTAATTGAAAATAATATATAATAAAATATATGCAGCAAAAAATATCAAATCTCAAATTAACCATTACGTCAGATGTATTCCACGGCAGTTTCAAAATGACAGAAAAATAAAATATCTTTTTTTTAAATATTTAATATCTGTTTTATCGTTTTCTCAAAAAAGAAATTAATCAGAATTTAGAAAAACCCAAATAAACAACAATAAAAAAGACACAAAATTAAACTCAAAGATACTATGAAATTAACGCACTTACCATACGGTTCGTTGGGATTAAACCGGTGATCAGGCAAGCCAACCGTCGTTGTACCATGAATGGCTCCATTTTTGCTCAAATTGATTGCAGTCGTAATTCCACCATGGGATCCAATTAGGCATTGCTCTGCACCACTTCTATTGCTGCCTTTCCAGTATTTTCTAAAATTTAAAAATTAAATATTTTTTTATAAAATTCTAAACACTGCGACAAATTTCTTGCTTACGCCTAATCATACATTAACATTAATACTCTTATCAAGCTGAAAATTTTGCGAATTATTTAAATGAAGCTTCATAATTCAATTTTCACAATATCACGCGTACATCAGGTAACTTTCGAGGGGTTAGTGTGATGAACACTAAAGCTATAAAAGCATCAGTGTTCAGCACGCCGAAATCATAAAAGCTTCAGTATCGATCACAGTACCCCGTCAAGAACCTGACTGTTGTACGCATGACATTGTGGAAGTTCCCTAACTGTTTTGAACTAAATAGTTGAACAATTCTGGCACAGATAATTGCTAAATACGCTTTGAAAACTTTAAAATTTCAAATCATAAAATCTATTGGCCCACCGGAATTTTAAATCCACATTAGTGTACCGTAGTATACTTATTTTTTAACAATTAATTGCACACCTATAACTTCCATCTTCGCTGATGCTAATTGTGACAACACTCGGCATTTCGAAGGCTGAGATCAGAAGATATTTTAAATGCTTTAGTTTGCGTTATAATTTAGTGTAGTTCATTTCCGACGAGTGAATAGGATTTACAGTAAATAACTTAAATTTAAGACGTTTTATAATCTTAAATCAATGATCACCAGTAATCTATACACTTAAAGCTGGAATGCCTCACATATGTATTTTGGGCAACTTTCCAGCATTACTTCGCTTGCAATGATTTCTTTAATTATAAACATGACGGTTCGATGAAAAAAGAACATCTGCATGCAGATTTGTGTACATTCGCTAACTTTTACGCATTCCGCAAAACCGGTTGACTTACTTATATAATTAAAGCTGGAATTCTCAGATGCGTACTGTAGTGACCCGAATAAGAGGGGGACTGACATTTATTTGGCCTCACCAGAGGGCACCCCCCTTGTTATTCGGTTACGGACTGTTATTTATTTACAACCAGCCCTGCGCCACCCTTCCTTACTGATATATCCGGTACTGCAATTATCCGTTAAACGTTTATTTCTCTTGTGTCAATAGCTTGAGCGATAATACAAGGTTAAACTTAGGAATGAACTTTGAAAATTTAATTACGCTCTAAAGTTTCGAACCTGTCCGCTTACGGACTCTTATTAGGGATACGGACTCCAATTGATTCGGACTCAAGATGGGAACCCCCTCTTATTACCCCTCCCTCTCTTAATCGGGTCAATACCGTATTTCGGGCAACTATCCAGCACTACTTTTGTTTACAATAATTTCGTCCCAACGATTAGTTATTGTTAAAGTTGCAGATTTTAAGAACAACGCTGACTCAAAAACTTGTCAGAATTTTAAACAGAATTAAATGTTTTCAGAACTTGAACAAGTCTTGTGATAAGTTAAATTGGCGATCCCAAAGTTGACATGAAATGTAATACAAAGCCAAGCAATCTAACGGGGGGGTGTATGTAACGCTCAGATACGATTCATAAACCAAGCAAAAAACAAACTTGCTCATGATAAATAGACCACGCGTTCAACTGAAAAACCACGTTTTATGATTTTACTAAATTTTAAACAATTGAACCGTTTTTAGCAACAAAACTAAAATGTACTCCATGAATCATGATGCTACAGTCGAAGAAAACATGATGGTGGATTGACCGTAGCAGCCTGTTGACCTTGCTAGGAGGACTGAAAAATTTTCAGGTGGGGCATACAGCCGTGTTCGGTAATTTACAAGCCAAAGTCCAAATTTTTCTAAGGGCCAGAATTGTTCCTGGAGATCTGAGCCCCGCTGGCCCCGTCTTGGCTACAAGGCCGAACCATTATTTTAATTCGAAACAGTATAACTTTATGTAGAAACCCTTTGTGAGTGAACAAAGCGAACGAGAGAAGCTATTATACTTTAGGATCCAGTTATTCTCAACCCTGTATAGACGTAATTTTTCTGGTTGGTTTAAAAATTACTCAGGACAGATATTTCCCACCAATGACCCCCATTATACATCCTTGATTGTATTCATTCAAAAACTACCATTTTGCTTTTTAGTGCGGGTTATTTTAAGTACTTTCATTTCGAGTATCATTTAAGTAAATTTAATTCATATAAAATTTTTGAAATTTGACATTTTTTACCCTTTTGCGAGAAGACTGAGTCATTTAAACTTGGCATTGTAACCGAGTAAACTATCCGAGCAGAATTGGCACAACTCGCAAAAACTGCTCAATTTTGCTAACCAAATTCGTTTTTTTCCAATCAAATGTTCAACTCAAGTTGAACTCAAACACATTTACGTTTCCAACATTCAAAAAAAGTACCGATTTATTAGCCTTAGACTGAGGTAAAATTTACACCACGGCATTGGCTGGAAAATTAATGTTTTCAAGGTTTAACTCGGCATTTTGAAGTTGGCAAAATAGCTAAGAATCGATAGAACTTTCGATTTTGTTCAAAAATTACTTTTCAATCAACATTTTTTATGCATCTCTTGCGGTTCCGTATGGTACAAAATATACCCGGCACGCGTTGCGTTTTTGGTAGACCCCTCTTATTTAGAGGGGGTAAATCCTGTACGAACCATGGCCCTGCATGTGTCCGGCATCAAAAGTGCCCCACATATAGTTTGATTTAGGGCTATTGGATGTGACAGCGACCCCCCTCTAAGTAAAGAAGGGTCAGCCAGTACCTCAACGCCCAACGGCACATTTTGTACCATGTGAAATTACAAGAGTTGCACACTCTTGTATCGTGCACTCTTGTTACGACTGATTGATTGCACAAATTTATGGGTTTTCTTATAATTTTGAACAAAATTTTCAGTTTAAATTATATGATAACACTAAGTCATATAAAATGTAAATTTGTCAACGATCCGTTCTTAATCGTAAATGCTCCGAAAATTCATGATCCACACGCGCAATAACAAAAATGCCGCAATCATACGCATCCATAGACTCACAGGCGGATCCAGATTTATGAGAGATCGAAGGTTTACATTCTATAAAAATTAAAATATATTTTTTCTGTTATAAATTGAAAAAGTATTCAAAAATACTCGTCTTAGCAATAATTGCACAAGAAGTTGACCACTGACCATCAGCCCGCCTTGCTGGGCCTTTAATATACACACATCCGACATTTTTGTATTGAATAAATATTTCCTTGTAGCTTTCGTCGATCATGTATTAAGCCAGAAAATTGTTACTACCATTACCGCTTTTATAGACTTAAGATGAAAAAAATGCTAGTAAATTTTGACTATTTTTCGTTGAAAAGCATCAGTTTTACTTTAGCAAACAAAATCTTCGCATTTAAAGTATAGTTTCATACGTTGAAAATGAAATAATATTCGCGAATTATTGCATAAGTCACGCAAACAACATCTGATTTGATCGGGGAGGCAACGGCCTCGCACAGCTGCCCTAATATTTAAACTTAAGGCTCAGGCTTGAGCATAAGCTCAGCTTTAGGCTTAGGATAAGGCTTAGGCAACGCTTAGTCTTAAACTGAGGCATATTTCACCTCATACAACCCCTTCTCACATTGAGTTGCCTATAGGCAACTCAGCGCAGTGTATATACGTTAAATAGTATATATCGCACCGTGTTTAACAATTGCAACACGTATACATAGTACTAAATCACCACAAGTCGTGAGAGCCCCCTCGGGCTCGAGCGTCAAGCTCCTATAGCTGAGTGGTGATGGTATACGCCACCCACTCCAGTCACTTTAGTTCGAATCCTAGCATAAAACTAGGTCTCAGGGGAAATAGAAAATATTCATGTGAGAAAGGGTTAAAATTAAGGCTCACGATTTAGCATAAGCTCAGATTTAGGCTTAGGAAAAGGCTTAGGCAAACGCTTCGGATTAGGCTGAGGCTTACGTAAGTCTTTTCCGTAACCTAAGCCTGAGCCGAAACCTGTAAGAGAAAGTGTACAATAGCTGGACCAGGTTCAAACACGGAGTGTATTTGCAAGTTCAGTGTTGGGGGACGCGAGCAACGAACCTGAACGCGCCGCCTTACTCCAAATTTGAGCAATAGGTTCGCATGCATTCGTACCGCAGCTTGCAATTGAAACTTCGAACATTTTACAATTGCAAGTAAAAACTATTTCATGAACAGTAGGACTAAATGTTTCAAACAACTGCTATGCAAATATTCTTAAATGTGTGTAGCACCTATTACTAGTTGGTCATAGGTCTTGTAACTTTGGAACCAGACAATAATGAGGCTTTAAATTCACCAGCCTTTTCACATACGACTTACTCTACTCTTGTACCAATTTTGAGTGCAACAACTGCAACAGTTAGTGAATTTGAGAACCTATCACTAACTGACGAAAGTTGTTAATATGGGCCCTGGTTTCCAAGGTGCAGACGGTATTGCTAGAGTAGGACACTCTAGACCTGAAACGCACGTCAGCGCGGTGTAGTATCACACGGACCATATTTCATTTTACCCCCACCCTGATTGATAAGGGGGCATAGATTAGAATAAACTCAACCCATTACGATTAAATCGCTTATCCGATTGGTTGTTACTGATGCTGTTTTATGTCTGAACGCTGGAATCAGAATGTATCTAATACCCCCTACTCGATCAGGGGGGTACACCTACTCCTACTACCAAGTAATGCTATATCACTTTAATAGAGAAGCAGGCCCGCAGCCAGCCCACGTTACTAGGGGGGCGACAAATTTTTCTGCAGAGGCATTTAAAGGTTTTTAATCACTTACAAGCAAAATTAATAATCTTCTAGGGGGGCCAAAATTTTTCCAAGAGTGTCATCATTTCCATCATACATTCTTGCTAAATAGGAAATATCTCACTTTAGAATTCGATTTGGTTTTGTCATCTAGCAAGGCTTTTTCGTAAAATATCGGCGAAGGGTAAAAAAATTACGAACTCAATTACCGCGTAGCCGGCCCGCAGCTAAGGAGGACCAGGGGGGCTTAGTCCCCTGAAAAAATTTTGGCACTCCTAGAAAATTTTTTCAACCTTGCTTGCAAGTCATTAAAAACCCTTGAATGTCCCTTTTGAAAATTTTTTAGACACCATAGCAAGGTGAGCTGGCTAGCGGTCTGCCGCTTCGGTGTAAATGTTAGGTGCTGCACACAGCAACGCTGGCGGGTTAAAAACACCTACCAAGTTTTATACTCAAAAAGTGGGTGGGGTCAGTGACCCCCCTCCCCTCTCGGGATTGGCACCCATACCAGTTGTTAGCTATACGTGGTCCGCAAATTTGAAGCTGTAAAACTTTGAATTTAACAGATTAAAGATATATTAAGCGGCCACTGTTACTTTTAGGGCCGTAACGGTAGATTAAGCGTATTCCTAAGCCTAAGCCTAAGCAAAAAATGTAGTCTAGAATGTAAGCCTAGTCTTTCACAGACCCACTAGAAACCGGGACGGCCTTAAAAGGAACATGGGTCTATTAAGCTGCACTTTAGTAATGTTTAAAATTTCCAAATCAGTCACAGATTATTTGACCCGGTCAAACCGCAGCGATTGGGAATTCATTTCAAAAATAGGTTGCAAGTTTGATGTCAAAAATTTGTTAATAATTTACTGCGACACAACGAAACATTATTCAATATATTTTGTGACCTTAAAACCTTGATTAAAAAATATAAATATAAATATGTATATAATATATAATGTATATATATATACTGGAAAAATGTTCGATTCAAATACGAAACAGACGCTACAAAAAAAAATAAGAAAATAAAGAGAGAGAAACACAAATGTGGTCATACAGCAAAATTAAATTATTTTCTAAAACGAAAATCGTAGTCTAAAATTCTAAATTTAGAATAATTAAACTAAAATATATATAACTTTGTCGATTTGAAAACATTGCACAAAAACAGTATAGATACGGTCCTGTAGCCAACGCGTGGCCACGGGGGTTTCAGCATTCCCTGGAAAAATTTTGGCCCATCAGAGAATCTTCAACCTTGCGTATAACTCATTGAAAACCAGTGAATGCCCCTCCTGAATACCTTTTAGCCCCCTAGCATGGCGAGCTGGATACGGGCCTTAGTAGACATCGCAAATGCAGTTATGCGGGGTTTTTAAGGCCATATCATAAAACGGGTCTTATGTCATTCAAATATTAATGAATATGCTCTTATACATTTATCTCATATTTAAAAGTAAGGCGTACGATCTTGACTTAGGTTTACATAAAGGCTTAACCATAGGCTCTGGCTTAGGTTGAGGAAAAGGCTTTACCTAAGAGTAAGTCTTTCCAAAAGGCTTAAGTTTAGACTCAGGTTTAAGAAAACGCTTGAGCTCAGGCTTCAGCTTAGGTTGAGGAAAAGGCTGTACCCAAGGGTAAGTCTTTCCCGAAGACTTAAGCTTAAACTCAGGTTTACAAAAAGGATTTGGGAAAGGCTCACGCTTTGGTAAACACTTTTGCTCAACCTGAGCAAGCGTCTGAGCTTAAGTCTGGTTGGGGGTGGGGTTAGTGTACAAGAGTCACTGAGTGTGATCTGTTAGCATAAGCACCATTCCTAGCTTCCGTGTGTCCACATTTTAAAATTCTATGACCAAGAACGATCGTTACTTCGGCGCATTATGCAAATGATATCCCTTAGGTCCAGTGTTGCAATCTAAAATATCCCACAGTAGCAAGCTGGACGGTCCTATACCTGAGGGAGCGAATGGAGCATAGCCTTACCTACGGATATCGTTGCAACCGTCCACATCCTTTGATTCTATGAAAATTTTTATAAATTTGTAGGGTAAGGACTTAATCATTATTTTTATGTAATTTTTTACTTTATGTTTCGGCTGGCATGCAAAATTCATGCGATCGCGAAAAACGTTGGCCGAGTCTACCGGTTGCTCCGCCCACTTGGTCAGGTATAGCACCAATCTTCAGTTGCGGACCCACAACTGGGTGTCTGAGAATTCCGGGCAAAAAGGACCGAACATAAAACAGTCAATTTTTGCACTTTAAACAAGTTCATATCATAATATTAAATCAACGTTATACACGTCTGCTAAGTCGTCTGCGGAATACAGAAATTATTAACATAACTTAAACAATACAGATTAAAAAAAGTGGAATAAAATCGGTCAAATAAAATAAATACAAATATCAACGAAGATTTCTAATTTAAAAGTTTATGTTGTAAATAAAATAATTAGTTTTTTTCTGTCAATTTAGTCTAAAAGACACTAAATATATATACATACATATATATAAAACTATATATATTCTAAGTTAAGCAGTACCATATAGAGCCCTTAACGAAAATTTTGCTGCGGATGCGGGTGAACCCAGGACGAATGGATTACCGGTCCGCTGCTGTAACCATTGAGCTACGCAGCGATGCAAGAACAAGTATATATGTCGTAGCCCAACCGTAATTTAGCCCAACTCCGAATTGTGCTAATCCACGGCGCAATTGTTTCTATGCGACAAATGCACGCCTTGTGATTCGTTACTACCTTAATGCCATACTTACTCAGTTGAACATTCTAGATAACCAACAAGCGCTCGCTTGTTACAGTGGACTCTCTGAAACCAATATACTCCACCAAAAGCACAAAGAATCAAACTAGATTTGGAAAATGTCCTCATGTTGACGATATGTATACAAGCTATTCACACGGCCAATAAAAATATAAAGCAATATTAAGGCTTAGGTTCTGGCATAGGGAACTGCTGCGATTTATTTTGGCTGGCAGCCGGCGGCCGGCTTAGACCCGTGGGCCCAAAATATTGAAACCGAACCCGGTACGGACCCGCCGGGCCATGGCCCAGGCCGATGGCAACCCTGATTCCAGCTATGTGGATTTGTGGACGACTGAGAAGCTAAACGCCATTTCAGAACTAAATCTTAACAAAAAATTTCGGTTTCAATCCCTGTAAACCAGTTATGAACTACAGTCATCATAGTTTAGTAAACCGAGCCTCGAATGAACGCATCCAACGACCAATCAGAAGTCATAAAATTAGAGATATAAGTATTTTGGGCAAGTTTCTGGTATACTTTGCTTACAATAGTTTTCATAGCACATACACGTAATTGTTGTATAATTAAAAAATTTGCATACAGATATTTACGCTTTCGCTAACGCTTTTGCGTATTGAGCAAAGTTGGCTGACTAGTGTTAATAACGCTGGAACGACCACGATACGTAGTGTTCGCATCATTGAAACAAGTTATTAATGTGGCGATAATTTGTTGAAATTAAATAAATTTTAAACGGTAAAAACAGCAAGAATTAAAAAAAATTGAATTTGAACTCCATACCGTTCTAACATCTTTCGATCGACTTATCAATGGTAACGGTACAAATATTGTACTACGTGTGACTGGTATACGGGTCCATAGCCAGAACGGGGCCAAAAGGGGCTCAACCCCTTGGAACAATTTTGCCCACCCCCAAAAAATTTTCAGCCTTTCTTGTAAGTCTTCCAAAACCCATATATGCCGCTCCTGTAGAATGTTTAGCCTCCGCTAGCAACGTGACCTGGCCTACGTGCTAGTTGATATATACTGTAGTGACCCGAATAAGAGGGGACTGATATTTATTTGGTCTCTCCAGAGGGTATCCCACTTGTTATTCGGTTACGGACTGTTATTTATTTTTAACCCGACTTCCGCCGTCCTTCGTTACTTATATATATCCGGTATTGCAACAATCCGTTGAATTAAACGCTATATTTGTTGTGTCAATAGCTTGAGCGATAAGGCAAGGTTATACCTAGGAATGTACTTTGAAAACTAAAGTATGCTGTAAAGTTTTGTACTCAACTTTATTTGGTTCTGGAGTCATTTATGCGCTACAATTAGGAATAATTGACATTTATGGACTCGTAATTAGGGTTTAATGATTATATCCGCTTGCGGACTCTTTCTAGGGATACGGGCTCTTATTGATTAGGACTCAAAATGGGGACCCTTCTCTTATTACCCCCCTTATTCGGGTCACTACAGTATGGGGATTTTTCAAAGATAAAAAATCATTCAATATTGAAAAACATGTTTGTTCCAAAATCGACTAATTTTTATTATTAATGTAATTATAGGAATCATGCGAGTGTACATGACCTTGCGTGAGGTTACGAAACTCTCGCATACGAAAAAAACACTTGCAAAATAAAATAAAAATACCAGTTGTCGAGCATAAATAACTCGACAAAACGGTTTTTATCGAAATGATGTTAAATTTATACAATCGTCCCCCCCCACATTACACAAAAAAGAATTTTGATTGGCTGGTTCTGGTAGCACGAAAACGACTAAAATATTGGTTCTTAAAAGATAAAATAGGCAAAACATTAACGAAAATTCAATAAAGCGACCCCTTTCAAGCGAATATCCGGACGCGGGTTTCAGGGATCAAACCCCTTTAGAATTTTTGTGTAAAAGATATTTGTAATATTTTGTCATTGTGCACCAGGCGAAGCCTGCTTCGAAAGTTTTGTCGCACGCAAACCCCTCTTTCTAAAATCCTGACAACACCCATGACTCCTATATCTGAAATAAAGCAAATACGGTTTGGGGGGGCACGCTCCCTTCGAACTTCCATCTCTGTGTACAAACCATATCTTTAATCCTTCACCCCCCCTATTCTTCATGGTTAGCGATAATTACACAACAATTGCAATATGCAATACGCATTAAAATATACAAAGATTACTTTGCTTTGAGAACGCTATTTTTTTGAGACACCCTTCAACAATAACTTTATCGATCAATTGTGACCACGAGTATAAAATTTGTCCCCTCAAAATTTGTTAATTTTTGAATTTAAAAATTGATTTTAAAAAATTTTCAAATCTCCTCATTTTTGAATTTAAAAATTTATTTTAAAAACAATTTCAAATCTCCTCACACGCCTTGCGTGTCCACTCAATATATCGTTGTCAGCGCTCTTGCGTGTAGCTGTGTGCAGTTTCTGTTGCAGCGAACAATAGACACTAACACAACGTTGATAACAAAAAGTAATGAGAATAAAATTGCAAACAATAGTTTTAGCTGTTTTTGTGTCAACTGTAACAGTATTTTGATTCAAAATATTAAAAATTCGAGAAATTCAAATTTATAAAATTGTACACTGGGACGATCATAACTATGAGATCCGTAACCAACGATGACAGGGAGGGCAGCCTACTGCGACTGTGAAACTAGGAAAGGTAGGTCTAACGGGTTTGGGGATACGATCCCATGTTATCGAAGAAATCCAAATCCTAGAATAGCGTTTGAATTTCGCTTGCAATATTTTTTTTACTTCAACTCGTGTATGAATCTTCGCTGCCTACAAAGACGACATTTCCAAGAGGAACTTACACCAACACCAGTTTGTCGACATCTTGTCGACCGACAGCTGTCGAAGCGTCAGCCTAAGCCTAATGCGAGCCACAAATTGACGGGTCGATGTGATGGGTTACGAAATGTTGGACGGCGAGTTACCCGGGCGTCGAAATATTGCGATACGACAGCTTTTTAGAAGACAACACCAAAGAATTAGCAAATAACGATTGAATTGTTACAGATTTTTGATTTCTTCGTTTGAAAATTGCAAAGCGTATCGCCAAAAGGTGATAACACTTTTTTGAACGCCAGCTAAACTTATACGAAAGTAGCTTTCATATGCGTAAATTTTAATTTTTTAAATTTTGGTGAACAAAAGCGTGCCATTGTGCGTAACCGCAGCTGCTAATACTTGCATATCTCTATATATATATTTATGTATGTATAAGACAAAAATTCTTACATTTAATACAATATATCTTAAATGAATATAATCTAGACGTCAAGGTTTCTAAATATCTTAATTTTTGGCCAAGGGCGTTGCCGTGATTTCACTCCAACCGGGTTAACTTCATGTGAAACTTATTTTGACCTCAAGGATCTATGAAAAGTGATTCTAAGTAAACTCTGTTAAATCTTGTTTTTTGTGTCTCCAAAAATTTCAGTATGGTACCTATCAAGTTCAACTCTTTCACTCCCGTTGTATACGACCTCAATTTTGGCAACGTAGAAATCAACTACAAACGTTACGCTTGCTTTTCGCTTCCTGGGCCAAATTAATAATTGCAACTCAACTGCAGCAGATAATTGCAACTCAACTGCAGCAGAAAAAAAAGTTGTACAAAACAGACAGCCGACCGCGTGCCCTGTACAATAATTTGCAACCGCGATTCTTAGTATTCTCGCTCATCTCGTGATGCAAGCTTAAGAGTATTTAATTGAAAGTATGAAATTGCAATTCGTGTGTTGATTTCGAGTTAAATTTGTATTTTGCTTGTCGCTCGCTTCGCTAGCGAGCTTCGCTCAGTATCTGATAACAGTAAACAAGGAAAATAAAAACTACAGACGTTCATCGCTTTAAATCAAACAACAGAGAGACAAAATACATCATTGCACCTCGAGTGAAAAATTAAGCAGTGAAAAAATGGCTTAAATTTAAGGCAATTTGTGGTCGCAATGAAATTACTACAAATCTTTAAGCATGGAAAAATGTTTGAGTGCAACTCAGAATGGTATACGCAATATATATATATGTATATATATACAATATATATAATATATATATAATATATATAATATAATTACAACATAAACTATATATTTATTTTTGTTTTTTTTGTGTTTTTGTTGGTACGGCATATGAACTGATTCTAAAATATGAAGCGCTGTATTTGATTTTAAAAAAGAAGAAGAACCTTTTGGCCAGCTGTCGAGAATGCTAAAATCCGAAACATTACAATTATGCTTAAGATTTGTACAATGACTTGAGATGGCCGATGTTAATTTTTGTGTAGAATTTGTAGGGAGATTTGTCCTATCTGACACCTGACGATGCTCACAAATGCGACGATAAAGTTGACGATTAGTTGCGCCAACGTAGCCTAACTGACAGTTAGGACAAATATATTGGTATATGACATTTGATCGCATTACGTCAGGGATTGAATCTTTGTACTTAAACATTTTTGCTAAATTATTGAAATTCTTAAATATCACTCTGAAAGTAACATTAGGAAAGTTAAAATGTTTTCTAAAGAGTCTGTTTAAATTTCGTTTCAAATAAGCCGAGTGTGAGCCGAAGAACGGTAATCTTAAAACTATTGAACAGGGTTCTTTATCTACCTGTCTGACTGTTGGATCGGAGTTAGACGTGGAGTCTTGCCCTTGGCTGTTTGACGTCCTTTCCGAGGCATCGTTAGTAGTTGACACCGTAGTAATTGGAGAGTTTGAAAATTGAATTGGTAATGTAGCAGGTTGAGATAACGTCACCAAATGTGGATGAATTTCTGAATCAATAAGTTCAGGCAAATGTGAGTGTGAATTATCATGATTTTCATTACAGTTTTCACGCCATACTTCAAGTAAAATTTGATTAAGCGAATTTGGGAATATATGACATCCAAATTTCTTAAAAAAGAAATTTTTGACTGCCAAATTAAACACTTTTTCCGGAAAGCCATTAGTTAGGAACAGATTTTTTAAAAAATTCATTTCTTGATGAACCGCATTGATGCTAGAAGTAATAGCAAAGCAACGGTGCAGTAAACATTCAATCAGATTAGATTTAAATTTTTTAGGTATAAATGTATTGTAATTCATAATCTGATTCGAATAAGTAGGTTTTCGATAAATAGACGTTGAAAATTTGTTAGTTAGTGAATCCCTAAATATTGACACGTCAAGAAAGGCAATTTTATTACCACTTTCAGTCTCAATAGTAAATTTAATCTTAGGGTGCTGGTTGTTAAGTATTGACAAAAATTCAAATGCATTATCAAAACTATCAAATAAGGCAAAGGTATCATCGACATAACGTCGATAAAACTTTGGCTTAAGGTGTTCAGGAGTATCTGCAAGTACTTTATTTTCAAAATAGACCATAAACACATTTGCGAGAACGGGACCCAGGGGTGATCCCATGGCGACGCCATCAATCTGCTTATAAATTTTCCCATCGAACAGAAATTTAAAATCAGAAGTGCAAATTTTCACTGCTTTAATAAGTAAATCATGCGGAACCGTGGTTATTAATTCACCAGAGGTAATAGCATTAGAAATAATATTTATTGTTTCTAAAAGTGGAATGTTGGTAAATAGGGAGGTTACATCAAACGAGACCATAACCCTATTACCAGCGTCTTGTTCTAAAATTTCTTTAACAAACTGAAAAGATGATTCGACAGTATACTCACCGGTACTGAGCGGTTTCAGAATGCCGTCAATCCAGCGCGCAAGGTTATGACATGCCGAGCCGACAGCGGACATTATAGGACGAACGGGCACCCCATCCTTATGAGTTTTAGGCAACCCATAGAGGAGAGGTGGCCGAGAACCAGAGGGGTTCAGTTGTTTAGCCATATTCGAATCTATAACTTTTGATTTTGTAAGTTCAATAATTAAAAACCTAACCTGGTCCTCAAAATTGATTACAAATTTATATAAATTGGATGAGTGATTTTCAATTAATTGAAAAGTACTTTGGTCAGAAACGACTTTTTGGACTTTACTAACATAATCACTCCTATTTAGAATTACGAAACCACTGCCCTTGTCTGGTTTAGAGATCACTATAGTTTTATCATTAGCTAATTCCTTTAAGGCCGAAAGGTAAGGGCGGGGGATATTGGGTAAATTTCTATATCTTTTTAACATATACATAGTACCGTTAATTAACTGTCGAAAACCGTGTCTAAACTCGTATGGTAAAGAGCTAAGTTTACAAATCCTTTTAATAGTACTCGCGAACAGCTCGCACTCGACGATTACATGTTCGAAAGAAAATTTATTTGAAAAAACAACAAACTTAGGGCCCAATTTTAACGCTTTAGTTTCAACTTCAGATAACACTCGGTGAGAAAGATTAACAACAGTATTAGAATTATTTAACGCAACATACCTGTTAGAATTCAGAGTTGATAGAGCTAACAACTTCTTATCATGAACTTGTCTAACTTTAGAACATCTAAATTCAACAAGCCATTTAATGTACATTGAAAGAATAAACTTGTCAAGATACGCGATCCGATTAGTCAAAACCTCATGAAGTTTGACAATTTGTAGATCGAGTTGCTGGACTTTAAACTTCTTTAACCGAATTTCATTTTTAAGGATTTTAGTTCTAAATTGGTGAATGTTGCCAACATTGCGTCTGACAACCGGGTTTTTTAGCGAAAAAAACTTAGGTGATAAAGCGAGATCAATACAGTGAGACAAGAATTTTATATCTTCACGCGCTTTCATACATTTATCAGTAACCGTTAAAAGTTCCCGAAAAATTTTTAAAATATTTTGACCATACTTTAGTCTAACTCCAACAAAAACGCCATTACCAAAGTTAACCTTAACCAATTTTTCAATTGCTGATAAGGCCAACTTCGCAGAAGATTCTCCAAAATCAATAGGAAATTTTGTCTGGTATTCTAAACTAATGTCGTTACTATCAGCCATATTTTCGAGAATACCCTTCTATACGTTGATGTAACTAGCTAAGTTATTCAAGTTATGATATTGTTACAGACTCAGAGATCCTAGAGCGTGAATATTGAGATGCCCAACAAATACAAAGATATGCAACAAATAAAACTAATATGCAGAACACGACAATGATCGTACACAATGCAAATATAAAACCAACTAAAGGTTAGATAATCACAAAAAAGACCACAAAAGAGACAATATAGAAAATCACAAAACGTCACTACTATCCAACCAACCATTAGTACGAGCGCCTCTGTCCAAAGTCCTGACCTGGTCTCCAACGACTAGGATCCTGCTGAGCAGCAATATTGCGTGGCGTCCAAAACCCAGGGCGAGGAAGGGGAGGTGGCAATAAATGTGTTCCCCAACCTGGACCCGGAGGTGTTAACGGACGAACCACCCAATTCGGCAAACGGTACGGTGTTGAATGAAATCTAGGTGCTGAGTACCCGATTTCAGGTGTAAAATGGGGATATTTGATTTTAAAAAAGAAGAAGAACCTTTTGGCCAGCTGTCGAGAATGCTAAAATCCGAAACATTACAATTATGCTTAAGATTTGTACAATGACTTGAGATGGCCGATGTTAATTTTTGTGTAGAATTTGTAGGGAGATTTGTCCTATCTGACACCTGACGATGCTCACAAATGCGACGAAAAGTTACGATAGCGAGTAGCTAATGACAGTAGGACAAATATATTGGTATATGACATTTGATCGCATTACGTCAGGGATTGAATCTTTGTACTTAAACATTTTTGCTAAATTATTGAAATTCTTAAATATCACTCTGAAAGTAACATTAGGAAAGTTAAAATGTTTTCTAAAGAGTCTGTTTAAATTTCGTTTCAAATAAGCCGAGTGTGAGCCGAAGAACGGTAATCTTAAAACTATTGAACAGGGTTCTTTATCTACCTGTCTGACTGTTGGATCGGAGTTAGACGTGGAGTCTTGCCCTTGGCTGTTTGACGTCCTTTCCGAGGCATCGTTAGTAGTTGACACCGTAGTAATTGGAGAGTTTGAAAATTGAATTGGTAATGTAGCAGGTTGAGATATATAATATATATATAATATATATAATATATATAATATATAATATATATAATATATATAATATATAATATATATATAATATATATAATATATAATATATATAATATATATTAAACATAAATACATATACATATAAGAAAGAAATAGTGAAAAGAAAAAGAAAACTATAATGACATCAATTCATCTAATATCAGTTACTTTAGCACAATGTTTCGTTGATGCATAAAGACGCAGCAAAGGGGTGCTACGAAGGCCGTCCCCTAATACGTACTCATTCTTGTCATGTAAGGACACTGCCTCGTTGAACGATCGTTAACGATTCGCCTATTTTTTCCTTAAGAAGTAATATTTTAGTCCGTTTTCAGTGCTGATACCAACCAAACCAAAAAAATAGTTTAGCATCCACACGGTTGTTGCAGTCGTTTTCACGTTACGTCACAACGTTGCACTCAAGATAAAAAGAATGGCGTAGAGTTCAATGGAATATACATACTGGTGGCAGACGGCAAGACCAAACCAGCCAGCCAGGTATGGACACAAATCAGGCGTTAAAAATACAAATCCTTGCAGTATGATTTAGTACTAAAATTGCGTTTGGCGTCTGGTTCGTTTCGTCCCAGAGCTTTGTTTTTTAGTATTATATTTTCACGCCGGGAAATCCTCGTTCGGAGTTTATGACCACACAAAATACACACTTGAATACGTTTTTGTTGCTGGAGCCTTGTATTTTAGTAGGGAAACAGATGAATTGAAGATTACAACAACAAAAAACGTGCGTAATGTTTTCAATTCTGTGAAATATACATCGTATAAACAATGTTGTGTTTTAGAATAAAAATGCCGTATAAACAAAGTGCAGTTGCAATTCTGCGAGTTTTTAA
This sequence comes from Enoplolaimus lenunculus, assembly GCA_030248215.1. Lineage (NCBI taxonomy): Eukaryota > Metazoa > Nematoda > Enoplea > Enoplida > Thoracostomopsidae > Enoplolaimus > Enoplolaimus lenunculus. Next base: position 204,611 of record JASANG010001656.1, on the reverse strand, counting down.
TTTGCACAATTTAGCTACGTTAAACGCTTTTATGAGTCCAATTAGCGGATTCAGAGGGGATGCCCCGATGGGGAGCGTACTCCCTGTAGTCATAAAATTTATTTTGTGATCCCAAATTTTAAACGATTAGAAATGTGGGTAAAAGAGTATAGAAAAGACACTAATCTCATGCTTGTCCTTGAAGCCATCTGTACTTGAAAGCGTTAGGCGGATTTAGCGCAGGCTGGGATCGTAATTTAACCGCCGCTCCTTGAGTCCGCGATGTGTTACATGGATTCCAAAATTAGCTGATCAAAAACAAAATATTAAACTTGCAACATTTAAAAATGAGTCGGATATGGATTTTCTAAAAAAACATGGACCCGGAAAATGTTTCGACGAAAATATACGCGGAACACCCGGCCGGACACGAATGCAACTCTAGCAAATATCCAATATATATTGTGCAATTCAAAATTTTCAATTTTGAATCAATCGAGCTGGGACACACGCATCGATTACGACTCGTTCGTGGGTCGAAACGGCGAGTATCGTCCGTCGAATACCTGCCCGTCAGAGCCATAACAACCGGCAGTGTTTGTGTTTATTTATTCGTATAATAGGTTGTTTACAGATTTTGTATCCTAATCATTTTTAATTTGTGATCAATTGCTCGCAGCTGAAAACTGCACTTGTTGAGCTCAACTGTGAGCAACGCGAACCCTTGAAGAATACAAACTTTTCCGGAGGGGTCACTTGAAAAAAAGAGTTGAAATAGAAAAGTAAATAGAGACTAACACTTAAAGTTAGTAGTTTTAAGAAAAATAAACTAAACACGAAACTAGTAGACTTTCAAACAACCGACAGGAAGACGAAACAAGTTGCTTTGAAGAGTATAATTTCAATTTTACAATTCACACAACAGCTGGGTATATACAAGGGGAGAGTGCAGATTTCGATATATATTCCATCTCAAAATTTCTGCAAACGATGCAAAAAAGGTAAGATTACAAGATTTACAGGAACCTGGTCGATTCTGGAGTCAAGAGCCCGTATACTCAAATGCGAGTAGCACCTATTACCAGTTGGTGATAGGTCCTGTAAAACTTTGGAACCAGCGCATGGTAAGGTTCTAAATTCAGCACAATGTTCGCATTTGATTTGCACTATACTTCTTGTACCAATTTTGAAATCTGCAACTGCAGATGTTCATCAGTTTGAAAACCTATCGCTAATTGATTATACTATGCTATACGCATTTGAAAGTATGGGCCAAGATATTAAATTATGCACCATTCACAATATTAATTTGCTTACACTAAGGTAGAAAATGAAAATTTAATTCAACAACGCAATATATTAATAATAAATTTAATAAATTTTTAACCGTGTTTTTGAATTGAATATGGTTAAGGATAAAAGAAGCCGAGTTCATTTAAACTTTAGCTATAATCTAAACCAGCCCAATACCCAGCTCACCTTGTTAGGTGAGGCTAAAAATTTTTATAATGAAGGCTGAAAATTTTCTAGGGGGGGGCAAAATTTTTGCAAAGGGGGTTGAGGCCCCCCTGGGCTACAGTCCCGATCTAGACCAAACGGTACAACCTGAAACGTGGAGAGAAAGTGCATACAGGCTTTCACGTTTATCTAAAATTTTATGAAAAAGTCGCGACAGTTTTATAAGAAGTTAGCTCAATCAATGCCAGCCTGATTGGCCGTCAATTTTTGTCCAAAACCGCTAGCATCATAAAGTAGCCAATCATTACTGCTTACCTTCTAAATATTGTAATTGCACAAACTGTAATAATAATTGCAGTTGCAACTGCAAACACTGCAGCGAGTGTTGCAGATATAATTGTCGATTTCATTGACGACGACGTCTGAGACGAATCTTCAGCAATGATTGATTCATGGTTTGCTTGATTGGTGCTAGCCGCTGTTGATTTGGCACGACTCAGATTCGAATTTCGCAGTGATTTTCTGAAATATAAAATAAGACGTTCAAAGCGTACTACAGATTTGCGATAAATGAGTACGTGACTACAGCCAAATTCTATAGACACCATGAACGTTAAACGCACGACCCCTGCAAAATTATTATTGATAATTTTTTACAACCCAGAGAGCTTGACGCTGAAGTTATATTCCCTTAATAAAAAAAGTCGTATATAAACATGATAAATTGGTTTGATAGGAAAGACCGAATTTAGCAATATCGCTGACCCACAAGGCGATTAGGCTTCGTAACAATACCATAACCGCTCTTCTATTGGCCATATTTCTGAAAATTACCATTTTGCGTCTTGCTGTCCCGCATGAAATATGGACGTGCTTAAAAATGGGCTGGGCTTATCAAAATATAATAGTACCCTTACTTATCTAAACTATACCTACCGGCATTACAACATTGTCCCCCAGAAAAGTAGACGCGTTTACCTGACCCTGAGCGTATCGTCACAAAAAATCGCCGTCATATTTATCACATTTGACCGTCGACTAGCATCTGTAGGTCCTATGACAATCGTTGAACTGTCGTGCGCAACAGGCGACAAAGTTGCTGGCGATGCTTTGTTGTCAATGTTGCCTGACGGTGTCGGTAACGGACAAATCGTCGTATGCAGTGTCATTAACGGTCGTTGTTGTGGATCACTTACAACTAAAATTGTAAACAAAATGTTTGGAGCTTAAGTTTCAGCAAATGTGTGTAGCATCTATCACCAGTCAGACATGTTATTAGCTATCAAATCACGGTATACTTTGTCGTGCGATTCGCCGTTCGTCGCTGTCTGTTGTTGTGTGCTGCAGTGAGTCATCGGGACGAACTGTGATGTACGGCAACGGATGGAGACGGACGGCACCGGACGACAATAAATATTTTAAAATTATAGCGCATCTACTGCGCCATCTATGATGTTTAGGCTTGGTAAACAAACATTTATGTCATTTTTAAGAATATAAGTATTGCGAATGAGAGCTTAGCGAGCGAGAAAATATAGTTGGTCACTAAGATTGGTAGTAAAGGGTAAAACTTAGTAACAATTCTATTTTACATCAATAATTTGGTGGTGTATATGTTGCAGCCCAAGTCGTAATTTAGCCCAATTCCAAACTAAGTTAGTCCAAAGCGGGATTACGACTTGGGCTAGTCCAAGGCGGTATTATGTCTTATAAAGCTGTGCGTTTTTTGATTGGTTACTTGCTATTGAAAATCCAGCTTCATTCCATAGTAAAGCAAACTGTTTGGTAGCCAACAGGGAGCGATTCCTTAGTCATCAGAAAAGAGTATTTGCATCAGCTAATCGTATTTGAGTATGACATTAAGGTAGTTGCGAGTCGCAAGGCGTGCACTTGTAACAGAGAAAGAATTGCGCCATGGGTTAGCCCAAACCGTAATTCCGTCCTGGACTAGCCCAATTCGGAATTGGGCTGAATTACGGCTTGGGCTACGACATATATATTCCCAGTGTACGCTCAAGATGGTTTATCATTTTCAAGTTAAACTTCTACCACCAAGACTACGCTACTCTGGTAGAGGTTAATAAATACGATAACACGTAATGGCTGTTTTCGAAATCTTACTGAAGTATTTGCTTAAGTTATACCAAAAGAATTACTTTACTCGTCGAAGTAAGTAAAATATTTAGCTTTTCGACAAAAACAAATAAACGCCAAAATTGAATCAGTGTCATAACAAGGAAACTTAATTGCACGATTTGCGTAGAGTCTCAGTTAGAACAAGGATAAAACACCTGGATTAATAAACTGCAACACATCAGATTTGGTCAGTGACTTAAGTATTTAAATTGGCTGAATAAATATTTACATAACCTAAGTACGCTTTTAAAAACGGTAAATTGGTTGAATAAATGGCAAACGCTTACTTAAGAAGTCGTACTTAAGTAAGGATTTCAGAAACACAGCCAGTATGTTTAAAACATTGTCAAAATGAACACTAACCTTTCATTGAAATGATTTCAACTGCCGAATATTCGCTGGTATAAAGCTTGAGTTTCGTTACGATGCTTCGAGTAACGGCTCGAACTCGAATGTAATACGTTTTTTGAGGTACAATGTGATGTAGAAAAATCTGAAAGAACTCAACCGTATATTTATAACATCGACTCACACCGAATAGTCATTAATCTAATTACAAAAAAATTTCGATTGACATCCAATTTCAAATGGGATTCAAAATCATGATTCAATGACAGAAAGCTCTGACCATCTCCACTCGACAGCAAAAGCTTCATACTTGACTTCGAGGGGTGCAAAATGTACCAACAGGCGTTGCGTTTTCGCCGCACCCCTCCTTTTTTCGAGAGGGGGTTGATATCTCATGCAATACCCATAAATAAAACTGTAAGCAGAGCATTTTTGATGCCGTATACCTACAGTGCCATTGTTCGCACAAGTTGTACCTCCTGAATAAGCGGGGTGTGGTTGGCCAAAAAACGCAACGTTCACTGTGTGCGTTCTTTTGCACACAGAATGTACCCAGTTTCACAGTTGTCTATGTACAAAACGATATTATCTTCTCTTGGTAGAAATCATTGTTAAACACTGCACATTGTGTATTATATTGTTTTGAGTATACAGTCAACGACTGCTCTAACGATAATCAATACGAAAAAGCGTTAAGTACTTGAATATAATATATTAAACATTCAACATCACCGCAACAAGTCGCCATACAACAGCACCGCAACAAGTCGCCATACAACAGCACCGCAACAAGTCGCCATGCTGCCAGCAAGAAAAAAAGAAGTACGCGGTGTTGGTACTATACGGTCTGCACGACCCCTGTTTGAAGTTTTGCCCAAAGTTAATGACCACGCCGGGAATCGAACCTTGACCCTCTTGCGCTCGAGCCAAGCATGCTACCACTACACCAAGCAGTCATTGCAACAACTTCTTATACCGGCATATGTGCACAGGCGTGGCAACATTTGCTTTACATACACTTACATGTACATATACCGACACGCGGGGCGTTATTTTTCAGAAATTTAAATTTTGGTTGTTTACAAACTCAATTTTAATTCTTCACAAATTATATTTTAATTTTTAAACTTATTTTAATTTTTAAAATTATTTTAATTTTTAAACTTATTTTAATTTTTAAACTTATTTTAATTTTTAAACTTATTTTAATTTTTAAACTTTATTTTAATTTTTAAACTTACAAATGTTTCGGGTGTTTCAAACGGTACCGCTTCAGCTCCATGCTCGTCAACAACTGAGACTTGATAAAAGTCAACTTTTCTGTAGACCACCGCTGGCGGAAGCCATTCGACGTAGAGAGCGTTTGGCATGACTTTTGTTGATGCATTCACGATCGTCGGAGACGAGGGAGCTAAAGATAAAACCGCGACCGTAGGCAAGGGCGGCCAGGGGAGCTCAGCTCCGCAGCAAAAGTTTTGCCCGCCCCCCCCCAGGAAAATTTTCAACCTTGCTTGTAAAGTCAACGAAAACCCTTGTATGCCCCTCCTGAAAAACTTTTAGTTTCCGTTCCTAGCGGAGGCGAATCCGAAATTTCCAACGGGGGACGAACTGACAAATGTTTATGAAACGCAAACATGGAAAGATATGGACCTTATCATTTTATCACCAAAAGAATTTCTCAGCTGAAAAACGTACGGTAACCTTAGCATTTTATCACAAAAAATTCTGAGGAACGAAATTGTAGTTTTTCCAAAAAAACATTTCTTAGGGAAAATATTTCTAAAGTAGGGACTTTATCATTTTATCACAAAAAATTACTGACGGGAGAGTGTACTCCCACATTCGTCAGGATTCTCCTACAAAGGTGCGCTGGTTACAGGCCTGGATAAAACGAAAAATATTTTCGAAAGTTGTAGTTTTAGTAAAGGAATAGATACCAATTCATTATCAGTCAGCTTAGAATTATCATTGAGTACATAAAAGTCGGCAGTTATAAGTTTTAGTACTTTCTATCACAGTTTTAGAAATTTTCGCATTTTGACATAACTATGGTTAAGATCTAGACTATGGAGGGTTGCGCGTAGCAGCATTCGTATACATAAGCTCAGGTTTAATACGCTTATCGCGGACTGTGTCCCAGTGTCAACCGGTCGTTTGACCTGGAGTGGCTGAGTTACCTGTGGTATCAGTCCGGACGGCCTTTTTTTCGCTTGGCGGTCCTTCGCCTTTGATCGTCGACGCCGTTAGCCAAACGAGATATTCACGAAACGGAGCTAAAATAATTACAAATTGTCAAATTCGCGTTCATTTTCGACGCTGCTTCGCCATGGTCAGGGCGATCGTTGGGTTGTGCAAGTTGGTTACAGATGAGAAATTTTTATACGAACTGTTGTAGTTGCAAATTTTAGCTCACCTCCAGTAATATCTTGGCGCCCCTCAAGAAAATTTTCAACCTTGCTTGTAAGTCAACGGAAAACCCGTGCCTACACGTACTGAAAATTTTTTAGCCCCCTAGCAAAGTCAGCTGGCTACAGGACAGATACATTGGCGAATATCATATCATATTTCAAAATTGTGCATTTACCAAGACCGCGTATCACAAATGACATAACAGAACCATACATCGGAGCGTCGATCGCAATAACCTCAGGGACTTGCCGACGCAATCGGATCGACTTTGTATCATTTTGATGACGCAATTCATTGACGTCACCGTAGAAAAATACGTCATCACAAGACCACTGTCGCGGTTGACGATAACTGTCGTCACGCCATAATGCTGTAGTAACGCACCTTCGACGACGATTGTAACCGTTACATGATAACGTTTTGATGACGTTATCATTAGGCGATGCCGTTTTAATGACGTCATCATCAAGCACTAATGCGTTGACAACTTCATTATTAGGCGACATCAATTTGATATCATCATCACTGCGCGATAGTACTTTAATAACGCCATTATTACGCGATAACGGTTTGATGACGTCATCACCCGATACCACTTTGACGACGTCATCGTCACGCGTGGCGGCTCGACGCGTCACACACCTACGTCGACGGCGAATGATGTCATTGTCACCAGTTGACGTTGCGTCTGCGGCTACGTCACCGTAGTATAGCGTATAGTGCAAAATACGTCCGTTAGTTTTGTTCGGTGGCAGCCAGCCGACCTCGATTGAGTCGCTAGTTAAAGCGACAAGCCGACTAATCATTGGACCCGTTGAAGGAACTGGAACACAAAATATTTTTGATTAAGCAAAATTTTCTTACTTTTTTCGAAATACATAATGGCTGGGTTTCTGAAATATTACTTCAGTATTTAACCATTTCTCACATGAATATTTTCTATTTCCCCTGAGACGTACATTTATGCTAGGATTCGAACTCCAGTGACTGGAGTGGGAGGCGTATACCATCAGCACTCAGCCATACGAGCTTGACGCTCGAGCCCGAGGGGGCTCTCACATCTTGTGGTGATTCAGTACTATGTGTACGTGTTGCAAATGTTAAACACGGTGCGATATATACTATTTAACGTATATACACTGCGCTGAGTTGCCTACAGGCAACTCAATGTGAGAAGGGGTTAATTAAGTTATCTTAAATACTTGAGCAAAAACAAATGCCAATTTTAAACCAATGTAAAGAAAGCATTAGTTTTCCTTGTGGCAGTCAACAATCTCAACTGGACCAAAGTTAACACGTTTAAAAACTGGTATCCTGTAATTCGTTTGACGTGGTCAGTGACTTAAGTATTTACTTAACTTAAGCTTACTAAAGCGACAAATTGGTTAAACACTTGCTTTGTACATACTTAAGTATGAAGTCGTACCGAAGCAAATAGCTTGATAACTTCCACGCAACGGCCCATGTAAATATCAGGGGCGGACCGGTTTTCCGTGGAACTGAATGTGAGGATACGCGGTGTAGCCTGTGTATGTTCAGAGTGTGTAATGTTAAGACACATACATACTCGTGCACGTATAGCACCGGAGGAAATTATGATATTAGCCGCGTGGTGTAATGGGTAGCGCGCTTGATTCGCGAGCGAGAGGTCCGAGGTTCGAGCGATAGAGTAAGTTTAAGCTTTAGAACAATTTTTTTCTTAGACTTAAGGCTTAGGTTTAAGTATAGGCGTATCCTCGCGCCTTAGGCTAAGGCTTAGACTTTCGAATTCACGCAACAAATCTTACCTCCCTGATCCGTCAAAATTATAACTTTAGCCGGTGGGCTGTAACCTTGTTCGTTGAAAGCTTCCAATGTGATCATGTATTTTGAGTATGGCATTAATCCAGCAAGCTCGAAAGCCTAAAATATGAAGCAACTGTTAATAGTCGTTTGGTCCACGGGAACAGAGGCATGTCACGGATATCAGCTGACACCGCTAGGAAAGTATAAGGGTGTCACTGACATATCCCTGATAAACGATACTAAAACTAACTCTTCGTATTAGAATTTGAATAATTGAATGTGAAAAAAATGTGCTGGTTTTTCTCTCGTTTCGCTCGCAACGTTTTTTCGAACTACTATGTCTTTTAACTCTTGGTCACTATAAAATTGGACTCCATCCCAGAGCGGTAAAAGCCATAACTTTGATGTCCCCTCTGTTTTAGCTGCTCAGCCACTATTTGACATCACTACGAAAAACGCGGCTTCGGGTCCCTGACGAAAAAATACATAGGATGGCGCTGGGCCTTTGACATTCTTTCACCAATTATATATCTGGAAATATACACAGTGCGTACTTTTTGAAAATACTACTTATTCTTAAAAGTTCATTTGCATTGTATAGAAAAATAGTTTTTAAAACATAATATCGAATTTGAGACAATCGTCTGTATTCTCAAATGTGTGTAGCACCTATTACCAGTTGGTGATAGGTCTTGTAACTTTCGAACCAGGGAATGATGAGATTTGAAATTTGACACGTTTATTGCACTCAATTTACTCTACTGCGGTGCAAATTTTGAGATTGGCAATTGCAGCAATTCGTTAGTTTGAATACCTATTACTAACGTGTGATAGGTGCTACATGCATTTGAGAATACGGAACATGGGTTACTCCGGAAAGGGGGTGGGGCTGGGGCCGGGCCAAACCGCAAGGTACAATGTACATTTCGTATTTCGCCAAATTGAGCAAGGTGCATGCCGTTGTTTAGAAGGTCATAATGGTAAAAAGGAATGCATCTTCCGCTATATTTTGCGTACGCCATGAGACAATTCACAAATAAAACTGTCTATAGAAAAAAACAAGGGCAGAGTAATGAGTTTCTCGTTAGAGAAGATATTTTTTAGAAAGTTTTTTTGGTATGATTATGACTGACTTGCGTTGAATGTTTCAAATGTTTCAATTCATGATGTAACCGCGCACAATATTTTTGCAACTTTTTGCCAATAAAACACATTGTGAGCTTCAGAAGAACCAGTTGCATTTTCAGCATGATCGAGCTTTTGCGGCGGATACCTCCGTCTATCGCCCATCAACAATTCGCAACCGATTTTGTGCCCTGTCTGTACCAGACAGGTGCGTTAATAATTTGCTCCATAAAATTATGGAGATAATGAAACCGTAAGAACAATTTTTACCGTTTGATCGTGGGTCGGCAGAAAATATTCGCGACGCGGCAGACCTGACTGTAAACCGCGAGCAATAATTCGATACGCCACCAAAGGTCCGTTTAGAGTGCCTTTTGGCGGCGGGTCCCATAGCATCATTATCGACGAGTTTGATACGTTGTACACTTGACGAATGAACGGCGGTTCGTCAGGAACTGAAACCAATTGCTTAATTCAAGATTTAAGGTTCGTTTTGGACCATAAAATTTAGTTTTAGCGATTGGGACCAATCATTCACCAGTTGAGCAGAAATTGAAAAAAATTCGGCAGCGAAGCGAGTGACAACCCAGACGCATTTTTTTTTGTTTTCAATCCCCTCTCACATACTTTTAGTTGAATCTTTGTGTACTTTTTGAAATTGGATTTGTTTCTCAAATGCCAGGCCGTTTGTAGACCACTCCCAACTCGATGGGAGGGGTTGTGGCCGATTTGACATTGACGAACCAAGCGGATCTCTCCCCGGCAAATTATTTCGAAAAAGTAATTTCGACGGAAAAATTTATCACGCACTATAAATTTCAATGAGTTGATTAATCTGCTTAGAGAAAAGTAGTTATTTTTTGTTATTTCTGAGTTCATAACGGTAAACATTAACTCACTCTGAGCTGATTTAATGATGGAGATTAGTTGATTATATAACTCCAAATGAGTTCAGTCAATTCAGACTTCTGAGTTATGACAGACCTAATTCGGAGCTCATGCTCATATATCTGAGTGGATTCAACTCATGCTGAGTATAAAACAACTCAGTGAAATTTACATTGCAGCATATATACATACTCATATATGTATTCCTTTAAAAGAAATATATAATAAAGTACACATATGCGGAAGACTATATTTTGCTTATGCTTAGGGTGAGAGAAGTTGGGGTTCTCCCCAAACTACAGGGCGGGTGCCCCAAAACTCGCGAGCGAAGCGAGCGAGAAGACAGACGCGTTGTATAACTTCGGCGGTTTTTGTTCCAGTCAGTTAGGTTGGGGGTCCTTTAGGGTTGGGGCCGCCCAAATGGGAAGTATGAGGGTGGCTTACCCGACCCTGGGCTTAGTTTTAGACTTATCTTTACGCTGATGATTACAACCGTAGGAATATGCTCATAGGACACTTTTAGCCAGTTCACAATTATGAAAGGATGCTTGAAAAATAACGGCACAAACCTTCACTGTGAGTTCGAATTTTGTACGATTCTGGACCCGGTTCACTGAGTCCAGCTGAATTACGAGCGATCACTCGAAACGTGTAAACCGTAAATGGCTTGAGATCGGAAATCAGCTTTGTTGTCGCTTGACCTTCGGAAACAATCTCTTTGATCAATTGACGCGCGTCGAATGTATCGGGATTCAGTGAACTGCAACAACAAACAAATATTAATTTATAATAGTTTATAGTCTCTAAAAATACCTAGCTAGCTAGCATTCAGGTGCAACCAAAATTCCTGTTCCGATTACAATTCTGATTCAAATTCGGTTCTGATACCGATTGCATTTATAATCGCTATCAGAATAGTACTTTTTCAAACGTCTATAAACCTATTTTATTGCCTTTAGTTACATAGCAACCCGTTGTTGTATCAGATCGTAGCTCACATTTCGAATATATGGCAAGGAAATTATCATATAAGACATGGCATGTATTAAAACATACAAACACTAAAAGTTCACAGTTCTGATTCTGATTCCGGCATAAATTTTCTGTTTCGATTCCGGTATGATTCAGTTCTACTTTGCATCTTGCTAGCAATAAAAATTGTAAGATTTGACACTTAAAATAGATCAGAACCTTCAAGTCCTATAGCTTACTGTAAACTCACATTTAAAAGCAGCATTCTCATATTCAACAAGTATAACCTGGGTTCGTATTCCAAAATATGCGTCACACCTGTCACAAAAGTTAATATGCCTTATAATTTTCGATCAAATGAAAGTTTTTGAGGTTCGAAATTCACATTTTTGGCATTTGAGCTGGTTTACGTCTGTGCTAAGTTTGAAATCTACAATTACAGGAGTTCGTCATTCAGATAACCTATCGGTACCTGGTTATAGGTGCTATATGCATTTGAGAATATAGGCCCACTTGGTAGCGAATATTTGATAAATTCTGCGAAAGCATAACGACATCAGCAGCCATATTTTTCATTTCAATTTTTTTTCTTTACCTGGTTTCATTTTCACCTTTATGATTGAACTTACCACTTGTAAGTAGTTAGCTTGTTTGAAAACCTAAACTGTAAATTCCAATGAGTTGATTCATCAATTCAGCTAGCGAGTTGGTTATTTCTGAATTAATATCAGTAAACATTTACTCATGATCAGTCGAGTTAATTCTCACTCTGAGTTGAGTTGACTCGGAGTGAGTTGATTAATTAACTCAGAATGAATTGAATCAACTCAAAATTCTGAGTTCTGATAGTCATAACTCAGAGTTAATGATTCAACTCATTCCTGAGTTAAAATCAACTCGCTGAAATTTACAGTGTACAGGTTAACCTATGATGATATATGCTAAGCCGCAATATTTTAACGCACATAAAAACCGTTGTCTTAAAAGGGGTTAAACATCTCTGTAAAGGCTTCCAAAAAGTGGGGGCTCAAACTCCGCCCCCCCTTCGACCTCTTGAGTACCTGACTCTGATGATATAGTTCAGTATCGGAGCGTCAGGATGTGTTTTCGCACGTTCCCATGTGATCGTTGCAGAGCGACTTGTGAACGATGCAACTATCGCTCGTCCTGGTTCAAGGGGTCGACCTGAAAATTTGTCAAAAATTCATAAAAAATTATTACCACATTCAAGTGACAGTGACAGCAAGAAGTGGACATTCAATTCACTCTGAAGCGTTCCCAGCACGCGTTCCACTCCAAATATTTTATCTTCACCTGTTTTTTCCATAGTCAAATTGCTAGGATTTTGATCAACAACAATAAAATCTAACGAATTTTGGTCTAAAATTACGTTAATATATTTGTTTTTGTCTGGTTTTAGCAATAATGCTGGCCTTTTTGGGTCATGACCTCCTGAAAACAGTTTCAAAAAGTTACTTCATTGAGTGAATATGTGTTAGTGGATATTAACTGGTTTAAAGACAACCTGTCTGTCTATACATACACAACGTGTGAACTCAGCAAGCTAAATTAATGGTGTGTCCACGTGGCCAATGTATGGACAAGGGCTGTAACCAGTGGCGGATCCAGGATCTCAAAATGGGGGAGGGGGCAAAATTTCAAAGGTAATAAACTTACTTTTGACCCACACGCAAACCATCAACTATTGTCACAAAATTGCTAAGTATATAATTTTTGTCGAGATGCTGTTGGGGGGGCCCACGGCCGGGGTGGGGCCCCCCATGGATCCGCCATTGGCTGTAACCGTTATAAGCGTATTTCTAAACCTAAAACTAAGCTTTAACCTAAGCCCAAACGAATGGATAAGCCTAAACCTAAAGACTAAGCCTTTAGCATAACAAAAAACTGTGTAAAGCTTAACCTCAATGCTTAGGCTTAGGCTCAGATTGGCTTACTGGATAGCAATCCAGCGAAAAAATTGGTCCGCCTCTGAGCTATTTTTATAGGCCATGTTCTGATACCAATTTTGCCAAACTGGTAACTTTTCAAGCAAAACTCATGCATTTATTTATACAATAAACGAAACATGTAAACAAGGTTAACAGCATAACGGCAAACATTTTAAGCTCGGGGACAGGCGCCTGAATATATAAGAAAATTAGCTTCTAATTTGTTCCACGCCTAACGATACGTTCAAAACCACAGCACACAAAAGAACGACGAAGACAGAAGACCTTCCAAGGGTGCCGTACAAGGCCTGTAGCTAGCTTAATTTGCTAGCAAAGCTAAATATATTTCAGAGGGCGAATATATGTGTTTCCGATGGCTTACAAGCAAAGTTGAAAATTTTCTAGAGGGACCAAACTTTTTTCCAGAAGGGCTGAGCCTTCCTTCCCCCCTCTGGCTACGGTTTCGTTCCATAACCTTCAAAAGTACTGAAAAATTCGATTGCACTTGTTAAATCTAAGGTTAGAAATTGATTTACAATGGGAAGACGAAACTGCTGTTCTTCTAAAAATCATGGCTAACCACATACACAAGGGTAAAAGCGAGCAGGAATAGAAAAAACACAGCAAATCGACACGTACTTGAATTATTGATATTACGCAACAGTTTGGTTGTTGGAATATCTGTGAATATTTTTAAATTTGTCTTTGTAACGGTACTTGTATGCGGTTCTCAATAATGCAAATTCCACAATATCATGTGTGCACTAGATTACTTTTGAGGGGGTAGTGTGACGGACACTGAAGCTAAAAAAGCTTCAGTGTGCTGCACACTAAAACAAAAAAGCTTCAGTGTGCTGCACACTTAAGCCAAAAAACTTTCAGTGTGCTGCATATTGAAGCATTTTGACTTAAGCGTGCAGCATACTGAAGCCAAAAAAGCTTCAGTGTGCTGCATAGCACTAAAGCATTTTGACTTCAGCGTGTAGTATACTGAAGCCAAAAAACTTTCAGTGTGCTGCAAACTGAAGATTTTTGGCTTCAGCGTCTTCAGCGCGGAGCGGACTGAAACCAAAATGCTTCAGTGTGCAGGACACTGAAGCGAAAAAGCTTCATGCGCCACATTGAAGAAAAAAGTTTCACTGTGCAGCGCACTGAAAGCAAAAAAGCTTCATTGCGCTGCACATTGAAGCTTTTTTTTGCCTTCAGTGTGCAGCGCACTGAAACCAAAAAAGCTTCAGTATGTAAAAAGCACTGAAGCCAAATAAGCTTCAATGTCCATCACACAACACCCTCATAAGGTACCTGGTGTATGCATGATATTGTGGAATTTGCATAATTTTGTCACTGGTGTCACAAAATGTCTTCCAGAAGTCACGTGTCGACGGCTTCCATCGCGACATGTGATGGCTTACTGTAGCTGAGCAGCAAGGTATAGGCAGCACGTTTTAAATCATGAATACTCAGGGAAAAAGTTTATAAGCATATGTTCTTAATATGCACTTATATTAAGCCCTATTCACCGTGCAAGGTTTTGCAACGAGAACTCGCAGCTGCAACTTGAACGAAATGCTTGCAGTTGTTGCAGCTGCAAGTATTTTCAAAAGACCATTCCCGTTCACCAATCAAACTGCAGCTGCAAGAAATTCAAGTGACTTGCAACTGCATTCACACGTGCTAATTAAATTCAATAGCATGATTGAATAGGGCTTTACATTTTGATTTACAGTAACAGGGCGGTATACATGGGAGATGTTTGGCCGCGGACCCGGAAATTTCTAACGGGGTTTGGGCTGGCAAAAGTTATCAATCGCAATTTTTGCTGCATGCCACTGTTGCAACTACACCCCCACCGGTCCATAATTGTTTTGACGGCATTAAAAGAATTCTATGTCAACAAACTTTGTCTTACACTCTCGAAAAATGTTTTTGCCCTTTCTAATGTCAATCCTGATTATTCGGTACTCCAAATAATACTTAGCACTACACTTAAATTTGAATACTTACCAATGACTGAAAGATTCACCGTTTCACCGGATATTACTCCTGGATCTATTTTGTCGCCGGATGTTTCCGGAATTTGCTCGTCCCATTCCGCGCTACAAACGTAGATGCCGTCATCTTCAGCGGGCACCGAGGCACCAATTTTCAACGCAAACTTTACCGGATCGAGCGTATAACGGCCGTTTGAAACCCATCGTTCAATTTCGCGATTAATATCGGTTGGAAGTGGTCGTGGAGGCTGGTGCTGGTTTTGGAATTGAGGCAATTTTGGGTTCTTCAAAATTAATTTTTAATTATGTTTTTTTCGTAAAGTTTAAACTTTTGATATTTTTAATGTTTTTTTTTTTTTGGAAAATTTACAATTTTGTGGAAATGTCTTAAAACAATTTACAATTCAATGTTGAATTAACAAATAATAAAATATAGTGGCAATTTTTTTAATCATTTGGAAATTTGGTTAAATTTTAGAAAATTTAAGCTAAACAATTGTGTGTCAGGATTACCTAAACATATGGCCACGCGGAAATCGAACTTTGGACCTTTCGCTCGCGAGTCAAGCGCGCTACGCTTTACACCACGCGGCCGATATAATTTTCTATAGTACTGTATGTGCACGTGTACGTATATGTCTTACATTACACACACACTCTGCACATACACATGCTACGCCGCATATACCAAAACCCAAAATACGTATGTGGGGCGTACCAGCATTAATAATATAGATAGAAAAAGTTTGAAATACTGATGTAAGCCATTTTATAAATTTCAACTTAATTATGAAATAGCATCATTTTCCCGTCCCACACCGGGAAATCCGGAAAGCAACGGTCGAATTTGGGGGAAGCACAAAAGTTCCCCACTTACACTTGAATAACTCGCCACAACGGTACCATCACGAGTCCACTGCATTTTCCGCAACGCTTCGTACGCGTTAAATTTAAGGGTTCGCTCCAAACTGCGGCACCGTAGAATAATTTCTTCACCCTCGAATGCTTTTTGAGTTCGAAGTACTGAAAGCAAAAAACACCTGATTTTAAAATTAAATACAAAACAGGCTCGTAACCAGCTCACTTTGCTAGGGAGCGGGGCAAACAATTATTCAGCAGTGACATACAACGGTTTTTGTTGACTTACAAGCAAGGTTGAAAATTTTCAAGAAGGGAAAAAAATTCCTGGGGGGGCTTAGCCTACACTCCCATGGTCGCAATTGGCTACAAGCCCTATGCGAATCAATAAACTTGCCAGTGATGATGTGTTGAAAACCTAGAAATGTAGTGCAGTAGATAACGCCTACGCTTATAGCTTAAACCTAAGCCTAAAAATAAGAATACGGGTTTGTCGCACGCCATTAAAAATAGAATTTGCCCAGGTTTTTGTTTTAGCAACATATATGGGCGTGCGGCACAGTGAAGTATAGCGCATCCGCAAGATTAAGCTTAAGCCTAATCGTAAACCTCGTGAAAGATAATCCAGGACCAGCAGAGAAACGGGCATTAAAACTGGTACGCAGTATTCGAATATAGGTCGAAAGGAACAAAAATTTCAGGGGGTTATGTTGTCATATTATTAATTTTGAACCGTAATCAAAAACTATTTTCAGTAAAATTAATGAGGTTTTTTCTATAAGCTTCTCAAACGCTTCTAATCAGTTTACGGTGTTAAATTTAAAAATACACCCACTCTCTGTCTGACCAATGTAAAGAACACGGGCGGAACAGTATTATACGCATATTCTTAAGCCTAAGCCTAAGCCTAAGCATAAAAACGAGCATATTCCTAAGCCTAAGGCAAACCAAAAAAATTAGTCCAAAGCTTAAGCTTACTCTATTGCAGTCCGACAGAAAAACGTTCCGCCCCTAGTCTTTACATCGACCATCTGGCTGATAAAACGAAAATCAAAAGTTTAACTTCAAAATTTCACTAATTTTTAACGTTTTTTCTTACTTGTAACAGAACTGCCGTCCGACAAATCGGCAGCCTGTTTCGACAGTGTCACTCGCGTTACTGCGAATCCTGGGCCGACAGCAAACGCACTCAGCAACGCCGCCGTTGCCATAGTCACAAGCAACGGGGTCAACATGTGTCGGTGAGCAGCGACGCAAAATGTCGCGTGGCGTTGTCGTTCGATAGTGTACGAGATACAGCGATTTTGACTGCGTTTAACTGATGATGATTTGGATTGCAATTTGTGCATTTTTGGCACAACAAATAAATGCTGCAATAATTGCAATTTTTAAACTAAAGTTTACCAAACTTGAAAGTTTGATAAATTCATTAATAACTGTTGAGCAGGTTTTTTAAGTCCAATTACAGTTTGCTGATTGATATGCATAACTAAACTCGTTGAACCGTTAGCCCACTCATGGATCGAGTTGAGTTGAGTTCCTGAGCAATATTCGACTCAAAACAGTAGATGTAAGATTAATGTACGTCGTAAACGTACCATATATCAGACTTACAGGCTGTACGAATAAGCTCTAAAGTTTGATTTAAAAAGTTAATATAGCGAGTGATTTTTGCTGGTAATTAAATCTAATGCTAATTTTGGCAGATAAAATCATTATGGAAGTTCATCCTTGGTATATTTAAAGCACGTTATAGTTAATAAAGGTCTGTAAGATATGAAATAAAGTAAAAAAAAGTAACAGCGATATAGCACGGCCGCAGTTGAGGTATTCGACTCCCCCTTGTCTGTGAGATAGAGTAGGCCCCTGGGCCCGTAGCCAGGGGAGGGCCAAGAGGCCAAGCCCTCCCCTGGAAACATTTTCGCCACCCTAGAAAATTTTCAACCTTGCTTGTATGCCATTGTAAACAGTTAAATGTCGCTCCTGAAAAATTGTTAGCCCCCCTAGAAACGTGATCTGGCTATCCTGCATGCCACCCCTGTAAGGTATCATCAACCAGGGACGCAACAGCGTATACGGAAACAGCTATAAATAGACGGGGGGGGCCGAATGGCAGAGCAAAACTCGTGAGTGAAGCAAACCAGAAGCCAAATAAGCGTAAATAACGCAATGTTCGACCTCAATGCGTCGAAGGCACCGTTTTTGTAAAACGCCATTGAGGATCGCTTTGACCGGAAACCCTCAGGTACCCGTCCACCTTTTGGGGGGCAGTTTCGGAGTGAATTTTCTTGTTGTCCCTCCAGTTTAAACTTTGTGCGGACGCCCCTCTGGTTACATGGTCATATATTGTTTTAAGCCTGAGTCGATATAGTCGTTAATAGTCCCGGAAACCAATCAAATTCAAGAAATTGCTTCATTTCCTGCCCGGACAATGCGCAACCAATGAAAACACCAGCGAATCAAATGACAGAAACGGCTCTTTTTTCAACCGTCCGTATTTTTCAAACTCCCTGCTTTGAAATTCACTAACAAGGTAGCCAGAGGTGGATCCAAAAATTTTTGACGGGTGGGGGCGAGCTGACAGATGTTATGAAACGCAAAAATTGTAAGGTTGCGACCTTATCATTTTGTCACCAAAAAATTTTCTAAGAGGTAAAAATTGTAAGGTAGGGACAGGTTAGTAGCCAGCTCACCTTGCTTGGAGGGGGGGGGGCTAAATTTTTTTCAGGAAGGCATTCAAGGGTTTCCAATGAGTTACAAGCTTGAAACCTTTTTAGGGAAGGCTAAAATGTTACAGGGGGGCGGGTAGGGACCTTATCATTTTGACGCAAAAAATTTCTGACTGGGGGGCCCGCTCTTCCTCTGGATCCGCTAGTGATCCCAACTACCCAAAAATATTACAAAATACTGCCGATGTTTTGCCCACGAGGACTGGAGCGCTGAATTCATTAGGCTTAGGTTAACGCTTAGATTTAGCCACATAAATGTAGCCACAGGATTATAACCAAAATTTGTTATTTTAGCCTGGGCTGTGCACACAGCTACCCGAGTCCCAGCGAACACTGAACTTTGATCCTTTAGGGTTGCGCTATACTTGACGTCCGGCGCCGTCCATCACCGTCCGTCGCTGTTCGTCACCATACGCACTCATACTGAGTGATTCAACTCATTCTGAGTTAATTAACTAACTCACCGAGCGTCAACTCATTTCAGAGTGAGAAGCATTTCAACTCAGAGTGAGTTAACGTTTACTGATATTAATTCAGAAATAACTAACTCGCTAGCTGAATTGATTAATTAACTCTTTCGAATTTACAGTGCGTTATCGTACGTGAGTTATTTACGTGCGATACTGCAGGGTGATGGTTGGCACCGCACGGTGACGGACGGCAACATTTGCACTCACTGAAGAAAATTTCGCGAACGAAACGAGCCAGAAGCAAAATACATATTTTTGAAGACCTGTAGCCAGCTGACTTTGCTAGGTGGGAGCTAAAAATTTCTCAGGAAAGGCATAAGAATTTTTTCGCGACTTACAAACAAGGTTAAACATTTTTTGTACGGAGGACTGAAATTCGTCCCGGGGGGGGGGGGTGAGTCCCACTGGTCCCACTCTGGCTACGGGCGTCTGTGTTTGTATTCGAATCCTACAAAACATTGTTTCTTTTCGATCAAGTAAACTTTTTAACATTGATTTGTATTCGAACGCCAGGCCTTTTAAGGCTGGCTCTATAAACTCGGGTTTAGAACGCGCAATCGACTCGGCCTCTTGTAGAGATTGGTTAATTCTAAAGCGTTCCAATGTGCTCATTTTGGTCATTTGTCACGAAATTCTGGCGGAACATTCCTGTACAAATTGTTGTGCCCAATCACAAATTTTTCAAAATATTTTGGTGCACTGTAAATTCCAGTGAATTGAGTTTAATTCAAAATGAGTTGAATCACTGACACTGAATTAGGTGTTTCAGAATTCCGAATTCAGAATTAATTGAACTCGTTCTGAGTTAATTAATCAACTCACCCGGAATTAAATCGGCTCCGAGTCAGTTAATGTTTACCGTTATCAACTGTGAGATAGCAACAAATGGCTAATTCGTTCTCTTCGTTGATTTAATTGGAAGTCACAGTGGAGCGGAAAAAGGTTTTTGGATCCATATTAAAAAATTACACAACCCAAATGAGGTCCAATGTCGTGTCACAGGCCGACTGTCCCTCAGGCTATTTTACCCCTTCAAAAAATCGTCACAGGGTAATTTTCGATAGATACCAAGGGACAGTGAACCTCTGGCTTTTTACTCGATACTATCACGGGCCCGCAACCAAGAACCTGCCACGGGGCCTCAGTGCAACCTGAAAAAATTTTGCCCCCCCCCCCCAGAAAAATTTTCAACCTTGATTATAAGTTACCGAATACACTTGTATACCCTTCCCAAGAAATGTTTGGCCATCCTAGCAAGGTGAGCAGGCTATAAGCCTGTATTATCATTTTTTGCTTATCATAACTTATTTATGCCAAACCAAAAAACAATTATTTATCATACAAACCCACACAACCGTTCTATATACAGCATTGTTTTTGCCGTACGCCTTTAAGTTTTTAACCATTAAAATTTAAAGATGATTTCAAAATCAAGACATGAAACCGATTTTTAGCCCCGGTTCAAAAAAGTAAACAACTTTACAAAATATACGGTTTATAGCATTTAATAGCAGAGTGCATATAGGCACATGGATTTCATTCCAAGAGGGATCAATAATATCATTTCAAAATTGTGTGAAAATTTTGTTTGGCCCATACGATTAAGGTCGGTGTATTCTAAAACCCTGTCAAAGTGCTTTTTTCATGTCTCCTGAAATTTCAATGCGTGTATCTTCCTCGCATCATTTTTCTTATACAGACCAGTAACCAGTTCATTGTGTGAGCGGGAGCTAAATATTTTTCAGGAGCGGCATACAAGGGTTTTCGATGAGTTACTGGCAAGGTTAAAAATTTTCTAGAGCGGACACAATTTGGCCAGAGTTTTATATCTCGGCCAACAGACAGCTCAAACAGTTATCGGGTTTCAAGCTGTCTTCGTTGAGGGACTCATAATTTTTGAAAAGATGTTGAAATTCTATAAAATTTACAGTTTTTAATCCTATCAAATTAAAAAATAACTGAAAACTATTTCACGCTGGGTTTAACTCTACCCTGTTTGTCCCTTTTTTAGAAAAATGGCCTAAGATATACGCCGTTTAAGAAGTAGAAAAAAACGCGAGACAGCACACGGTATATTATCTGCCGAGAGCGCCCAGGTCAAAAAAACCTAACTTCGCCGTCGTCGTATTTTTCGAGCCTCAATTGCAATAGCTTTTTATATGCGTGATCAGTTTAATAAATAAAGTCATTCGCGCGCGCGCGCGCGTGTATGTGCTAAATCGCAGTTATTTCCATACACGCGGGGTTTTGGCTTTGTCTGCGGATAATTGTCACATGCTTTGATAGGCCATGCTTGGCTTGTGAAAGCAGAGATACGCAGTGTTTTGGAAACAAAGAAATTATCGCGCGTGCTAAAATAAGGTTCGTGTTTACCGTTCAACGCTAAAGTTAATTTGATAGAAAGCAAATGTTCCCCAGGCAACTTCCACACTATCATGCGTACACCAGGTAATTATTGATGTGTGGGTGTTTGAAACTTGAGGGTTTTTGTAAACCTAAACTGTAAATTGAGCTGTTAGTAAAAACCTAAGCCTAAGGGTTGCGCTATACTTTACTGTGTCGCACGCCCCAAGCGCAGCCGGACGCCGCTGCGCGCCGCTTCACGTGGCTAACAAAAGCATAGGCAAAATCTATTTCTGCCCTAATCTACTACGAGGGCCTGCCCACTAAGCCCAAACCTACGCCAAAATCTAAGTTTAAGTCTCACAGTCTCTAAGTTCCGCAATCGTCCTGTCGCTCATGTTTACATGCTCCAAAACATTGGCCTTTACCAGTGCGGCGGAAGCGCCTCCTAAACCCTCCAATTGGGGCGTCCCGTCCGTTCGTGGACATCATCGCAAAGTGAAAATGTTTTCCTGGACCACAAAGGAAGCGCCGCCAAAACTCTCTTATTGGAGCGATCCTTGTGGACCATGTGTTGGCAAATTGAAACTTTTTTATGGACCACGAAGTTATACAGCTGTGAAACATTTTAGTGGAGGCCCCCTCGGATCTGTTTGGTCGGTTGCGACTATCCTAACACCAACCCTGGCCTTCACGTTTGGTTAACACACGGATACTCTACTTCCTGCTGCGGTTCCACACCTCTCGCATACGACCACCCTTACTTTTGTAAATTCCTACCTCTTCAAACGAACGAGTCGGAATATTACCCCCAGCAAAATTGTCAACAATTAATGACGCAAAAACGTACCCGCGCGGGGGGGGGGTGGCCATTGTCACACAATATTACAATGTCTGAAAAGCTGCGTCATAATTAGCTGAAAAACATCATCCGGAAACTTCAGCTTAACTTTCGCAATAAATTGTTGCAGCTTTACGGGGGACAGTGGGCACATTTGCAACGAAGACCCTGCTAACAGAAGGGCGCTAGCTTGGACTTCATTCGGAAAGGGTATGAGGTTTAATTATTGAAACATTTTTGCGAGCTAACGAGCAAATCTGTTTGACTCTAGAAGCCAGGACGCCTATATAAATATTATCAACGTGGCTCTACGTGGCTCTGTTTCTATTAACAGACTAGAACCTTCAGGGATACCATCGGTGTTGCCTTTTGTGTACGCCCGTTATTACCGTTCAGCTGAGTTAACTCAGAGATATAGACAATAAAACAATATATGATGGTTATAATGACAAAATTTTATTCAATTTATTTTGAAATCGGAATATTTTAAGTCGGAAATGAAACTCACAGAATGAGTGCCACCAATCTGGCTACAGGGTCACTGTTGGGTCCTTATGAAAATAAAAAATTTGGTACATCATGACAATTCATCGCACAACCACTAGCGGTTGTAGATGGGGCGGAGGGCGTACGCTAACGTCAGAAAAGTTTTTGTGTTAAAATGATAAAATATTACCTTACAATTTCCCCCTCAGAAAATTGGCACATAAATAGCGCACAGTACAAATTGCGTTTCATACACGTTTACCAGACCGCACCCATGTCCGAGACTTCTGAATCCAGTGCTGAACACAACAACCTAGTTGTAAATTCGAAATCTCGTCACGTCGACAATTTTTTGGTCCATCATTCTATTAGGTTTATTTTTTGTCAAATAGTTAGACACATCATTCGACGCAGATTGTAGAACTGAATCGAATGGTGTAAAATTTTTCGCAATCAGACGTCTGGCTAACAAGTTATGGTCAAATAACTGATTTGGCGCGCTGCCAGTGATTTGCGGACGTCTAAAATTGTATTTACCAAAAAAATCCAGTTTGGACGTAGAATGATCAGACGAGGTCATAAGAAGCTTAGATATGCAAAAATTTTCAAAATCCAATCATTTTTGGGCAAATGTAGCTGGAGGATAACGGAAAAGACCCAAAATTTGTTTACGGATCCCCCCACAGAAGTGTAGCTGCTTCTGCCGCACACAGCTATCGGCACACATACCACGAAGAATTTGGACCGAAGCATGCATCCGCATCCGGTTATCAGTGTCGTAATCATGCAGGATTCTCTTTCAAAACGGGATTACTGTGTATAATTGTTTTTAGCAAACAAGCATAGCGAGCGAGAAAATTTTTGTAACCTCTGCAGGTTAAAAGTGACCTT
The DNA here is from genome assembly GCA_030248215.1 of Enoplolaimus lenunculus. Taxonomy (NCBI): domain Eukaryota; kingdom Metazoa; phylum Nematoda; class Enoplea; order Enoplida; family Thoracostomopsidae; genus Enoplolaimus; species Enoplolaimus lenunculus. The sequence goes on along the minus strand of JASANG010001656.1, from coordinate 180,953 downwards.
TTTTCAAGATTTTCCAAATATTTCGGAAACATATATTTATACCCTATTCTGTTCTTGCATACGCTTTCGATTGTTTTTGTCTCCATTCGATTGGCGTCAGACTAAATCTACAACAGCGCCCGCGTCAGCCAAGTCATCAAAAATACATAAACAGCACCGAAGAACAATTGCCAATTTGCTTGTTGTGTGAAACTCCCGTTTTTAAAACGCTGTAAAACAATAAAAAAATGCAACAAAACCCACTGACTGAAGCATTCGCAATTGCACCAAAAAACATAAAGCCAAAAACACAAAAATACACAACTGAATGCTACTGTGCAATAAAAACAGTGACACCGTTTAAAGGGTGTATCGCTTTTCAAGCGGTAACATAGCCGGTGCGCGGTCAGGGGGGCACCGCAAAAATGTTACCCTCTTTAGAAAAGTTCAAGTTTCACATGCCTTTCTTTAGTTTTTTGTCTCTAGCTAGCATGCCTAGCTGGCTAGAGACGGTGAATAGAAAAGGTTTCTTCACTGAGCGTTTTTTAGCTTCAACTTAGGCTTAGGCTTACTTATAGGCTTATGGTTACACTTTAGGTTAAACTTAACGTTAGAAATATATTTAAGCTACGCAATTACAATTTAACCAATACACTTATGCTTGATTAGCGAGCACGTAGATCAATGTATAATTATTAGTATATATATCTTTATATATTATATTATATAAGATTATATATACTGCCATTAAAAATAAAATATATAAATAATACTTATTCTCATTCATTCAAAATGACCAAAAAGCTAATCTACTTGCATATTGGCGTGTTATACTGATTTATGAACGGGCATATAACGTCGTCTAAACCGAAAATGTTTTCCAGAAAGCGAAAAACAATGAATCATCCTGGAAATTGAAAAAATGAAAACTCAAACGATAAAGCTTTAGGTTAGCGAAAATGCCCCAACTTTGACTAGCAAGGACACAGCAGCCAGTTAACGAGCATGGGGGGATGTGTGTGTACCTTACTGTGGAACAAATTTCGCGAGCGAATTGAATGAGAAGCTAAAACGCAATTTTACGCCATTAAATCTCACAAAGTTTTAATTGTGTATTAATCTGAGGGGCCGCACCCTTTTGAGGCACCCCGCTCTACTAGCACCATTTGAGTCCATCGTCACAAATGTAGTGATCAAAGCCCTACCGAAATCTGTTATGCTACTTCCACAATAACATGCGTGCACCAGGTGACTTTTGAGGGGGTACGTTTAACGGTATAGAATTAGTTGGATGTACTGCTACGTAGAATATATTTCTTTCCGAAGGCGCCCCCACAACTCTATTGTCAGGCTAAAGCTTAAGCTTAATTCTAAGTTTGCCCATAAGCGTAATTCAAACGTTAATTATCAGTGTAACATGCTAAAATTGGTAAACTTATGAAAACAAGGCAGTTCAAAATTTAATTGGCTCATTCGCAAATTCTTTTCCTTAAAATCATACTTTAGTGTCGTGAAATTTTAACTCCACCCTGGGGGCGCATGCTATGAAGGACAAGTGGAATAAACCCCCTCTCACATCAATTTACGAAATTAATTGAAAAACACATTTTTGCCGGGGTTAAATTATTAATATCTGCATAAGTCAAAAAAAATGTTTTCACTGACAACGTTCGCTCGCTAGAAAAACGTTTAGACGCGGTTATCTTGTCCCGAAATTTAATTCTAGCTACGTTCCTAGCCACACCGTTCTCACAAGGTGGCCTTTTAGTGCCCAGTCCCGGCCCTAGCCCATCACCCTCGGCACTAGTAAGGACAAAGGCCTGCGAATTTCATATTTTTTGGAGCACGCTGGTTATAGCAATGAGTCATCGGTTTATTATACAATACGGCGGTTCTCTTGATGGAAACTGAAGATAACGTTTAATGATTTTTTGGCTATCGCCATTACTCTAAAATCAGTTTCAGAGCCAATTGCACAACTTTGGCCAACCCATATATCCCACCAAAAGCTAAGAGAATGAAACTTATTTGAAAAATGTCCTCATGTTAACGATTTGTGTATACACGCTATTTCCACGGCCAATAAAATATTAAACACTATTAAGGCTTAGGCTCTGGCATAGGGAAACTGCTGCGATTTATTTCGGCTGGCTGCCTGGCCCCGACACACTTATGCCCGCGGGCCAAAAATGTGTACCCGGGCCCGCTGAGCCTTGGCCTGGGCCGGTTCCAACCGTGCATAAATATCGTATATCTTATTGTATAAATATATAAACAAACAGTCGATATTAAACCTGTGCCGAAGATTTGAATCAAAACACCGGGGCATTGCACAAAATATTTATCGTGGACCCTGACGGGTGGTAGCTGACCAACTGTTTACGTCGACACAAACACAACGCACTCGAAAAATCATATTTTTCAATTTCATACAACATTAATATTAATAATAAATCTCGGTAAATAACAAACTTTTCAAAAAACATTTTCCGTTTGGGCCCATGTAAAGATCAGGGGCACAACGTTTGTCTGTGGGACTGCAATAAAGCAAGCTTAAGCTTTACACTAATTTTTTTGCTTGGCTTAGGCTTAGGAATATGCTCATTCTTACGCTTAGGTTTAGGCTTACGCTTAGGAATATGCTTATAATACTGTTCCGCCTCTGTTCTTTACATTGTCCTCCGTTTGTAAGAAAAGAACGTTTATTCATTACAGCAAGTCTTGACGATGGGTTTTAAAATTAATTAAAGCAAAAGCGCATGATACAAGTGTGTGCAACATTTGGGATTGCGCATCGCACAAACTGTACCCGGCACGCGTTGCGTTTTTGACACCCCCCTTGATGAGAGGTGGAATACCACCTGTGCGAACAATGGTACTGTATGTATCCAGAATCAAAAATGCTCCGACAACGACCCCTCTCTAAATAAGGGGGTCAGCCAAAAACGCAACCCTCGGTGGTATATGTCGTACCATGCGGAATTGCACGAGTTGCATACTTTTGTATCATGCACTATTGATTAACGAAAAGCAGTAACAGTATTGTTAACTGACAAGACACTGGCGCATTGAAAAGTGGACACTCAGTACCGCAAACCAAAATTTTGTGTTAAAATTCAGTATTCAAATAGGGTTCGCCATCTTTTTCATCAAAAATTTGGGGATCCGCAGTTGCAATCGGGGTTTAGCTGGAGTACAATTCAACCCAATGACCGTTTGTAGCCAAAGCGAGACCACGACGTTGTACCTCCACTTTATGATATTGAATAAATATATTTCTGTACATTGAACACAAACTAACTGTAGTGACCTGAATAAAGGGGATAATAAGAGGGAGGTCCCCATTTTCACTGCAAAAAACGGTGAGTCAAATTGACTCATTCCGAAATTGGCTCTACGGGACTATACAAATTGAGTCAAAATTTGACGCCAATAGAGTCACATTCAACTCACTGAATCGCACATTTGACTCTGGCGGAGTCAAATTTTGACTCAATTTGTGTAGTCCCGTAGAACCTATTTCGGAGTGAGTAAATTTGACTCACACCCCTAATTGCAGCGCACAAATGACTGCAGGACCAAATAAAGTTGAGTTCGAAACTTTAAAGCATACTTAAGCTTTGAAAGTATATTACTAAGTTAAACCTTGCGTTATCAATCAAGTTTTTGATACAAAACAAATAAACGCTTAATTCAATTGATAGTTACTCTACCAAATATATTTAAGTAACGAAGGGTCTCGTAGGACGGGTTAAAAATAAATAACAGCCCGTAACCGAATAACAAGGGTGTAGCCTCTGGAGAGGCCAAAACTATCAGTCTCCCACCTCTTATTCGGGTCACTACGGCATACACAAATTGGGCCCATGCATAGATCGGCCGGGCCATGTAAGGATCAAGGGCGGACCGTTTTTTCGTGGGATTGCTATGATGTAACATAAGCTTCATACGTATTTTTTCTAAAGCTTAAACTAAGGCTTAAGCTTAGAATATGCTTATACTGCTGTTACGGCCACATGATCTGTACAATGGCCAGAAATTGAGTCACCCTTTCGGTGCATTATCCTGGTACTACGATATTAACCCTGGAACATTGTACATCAAACGTCTGTTAGAAACCATATGACTGACGCCTAAACGTCTAGCTTTAACCACGGAACCTAAAGTGCTTATTAGTATCTGATGGTAGACAGGGTGTGAGCTAATGTTATGTTGAACTTTATTAAACGGATACCCTCTAAAAATTTGGCTATTTCTGCCCGTAGGCGGGGAACAATTTTGACATTTTTATATAAAACTGGTCAAAATTGATAGTTTAGGTACAGAACGGCAAGAAAAAAGTTTCAACGGATTAAGCAAATGGCAATCGTCCCCTTTGTCAGAATCCTAGAAGTAAGCCATCGGTAAACACCAAAATATTATAGCAACGACCACAACCTTAGAATATTAATGACTAAGTAATTGGTAAACAATAATGCAAAATTATGCAAGGATCGCTGGGTAATCCAGCTACTGCTTGGTATGGGTTTAGGAGGTATACACCGGAACCGGAATTGAGTAAAATTGTTATCTGATACGATATGGTTATACAGAAGTCCAGCTCGTAGCGAGGGGGGCCAAGGAGAGCTCAGCACCCAAATGAAAGAATTTTGCTAAACGCTAGAACATTTTCAACATTTCTTGACAGCCATCAAAAAAACTCGTATGCCCCTCTTGAAAACTGTTGAATGCACGAGCTATAGCTACGGGCCTGACTAAGGTTCTGAATAAGCTTAAAAGCTTGTAATACTGCAAGTAGAGCCCGTATTCTTAAATGTGTGTATAGCAACAATCTCCAGTTGGTGATAGGTCCTGTAACTTTGGGGAACCAACGCAACCTGAGTTTCGAAATTCAGCACATTATTCATCGAACAGCGAATCGCCTAAACTACGGACTCATTTTGGCTACGAATGTGATGTAACTTCTGGTTTATAAATGCTGAACCAGAATTCATTTCTCTGGTTTATAAATGCTGAACCAGAATAAAATTCCCAATGTGGGTATTATTCTTCATTATATACCAGACTAAACACAAACGTATAATTTCGTTAATGTTTCTAAAGCAGTATATATGGCTACTAGTATTAGATATGCTTGACCTCAAATGGGCACAACGTGAGACGCTTCCCATGGCTCATCTATTGATTATAATAAAGGGGGGTTAGAAATTAGGTACGGTTCATAATTCAAAGACACCCAGCCGGCCCCCAAAAAAATTTACCCCCATGGAGAATGATCTGGCTTCGCTCTTGAAATAAACAAAAACCCCGAATTTAACGGTTGAAAATTTTTTTGGGCATCCCACAAATATGATGAGCTGGCTAAATGTCTGTTTCGTCGTTTGTCACAGAGGAAACAAAATAAAGTATTATAAACAACTCATTATGGGTATTCAATCACGAAATCTTTAGGGTTAATGATTTGAAGGCATCTTTGGCTTGGCACATGCTACGATAGCGGACATCACGTTGTCCCGAGAATGTGGCGGAGTAGGGGCAGTTTTTATGTTTCTCGGGGGGGAGGGGTTCCAACCATTCTTACTCCCACGTTTAAGGGACGCCAAGGCTGATCAGAATAAATCCAACGATAAGCTTTCAATTTTGGGAGTCACGTAACATCGCCCCTCTGACTGTGGATGTGTTTGCGGGTGGTAAAATACTGGCACGGCTCATGCTACGATAAACGCCGTCCCATTGTCCCGAGACTGTGGCGTAGTAGAGGCAGATTTTACTTTTTTGGCACAGTTGGGATAGCGGGACAGTTGGGACGGTTGGGACAGCAGGACAGTTGGCACAGAAAGCCTGTTGCGACAGCGAGAAAGTTGGACGACAGTCGGGAACCAAAAACTTCCCCGAATAGAAAAATTTTAAGTATGGCGTGTGCTGTCTTTTCTGGTAGGAGCATATGACGATTGCATAATTTTTTATCTAAAATATGAGCTGTTTAGATATTTTAATTTCACGCTGCGCACGATGTTTTATTCATTTCAAATACAGGTTCACTTTCTATATGCACCATTTTGCAATTTTCGTGTAAAACTGTTTTTAGAAGGGTGTCCTGAGTAGCAGCTATCAAACACGAGCTTGTGTTCGGACAACCTTAGACCAAATGCCGAAAAATTCTAGATCCACCTCTAGTTTGGGACCCCATCCTGGAGTTTAAAGGAAGTCCCCGCCCCTGTCTGCTCCGGTGCGGTATTTTTTTACTGTGTGGGTCAAGTACACACTCTCTTTCAAGAGTGATCATCCACTCTTGTCCAAGAGTGATCATCCACTCTTGTCCAAGAGTGATCATCCACTCTTGTCCAAGAGTGATCATCCACTCTTGTCCAAGAGTGATCATAAACTCTTGTCCAAGAGAGATCATCCACTCTTGTCCAAGAGTGATCATAAACTCTTGTCCAAGAGTGATCATCCACTCTTGTCCAAGAGTGATCATAAACTCTTGTCCAAGAGTGATCATCCACTCTTGTCCAAGAGTGATCATCCACTCTTGTCCAAGAGTGATCATAAACTCTTGTCCAAGAGTGATCATCCACTCTTGTCCAAGAGTGATCATAAACTCTTGTCCAAGAGTGATCATCCACACTTGTCCAAGAGTGATCATAAACTCTTGTCCAAGAGTGATCATCCACTCTCACTCTCTTCCAAGAGTGATCATCCACTCTTGTCCAAGAGTGATCATCCACTCTTGTCCAAGAGTGATCATAAACTCTTGTCCAAGAGTGATCATCCACTCCTGTCCAAGAGTGCTCGTCCACTCTTGCCCTAACTAACTAGTTCGTCTCGATCGTAAAATCACACACTTCACCGAAACCTTTGGCTACGAACACGAATAAATTATCAAGAATATTTACTGCAAAATGTCAGTATTATAAGAAAGCTGTCTAAATTTTGTCATTTTAGCTTTTAAATTAGTCGCTTAAGCTCACAAATAAGCTAGTTCTGATTGACAGACATAACGCCTAGGAAATCTTGCGTGAAAGCGATTTTGATTATGATATTTAAACACGTAACATCTAAGAATAGCACCAATTTACATATGGTTAATTAATGGAACGCGTACCAGAGCACGTAATATGTGAAGTATACGTGAGAAGTTCGTGATTTATTAGCAGCAAGCAACCCTGAACCAGAACTCAGTGTTGTTCTTTCCCGATGCAAGCTATCGCTCTGCGTCAGTAACACGGCCGGGTAAATGTTTAATGCCTCACTCAATTATCGTTAACACCGGTTAGAGAAATATGGCACAATTACACACCGAAACGACTCTGAAAGCAACATGAACTAGCTGTTTGAGCTAATGGAGTATAACTATATTGCTAAACCTAAGCCAATGCGTAAGAATTGTCGTAAGCCTAAGCCTGTGCAAAAATTAGTCTAAACGCTTACTCTATTGCAGTCCTGCAGAAAAACGTTCCGCTCATGATACATTCTAAAACAAAGTACTTTAGTGACCCGAATAAGAGGGGGGACTGATATTTATTTGGCCTCTCCAGAGGGTAATCCCCTTGTTATTCGGTTACGGACTGTTATTTATTTTTAACCCACCCTCCGCCGCCCTTCGTTACTGATATATATCCGGTGCTGCAGTTATTCGTTAAATTAAATGTTTATTTGTCATGTGTCAATAGCTTGAGCGATAATACAAGGTTATGCTTAGGAATGTACTTTCAAAATTTAAGAACGCTTACAAGTTTCGAACTCAAATTATTTGGTCCTGGAGTCATTTATGCGCTACAATTGGGGTTAAATTGATTTGGACTCAATATGGGGACCTTCTTTTATTACCCCCCTTCTTATTCGGGTCAATACAGTACGATTAGTTGCATTTCGATTCGCTAATTGCAATTTGACCTTTTTACTAAAAGGCAACTTCGACATTATCATACGTGCACTAGGCTATTTTACTTTGGCAAGCCGAATTTTGAACAATTTTTGCACTACACAAGTCACCAATATTTACTATTAACTAGCCTGCCAGTTTTGCGCGATGCGCAGAAGTTAGCGAAAGCACAAAAATTTCTGTGCATATTTTCTTTACATAGAACAATCTCGTGTATTTCCTAAGAAATTATTGTAAACAAACTAAATGCTGGAAAGTTGCCCAAAATACGTATGTAGGGCGTTTCAGCTTTAATATATAGATATGTTAATTTAATAGATAATATCGGAGCATGAGTGTACGAGATTAATTGCACAAGTCAAGCAAGAACACAAAATGAATAGGTGGCACCAAAAAATAGATTTCTGACGGGCCCAGGGTTGAGGATTTGTCTCGTGGCTGTTGGGCTCAAATATGCTCGTGCTCCTGTTACATTGTTTATGAATTATGCTATTAGTTACCGCGACCGTATCAAATAATGTTACATAGGCGGTAACGTGTAAAAAACACCTCAGGGCCATATTTCATAAAGACGTCGGTGTTTTTGCCTTTGAAATAATTTTTCATTTCTAGTACGTTTTTCTTTGTGAGGCCAATAGAATTGCGCAAAACAAAGCCATTTCATATTGGGTTTCATTTTAACCTCTAATCGACCCATGTAAAGATCAGTGGTGGAACGTTTTTCTGTGGGACTGCACTAGAGAAAGCTTAAGCTTTAGACTATTTTTTGTTTGGCTTACGCTTAGCCTTAGGTTTAAGAATATGCTCATTGTTACGCTTAGGCTTAGGCTGAGGAATATGCTTATAATACTGTTGCGCCCCTGTTCTTTACATTGGCCCTCTAATCTAAAGGTAATAGGTCGGTTGCAATCAATGAAGTATACAAAGAGGACGGAAGATATATTTCTTGAAACGTTCGTCTTTTCTGGCCTTCAAAACGTTTCAAGAGATATATCCTCCGTCCGCTTTGTATACTTCATTGATTTCAACCCACCTATTACATTTATAGTTGAATAATTTATCATATTCTACGATCCGGTATTTCTATCCACTTCCGTGTGTCGTTATTTGTGTCCAAAACCAGTCAATTTATCATTTAGACACATACACAAACCTCGCATATACGCTAGTAATGGTAAATTTCTAAAGAGATAACGTTCTATTTTAGAATCTTCTTTAAACGAGGCATGGGCGTATCCAGGGAGTGGGGGCGGGGGGATGTTTCCCCCCACCGGCTACCGAGTGTAGATTATTTCTCGATTAAAACCAATGTAAGCTATAATGGCAGTTATGGTGATTTTTGAAAATACGAGAAAAAGAAGTCTAAACCTCTCCGTCCTAAACAACCAACAGATTGGTAACTCGTATATAAATCAAGCCGTGGACTTAGTACTACTACCCAGATTACCCAGTGTACCTATTAGACGTGTAAACTAAACGCCAGAGTGCTTCTGGTACACGAACTAAAAGGTAGAACTTTTTAAGCAACTAAAATCTCTACAAATAAAAACATAAAGAATAACTTCCGCACTATTAACATATACGATATACTAAAACACATTTAAACCTTTGAACGCGCAACCTTTACTAAAAGTATTAACGATGCATTTTGATTGGTAGGAACCGGAACCGACAAAAAACGACTAAATTGATTGGCTCTTCGCATAGAATTGGCAAAACCGTTAATGATGGTCCGATAGTACGACGGTGACTTTATGCAACCGTAATGATTTCGGATTGTGGGCGCCTGGCCCCTCTGCTCCTTTATTCTAGGCACGACCTCGCATGCTTTTAGAACGCTTACATCAGTAATCGGGAAATGTCGCAGAAATAGGAACACGGACCTGATCCAGAGGCGGTCGGGGGCGGGGGGGGGGGGGGCGGGGTGGCTCAGCCCGTACCCTAGAAAAGGTTCAACCTCGTTTGTAAGTCATCTTACACACTTGCGTACTCCCCTTAAAAAATTTTCAGGTTTCTCTGGAATGTTGAACAGGCTACGGGCCGGACGGATCGTAGGCAAATAGAGTTTTTACTCAGGTATTAAAGGTTAAATAGGATTATTCACAGTGGTGGTATCAAGGCTTCTGAGGCTTTGTACGATAGTTAATATCTGGTAAAATATACTATTTTCGGCTTTCGCTTAGGTACAAGCTCATTCTTACGCCTTTGGTCTGGCTTAGGTTTAGGAATATGTTTATACTACTGTTACGGATCTATGTTCTATATTTTGGCCAATATTGCTAAATGCAACCGTTTAAGTCACGAAAAACAATATCTATAGGCAGGCTGCCAACGGAAACGGAAAACGGATATTGAAGTCGAAAATATTTCAAGCAGATTTTACTGTTCTGCCCACCGGCCTTTTTAAAATTTTGAAGAAAAAATGGCGGAATGGCGGATGCACCGAAAATTTTAAGATTATGAATAAATTCTATAACTTTTGTGCCAGTTCTAACATTTGCTGCACATCTGTAACGAAATATTGCAAGATAGATTGACAACTAATTTGAGCGCAAAAATAACACAATTTCCGGTATTTCTAGAACGGAAACAGAGACGGATACCAATTTTTACCAGAAACAAAAACGAATATCCGGTTACACCCGGTCTATACGGTGTGCTTAAAGACGCTATACACAGTATACATGCAATTTCGGATACATAGGTTGTGTAATATGCCGAATACAACACAAGAAAATACTAAAAGTGGGTAGCGACAATGTTACCCCCTCCACCCACCCGGGTGGAATAATGTTCAGTTCAGACGCCAAATTAATTTAGATCGTCGCTGTTAACAATTTGCTAGTACCATACTACAAACTGATACGTTAACTTATTCACGGACTGTTGCGGTTATCCTCATTTCCTACTTAATAAGAATCGGATAGCAATTGAACGAATGATAAAATATACCGCTGGGTATAATTGGCCCTGTACAACAATTAGAATTTCATATCTTAACTTTAGATCAGTGACACATTTCTAAATTCTCTCGATGAAAAACCAAAGCGGCATGAAATTCCAACTTGAGTTGAAAAGTATATACATATATATCAAAAAAATATATATATCAAATATATATAATATACACGTGTATGTATATATACATGTATATAATACAATAAAATATTGCAATAGGGGCCAGTTATACAATAAGAGCCACTCTTACTTAAGTTTCTGTAATATTCTTAATTTTTCATTGATTTGATCGAGAAAAGGTTCGAATGATAGTCAACTGTTTGCTTGTAATTTCGATTTAAAAATTATAAGTTTCAGATGTATAAATAACCTTGGGAACGGTATGGGAAAGCAAGACTTACAGCAAAGATCGAGTTTTACAAAATTTGCAAAACGAAGCGAGTAGCAAGCTTAAACAAATATGTTCCATTTAAATTGAAATTTTAATATCATTCGAAAAAGTAAAAAAAACTATGAAACGAAACGTTTCAAGTAAAGCGAGCGAGAAGTCGGACGTAATTTTAGTATTAAATTCGTTTGCAACAGCTGCAACACAGATCTTGATTCAAGGATCGATGTCCGAAAACGTCGCAGATATTCCTGGCTACGCGCCTGAGTCACAACAGCAAATAGTATCTGATGGTCATCTTTAAAACTAGCCATTATCTGATTATTTAGCCGGTTGCGTCACTCGAGACTATTAGCTACTGGATGACCGTTAGCGTCCGGTTTATATACACACAACATAGTAGATTCCCTGACGAGACTTAGAGCTGCGGTACTAAAGCAGGTTTTGCGCTATGGCTTGCGTTTTAGCTGACACATTTGGGTTCTGAATGCACACGCCAATGAGAGATGTTAGCCTAATTGTAGTCGAACTGACAAACCATTAGAGTTATGGAGATAAGCTTAGGTTGGATTGGTTTGAGGAAGATTGAAGAATTTAACCAAACGCAACACAGATGATATTGAAGTGCGAGGCTATACTTGAAAGTCTTGATCCGGTTCCGGTAAAAAAATCAGCATCATCGGTTCCGGTTGATTTTTTTGTATGACGATTTTTTGACAGTTTCAGTTGCGAAATTTTTCATATTTTTTTAACTGTCGCGGCTGTTCAGCGAATTTGATGATAGGTTTTGGCAAATCAAAATGTTTAAATTGCAAAGGTTTTAGGAAATCAAACACAAAATTTTGACAAATTCTTAGTTAACATTTTCAAAATTATTAATATTGCCAACATTCGAATTTTACAAAATTTAGCTTCAGTTTCGACCCTCGCAAGCTTTCTCCACCTCCGGCGTCAGTATTTTTGTCTCCAAAATTTTCAATTTCAAATACGCGTGCAAGTGAAGACCTCATTTAAACGCCTAATAAATTGTATGACCTTGCACATTTGACAGGTGGGTATTCGCTAAAAGGTCCCCTTTGACCACGCCTAGTTTTGATACTTGTTTTTAAACAATCATTAGCGGATGTTTGGCGTTGCTTTTTGTTATATACATATATACATACATATATATTTATATATATTATAAATATATATACATATATATTATATATCAGCAATAAAATTCCAAACATGACGTATTGAGTCTAAAAATAAGAGATAAAAAATATTTGAATATGCATTTAAAAAACAACTGTTTTGCTCAAAATGGCAATTTTAAGCTCAGAATAGGTATTCCAAGGGCCAGTATATAAGCTGAACCTGACTGGAGTATCTAAGTTTTTGTTGTTATTGTTGTTGTTGTTGTTGTTGTCGTTGTTGCTGTAGTTGTTGTTGTTGTTGTTGTTGTTGTTGTTGTTGTTGTTGTTGTTGTTGTTGTTGTTGCTGCTGTTGTTGTTGTAGTTGTTGTTGTTGTTGTTGTTGTTGTTGTTGTTGTTGTTGTTGTTGTTGTTGTTGTTGTTGTTGTTGTTGTTGTTGTTGTTGTTGTTGTTGTTGTTGTTGTTGTTGTTGTTGTTGTTGTTGTTGTTGTTGTTGCTGTTGTAGTTGTTGTTGTTGTTGTTGCTGTTGTTGTTGTTGTTGTTGTCGTTGTTGTTGTTGTTGTTGTTGTTGTTGTTGTTGTTGTTGTTGTTGTTGTAGTTGTTGTTGTTGTTGTTGTTGTTGCTGCTGTTGTTGTTGTTGTTGTTGTTGTCGTTGTTGTTGTTGTTGTTGTTGCTATGTAGCTTTAATACTTTTTAGTGGTTGTTCGGGTTACTCTGAAATCCAAGTTGAGCGTTGACCTTACTCAGTTGCGAAATGAGTTACATAGATGTTCATGACACGGCATATATTAAATTTGCAAAATACAAAAAAAACATTATCCAACGCTTAACAAAGCGTTGAAGCTGGATATGTGAACCATATGAATGTGACTTTCAATTTTAATTTAGGCCCATCGGGTTTGCTCGAAACAGAACAATTTTCGCCGTCTTAACCCTTTCTCACATGAATATTTTCTATTTCCCCTAAGACCTACATTTATGCTGGGATTCGAACTCCAGTAATTGGATTGGGAGGCGTATACCATCACCACTCAGCTATAGGAGCTTGACGCTCGAGCCCGAGGGGGCTCTCACGTCTATTGGTGATCTAGTACTATGTATACGTGTTGCAATTGATAAACACAGTGCGATATATACTATTTAACGTATATACACTACGCTTACTTGCCTACAGGCAACTCAATGTGAGAAGGGGTTAAACCTGTTTACCTTTACACGACCTAGAAATGAACACAATGCTATGTTTTCATTAAGTTTCGCTTTTCTTTCACTCGAACCCATCTGTGACGTGTGAAAATCAGAGACGCACACAAGGGAAGAGATTGGGGATGATATGTTCATCGTCAAAATTTCTAAAAATGACACGGTAAACGTATGTTTATATGCTGTAAAATAGCCTGTTCCTTTCGAGAGTTAAAAAAATCAAGGTTACCCTTTTAAAATTAAATTTAGTCTACACCCCTTCCAAGAGTATATTAAACACTGCAGTCGTAACGTCTACTTTTGTTTCGGTAATGAATAAATTATGTTCCATTTCGCACGCGCGACTTGTAAACCAAGTGCGGTATAATTCCGATAAAAGTAACTAGCTAACCTTCATCTAAAAGGCTTAAATGTGCGTTGTTTTAAAAAGTTTAGCAGCGTTAGAACGACGTTTCTTTATACCAGTTGAGAATATGTTAAAATCTAACTTTTATGGGCTTAAGCGCCCGTTCCGAAGCTATATATAAATACATATATAAATACATACATACATATGTATATATTTATATATAGATATATATGTGTATATATAATATCGAAACATTTAAGATTTTGGATCAATTTCGTAATTTTTATTTCATTTCAAACAATTACAGCCTATGTGTAATAAAGAATTGTGAAATAAACTACAACACTGTTCAATATATTAAGTTTGCAAGCTGAAAAGTTTTTATTTTGAATTTTGTGCGTAGCCTGGAATGCAATTGCAATTTCCATTTACCATGCACGCGAATTATTGTGGCTCCTGCATTATTACTAACTTTGAGCGTAGAAAATAACAAAATTTTCATTATTTCTATAACGGAAACGGAAACGGACACTGATTTCTGCCGGAAACGGATACCAGGCTACACCATTATAAAATTTCCATCTTTACAGTTGATAATTCCTAGAATATTAGCAAATCTCAATTTATAAAACCAAGCCTATACGCTTGCGGCTTGACCATAACGCCTAAACATTAAGATCCTTTGAAATTCAACGAACTTTCACATTTACATGTGAAACCTTTTAAACAAAAAATTATTATCTGTAAAATTAATCAAAATCTATCGAATTTTTGGCCCATGTAAAGATCAGGCGCGGAACGTTTTTCTGTGAGACTGGAAAAGGGTAAAGCTTAAAGCTTTAGACTAAATTTTTTTGCTTGTATTAGGCTTAGGCTCAGGCTTATGCTTAGGCTTTGGCTTAGGAATATGCTTATAATACTGTGCCACCGTTGTTCTTTACATTGGCCGAATTTTTTGACAGAAACAAGGCATCGCGTGAGTGTACGCATTAAATTATTTACACATTGCGTGTCTGTAGCAAAGCAAAACCCATGAATTTAAGGCAAAAACGCAATATTAAAAAGTACTGCAAAATTTCAATTTCAGGTACTTGCAGCCGTCACGCAAATTATGCCTTTGGTGAATATATATACTTGCATATATAAAACTGCACATTTTTTGAGAATATTCAGTAAACAAGGTACATGTTTGTGCCTTTAAACCGTTCGTTGGTAATAGAAAATGAACCAGAAAATGAAAATTGAATATAAGGTTAATAGGTTTAGAAATTGAAGTCAAATTGAAAAACACATTGTGAAGTATTAAATCGCAGGCTCAACGTAGCGTTGAAAACTTTTAAACTCAAAACGATAATTTTCAATTTCAATACCTTTTCTGATTTTAAGGTATAGCTAAGTTACCAAGAATTAGTAATTAAGAGGTAACAAGTTGTCTGATACGCGTAAAGCAGTTCTCTTAACATCGAATTTTTGTTATGGCATCAAAAAATTTCAAGTTGGTGCGGGTGATAAGTTTCATTGAAGCCTGGTGCCCTTTTTGGCCCCACCATATGGTTGCGGTCTTAAAGTTCGTCAGCGAACGTGATTGTAACCACGAGAAAACCGGCTATTCTTTAGCTATCACATCTTTCGGTTTCGAAATAAATGCTTTTCTTCAAGCCCCCGAACCTGGATTATTTCACAGCTGAGAGCACAGAAATGTCTAAAGGGCTCGAGCGAACATCCTGAAACTCGAATTATTTTAATGAGCCATGATTAATTTTTTGGTCAAGCGGGGGCGACGATGTTGGTCAAAATG
This sequence comes from Enoplolaimus lenunculus, assembly GCA_030248215.1. NCBI lineage: Eukaryota > Metazoa > Nematoda > Enoplea > Enoplida > Thoracostomopsidae > Enoplolaimus > Enoplolaimus lenunculus. The sequence goes on along the minus strand of JASANG010001656.1, from coordinate 165,257 downwards.
TAGGCCCCCTGTTTGGAGTCCTGGTTATCTTAAAGATGAAGCTTCTACTTGCGCCGTATATTTCTAGATAAACTAGGAAACATAGGAACAAAATTAAATTATTTTCACGTATTCTTCAGTGCGACCATACACTTGTGTCTTTGTTGTTAGTCGAGTTAAAGTTTCACAAAACTAAAACCAACAACACGATGGCACTGTGGCTACTCAAAAGGAAAAGTAGAAATTTAAATAGAGAAAAAGCGTGTGAATTTTAAACGGAGCAGGAGCGTAGTCAGAGTTGACTTGAGGGCTTATATGTTGCAAAAATCTGCCCCCCTCACAAATAAGCGTGAAACGTGCAATGATTAACCTGAACTGAAAACCGTTTTGAAATCGCATGGTGGATAAGGTTTGCCGGGGGGGCAGGGACCGACCGAGACCGTACCCTAGGGGCAGTTTCTGAAGAGAAGCTGTGGCAATGATGTTCTTACCTCAAAATTTTACTCTCTTAGCAAGCTAAATGCTGACTACGGACCGGAGCCAAGTGAAATTTTCCTAAACGGTCCGGCCAATGTTAATTATATGGCAGGCTCGTAGCCAGCTCACCTTGCTAAGGGCTAAGAATTTTTCAGCAGGAGCATTCAACGGTTTTTAATGAGTTATTAAGCAAGTTTGAAATATTTCTAGGGGAACCAAAATTTTACCAGGGGGGCTGAGGTCGCCCTGGCCCCCCTTGGCAACGGGCTCGTTATATTGGCCTGTCTACTACGAGACAGAGGGACTGGAAAACTTTTCAGCCTGACAGAGAAGCTTATAGGTTAAGATTTAGGTTTTGTGAGGTTTTAGGTTTGGTCTGGACAGTATAGATGGGCACCGAATATCCGAATCCGGATATTTTTCATACCTGGTTCCGGATATTTTTCATATCTGGATATCCGGATATCCACCGCCCATCTTTAATTTTAAGGCGATTCTTTCTTCTTGGACCGTAAAACGGCGCATGTATATTAAATTCGAGGTAAGCATGACATTCGATAGAATCGAAGACTAACCAAATCAACTCAATTTCAGGTGTCTAAATCAAGCATTTATTAGTTAGTAGTAATCTTCGGAACCGAATACCCAGCACTATTGAAGCAGTTGCATAATAAAAATACCATTTTTAGAATTGTAATGCTACGCTCACACCAAACAGCTTCTGAGTCAGGGTATTTCCCTTAGAGCAGCAAGTTAAAACAAGTGCTTGAGAAACGAAAATTGAGCTTTGGAAACCCAACAAAACGAAAAATAGAGTTTCGAATATCCTAAATAGATAATTTAATTTCGGATATCCGGATATCCGGATATATATCCGGCTAGAGTTGCCGGATCTATGTATATGAAAATATATCGGATGCCCATCACTACTGGACAGGTTGGCTTCTATAGTTAAAATAGGGAAACAGACCAATAGTCAAAATGGAGGGCATCTTGTGTTTCATTCGCCAAATCCTCAGCTCAAAATCCACACTGGAGCCGGTAATTGGCCAGAACCGAAATGAAACCTAAATTGTCGGAATTTTCCTACTAATTTTAGCCGGAATCGAAATTGTGCTGACTCTCGAATCCCTGATAGCCAGTGGTTGATCTAGACATTTCTGTCAGACAGGAGGCTGGCTGGCAAAAGTTATGAAACGCAACTTTTACTTTATGCTATAGTATGTGCCAAGCCTCTTATGAAAGGGATAAATTGTAAGATAAAAAACCGTACCATTTTATCGCGAAAATTATTTTTGAGAGGGTGCGGGGTGCGTATGGCATCCTTTGTCGATCCGCTGGTACTCGTCGCATCATATCGTTGCAATTGTACCCCTGCGAAATTACAGTTTGTGTTGCAAATAAACAGCATTATTGGTAGCGTAAAACACAAACTTATTATCAGCTTAAAACCAATACAGGGGAAGCCTATTAAAAATACTAACACAGGTGTTTTGAAAGATATACATCTGATAAACTAGAAATACTACTAAGCATAGCGAAAACAGGTAGTTTCACACTTTTGAAAGTTTTCTAAAATTTCATTTTGCACTAAATGAATCAGTTTAAAAGTCAGGGATGTGGCCAGCATTTCTATCTCGGTATGGCATACAACCTGACGCCCATGTATGGAACAGGGCCGGATCGGTTTCCTGCGGGGGCTGTAATAGGGTCAGTTTAAGCTTTAGAGTAACTTTTTTTGCTTAGACTTAGGCTTAGGCTTAGGCTTAGGCTTAGGTGTACGCTCATCCTTACGCTTAGGCTTAGGCTTAGTCGGCCCATGTATAGAACGTTGCTAGAACGTTTTCCGGCTGGACTGTAATAGAGTAAACTTAAGCTTTAAACTAATTTTTCTGCTTAGGCTTGGGCTTGATTGGTTGTGTTTTTTCTTGTGTTTTTTTTCCGCTTTTTTTTGCCCTTGGCTTATAGTGTTTTTGTTGCGGTTGGGGCTTAGGCTTAGTCTTAGGCCTAGGCTTATCCTTACGCTTACACGTAGGCATAGGCTTAGGCTTATGCTTAGGAATATACTTTTACTACTTTTTAGGCCCTGTTCTATATATGTGCCAAACCTCATGTGAACTTATTTGCTAGCTGCCGCAGTGACAGAGAAATACTTTAATCCTGTAAAAGTAAAAGTGCTTTTTATTTTATAGTTTCTTTATAAATTTGTCCTAAGTGACACTAGCGCGTATTCAGGGCGGGGGGGGGGGGTCGGGCACGGAGTACGTCCCCTTCTTAAATTTTTTTGTGATAAAATGGATAGGTCTCTGTGTTAGAATATTTCCCCTCCCATAACTTTGTAGCATACAGTAAAAAATTGCGTTTCGTTAGCTCGCCTTATGTCAGAAATTTCTGGATCCGCCGCTGCTAATTAGCAAAGTTTCTTTGTGGAAATATTTAAAAACGTTTGAATACAGTTCAACCACTCATAGCCGTTTCAGGCAAAGGAGAGTGGAGAGCAGTGACAGAATGCATGAGAACAGGGTCCACGTATCGTATCATCTTGGATACCGATTGGATGCGACAGTTATCGTATATTATCCTTTGAGGATAGCGTACATTATGAGCAACAAACAATTCTTTCTCGTTCTGTATGCTCATTGTCAAAGTCAATTTTTGAAGTTATACCTTCCTAAAATGGGTTCATGTACAGAACAGGGCCGGATCGTTTTCCATAGGAGCTGTAGTGGAGTCAGTTTAAGCTTTAGACTAAATTTTTTGCTTAGGCTTTAAGGCCTAGGCTTAGGAATATGTTCATCCTTACGCTTAAGCTTAGGCTTAGGCTTAGGCGGCCCATGTATAGAACAGGGCCGGAACAGTAGTATAAGCATATTCCTAAGCATAAACCTAAACCTAAGTCTAAAGCCTAAGCCTAAGCGCAAGGATGAGCGTATTCCTGAGGCTATGCCTACACACAAAAAAGTATTTCTGAATGTATTCAGAAAAGTATTTTCTATGTCAAATCTGAAAAGTTTTTCTGATATTTAAGACAATTTTTCTAAAATTAACTGGAAATCGTTTATTTCCAGACTTTATTTCAAAACTTTTTTGAAAACTTTTCTGTTATAACAGAAGTACTTTTCAAGTGCACCTTGCTAATTATATTTCTTAAATGTAAGAAATTTTTTCTTAAATATCAGAAATTTTATTTTGAGTGTATAAACCTAAACCTAAGCAAAATATTTAGTCTAAAGCTTAAACTGACTCTATTACAGCCCCTCCAGAAAACAATCCAGCCCTGTTCTATACATGAGCCTGCTTAGGTTTAGGCTTAGGCTTAGGCTTTTTCTTAGGAACATGCTTAATACTACTGTTCCAGCCCTGTTCTATACACGGGCCCGGAAATGAAACTTATAGTCCACAGCTCTTCAGCAGGAAATTGGCGTAGTTTACTGTATCCGAGTTTTACATTCCAATCTGAAAAACCTCACATGTTTGAAAAACTGCCGCGAACTGGTTACTGGGGCTTCAACTGTTTGAGCCTACGTTCCCTGATATTAATATTTTTTGAGGAAAATTACGAAAACCATATAAAAATATGCCAAACGCTTCAGATAAATGGGCCAATGAAAACATTGGAAAAAATTTTATGGACAAGCCAAATTGGCGCAGTTAAAGCCAGAAATGTTTAAAACAATATTCAGCAAAATGAAGACTGTATTGGTATATTGTTGGCATTGAGAGACTGATATAAGAATATTGCGGACGCAAAATCGTCAGTGTTATACAGGGTAGCTGTCAGAATTGTGGAAATGGGGTTACGCTGTAGAAAAAAAATTTGAATGAAGTTTCTTGCGTGACCAATAGAAAAAAGTTTCTAACTTTGTCGCAAAGGCGGGGTTTGATTTGTTATCCCCCTTGACTACACCGTCTCCGAATGTTGCAATTGTTGAAAACCGGAACTGTTAAAAAAATCCGGTAAAACACGCTCAAATAAAGCTGTAAAACAATTTTAAATCTGTTGAAAAGTTTAATTTTAATTTTGAACAATTATTGGCCCATGTAAAGATCAGGGGCGGAACGTTTTTCTATGGGAATAGAAAAGAGTAAGCTTAAGCTTTAGACTATTTTTTGCTTGGCTGAGAGTTAGGCTTAGGCTTAGCAATATGTTCATTCTTACGCTCAGGCTTAGGCTTACGCTTAGGCTTAAGCTGAGGCTTAGGCTTAGGAATATGCTTATAATACTGTTCTACCCAAGTTTTTTACTTTGGCCCAATTATTTAAGGAACAGACTGGTGAATGCAACATAATTTGAGGAAAGTAGATCCGGCCTTACAAATTTTCGTTTTACGTTCGTTTATGGTAATTCTGTGCTAGCTATTATGTCCACTGTTACTTTTAGGGCAATAAATGCTAGCCTAAGCCTATTCCTAAGCTGAAGCCTAGGACTAAGCATGAAAATATGCGATAATCTTAAACCTAAACCTAAACCAAAGCCTAAACCTAACTTTATGCGTAAACCTAAGCCTAAGACTAAACAAAAAATGTCTCAAAATCAAATCCTATTCTATTTAACACAATTTTTGTCGGCTTTTAAAAAGCGTTCCGGCTGCGTTCGGACGTCTGTTTGTTCGGATGGTTATCTCAAAGCAGTCCGTTTTTCCAGTGGTCTTATACAGTTCGCTGGTCCCGCTGATTCAAAAATCGTGGCCCGGCCATAGCCGAACAAGCCGGACAGATGACCACAATCTTGTTTCGCTTAAAAATGACAATGTCATTTGTAAATAAATATACTTACAAAAATTTTGTTTAAATAAGACTATCGTGCAAGACAACACGTTTACTGATTTGAAAATTTCAATAGAAAGCAGCACAGAATGCTAAAATACTCAGAGGCGGATCCAAAAATTTCTCACGTTTGGGGGGAGCGGGCTGGCAAATGTTATGAAACGCAAAAATTGTAAAGTAGGAACATTATTATTTTATCACCAAACAATTTTCTCAGGAGAAACATTGTAAAGGTTTTTTAGAACACATTTGCTATTTTAAAAATTGTCTTTGGATCCGCTACTGGAAATACTTATCATGGGCAGGGAACAAAGGCGACGTGTGACAGAAAAAATATGTAAAAGTAATGTTAATCAGTTCGATAGTACTTAGCATAAATACGATTGATGGTATGAATTTTTTGAAGTTTTTTAAAAGTAATTACGGAGCCGGATGTTGATTTTTTACCGGAGCCGGAGCTGGATATCCGGTTACACCCTGATATATATTTATATATTCTCCAAAAATGACTTAATTTATTTAAATAAGCTAAAATGTCAAAATAGATTGTCTCAGAGAAAGTTACTTTCAAATTAATATTTAGGTTTATAGATTTTAATTTAAAAATTAAAACAATGAATTTTTCTCGGTTTTGAATTTTTAGCTTCGAAGAAAGCTAAAGATGTTTCGTGAAATTAACTACCGTAAAGTTTTATCGTTTATTTAATTTTTCTTGGGTCTGTCGCTTGTTAATTCAGTTTAAAACTGTCCTGAACATTTGTAGTGTGAAAATCGCACGAAGTAAATACATTAGATCGCTTAAAATCAATTAACTATTTTTTTTATACTGGCATTTTAAAGAGGAATTTGAAAGCACAGTTTTTCGTGGAATTGAAATATAATACCAATTATAAGAAGAATTTGTCCACAATTTATAAACTGGTAATAATGAACAAATTACCATTTTAAATGGTAAAATTTTTCAAATTTTTTCAATTTATCTTTTTACTCCGACTTGATAATTAAATGTTTCCTATTTTGGTTTGTATCGCTGTTTCGGACACAACTTCAAGTTGTTACTCCTGGTCGCTTGACCAGAAGTACACAAACAAGCCGTAGCCAGCTCACTTTGCTATGGAGACTAAAATTTTTTCAGCAGGAGCATACAAGCGTTCTCGATGAGCTTCAAGCAAAGTTGAAAATTTTGTGAGGGGGAAGGCGCAAAAAATTGGTCCAGTGGGCTGCGCCTCTTTTCCTGCCCCTCTTGGCACGGGCCCGATAAGACTACAATGCATTTGATAAAACCGTTTCAGATTATGCAGCATCAACGGCCGATTCATATAAACAGCTCATTTCTAAGAATTGGTCCAAAGCCTGGTAACTTTACGCCTAATTGTGACTCAGAGCCTAAACCTAAAGCAAATGCCTAAAAAACCTACGACGTTGGTTGGAGTTTGTTTATTGTGATTTTGTGTTTAGCAAAGTATTGACTACTAAAAATAACTTTATTCATAGCATTAATAACAATAATAATAACAGTAATAATAATAATAATAGTCATTCATGTATTATAATAGATGCAAAATGTAAACCAATCCTAAATATAACTTTGCAAAAATTCCACACTATGGTCGGCCAATGTTACTTTAAGGGGCGTAACAATAGATTAAGCGTATTCCTAAGCCTAAACCTAAGCCTAAACCTAAGCAAAAAATGTAATCTAGAATATAAACCCACTCTTTTATAAACCTACCGGAAACTTGGACGCCCCTTAAAGTAACATGGGTCCTATGGTCATGTCGTAATATGACGATTCGGTTGTGGAAACGGTTGAAAGTTTGTTATTCGTTATCTAAAAATATAATTAATTTTCACTCATAGAGTATACTGTGAGCAACTAAATACAATAATGTACGAGCAATACACACACTGTGCCGCAAGACGTGAGAGCCTACTAGGGCTCGAGCGTCAAGCTCCTATAGCTCAGTGGTCTTCGTAAACGCCTCCCACCCGTGAGACTGGGGATAGAATCTTACATTGAAATTACATATCATATAAAATTGAAAATGTTCATGTTAGAAAGGGTTAATGTTGGGGCCGGGGGGCTCAGTCCCCTCGGAAAAATGTTGGCCCCCCTGGAAAATTTTCAACCTTGTTTGTGTGTCAACGAAAACCCTTGTATGCCGTTCCTAGACGGATCTAAAAATTTCCGATGGGGGGTGGGGTGGACTGGCAAATGTTATAAAACGCAAAAATTGTGAGGTAGGGCCTTATCATTTTATCACCAAGACATTTTCTGAGGGAGGAAAATGTAAGGTACAGGTAGGTACCTTAATATCATTTTAACACAAAAAATTCAGAGGGAAAAATTGTATTTTTTACAAAACAATTTTCTGATTGGAAAAATTGTAAGATAGGGACCTCACCATTTTATCAAAAAAAATTCCTGACAGGGGCAGTGTACACTCTACCACCCACTCCCTGGATCCGCTAGAGGACGCGTGAGATTTTACCAAATTAATTAATTTGCTTCAAGACGTTCAAACTGAATGCTGTACCTTATATGTTAATTTACTTGATTCTAATATTGAACCAAAGTGGCTAAGTTTTTTACCATTTTAGCACTTAATAAAACAAAAACTTTTAGGCGAGGCTGCCAATTAAAGGGATATATCCAGCACCGTTCGTTCCTGGTTGAGCCACTGGTTTAGAGAGTAAGACACATTTTAGCGAAATCTTACCGTCCATTAACATTTGTTTTCGTCGCATGGCAACTGCTTGAGCCAGAGCTCCCATTAAACCGCCTTCATTTTGAATTCGATTCAACTTTTGTTCAGTTGAGTCACTTTTCTGAAAATATAAAAAAATTTAGTTTGCGGCGCAAATCAGAATTTTATTGAGTAAACTTTTTGTTGAAATGATGCGTTATTCACAATAAAACGCACGCGTTCGCGATTTATAAATATTAACCCCTTCTCGCATAGAGTTGGTCGTGAGTGACTCAGCGCAAAGTGCGTATACGGTACACTAACGGACAATACAGTGTGCATACTACGAGTATACGCAAAAATCTCCGTATTAAGGCGTGACATCGTCCTCAGACTGAAGCGTCAAGGTGCTATACCTGAGCAACGATGGTAAATGCTTCTCAATCCAGTGTCCGAGATTCGAATCCTAGCATAAAAAATAGGTGTCTCTGATGAAACTGAAAATATTCAAGTGAGAAAGTGTTAATATTCATTCACATGGCAATAAACAGCCAATCGAATGAACGGCCGTATACGTAGCGGTACATAGCACCTATCACCAGCAGGTAATAAAGCAAGGAAATTGCGAAAGCTGCCGATTTGAAACTCAACATACCTGCGCGACGAGTAAATTATCTGAGATAAATTCTGCTAAATTTCCATGTTTATCTGTTTGTGTTGAAAAGTTTGCACGACCTTCTATACTGCTAAACTGGTGATTGGTGCTACACGCATTTGCAAATATGAACGCATTGTATATACCGCCTTACTTGCGGTACAGGTTTCAATGTGACACCGGTTCGAATATCAGCGAGTAACTGATCACGACCTGAACATCGGGCATTACGCTCGCCGTCGCTGGATTGCTGTTCAAAAGGAAAAAGTTGCTTAAATCGCACAAAATTTTATGGAACGTAATAAGTGCAACGGGTCATGTATAGAACAGGGCCGGAACAGTAGTATAAGCATATTTCTAAGCCTAAGCCTAAGCCAAAGCCTAAGCGTATGGATGAGCCTATTCCTAAGCCTAAGCGTAAGCCTAAGCCTAAGCAAAACATTAGTCTAAAGCTTAAACTGACTCTATTATAGCCCCTCCGGAAAACGATCCGGTCCTGTTCTATACATGGGCCAATGCAAGGATGTAGCTAATTATTAAAATTAACACTTTTAGCAACCATAATCCCAAGTTTACCATAAACATATTGTGACTGCCGTTTGCAAGAGCGTCCGCACGCGTGGCGCTAAGGGGGTCGCGCTACACCAAGTTCGGCTGGTGTCAGCCCTAAATAGACTCGGTCTAAATAAATAATTTTCTGTAGACGCCCGTTTGTATTCGATCTGTTTGTCAAGTTTTGAACAAAACTTTAACGTAGATCCGTTAACCACGAAACGCTTTACTAAACGACTGACCGAAATGTTCTACAGAACTGAAAACAGTTAATATTGTGGTTTGAATTTTTAAATTTAAAAAATATATCAAATTTAACCAGCAATACTTGTTGTTTTTAAAATAGTAAAAGTTGTCGTCTATACCTCGTGCATTTCTCCGCACCGCATACCCGAGTTAAAGTAACCGACGTATTATATATGCCTAAATTTAACGTACCAACATAAATTTAAAATGTTTCATTCAAATATTTTCAAAATAGCCACAATGTCTGTTTTCTAAAATTTAAAAACTAAACCCGAGCATCAATCACAATAGTTTATTTAACCCTGACAATACAGTCTTTAAAAGTGTTCATTAAAATAATTATAGCTACATTCCTTAAAAGCTTACTGGATATTGTTTCGCAGCGTTGCGCTGCAAATCATTGGCTTAAACGTCAAAATTTAACGCCATTCGACTCTCAGCACATCAACACGCGGTGTAAATGATACAAATCTAACATTAATCCATCACTCAATTATGGTCTTGAAATAATCAATGAGGATTTTCGTTCACAAATTTAAGCCAGTCTTTGAAAGGTTTAATAAATATCAACTATAAGCGTAGAATTTTAAAAAAATACTGTTTAAGATTTCAGAATCGCTACTACTTATGGGTGTAACTGTAATCTAATCTACACTAAGCAATAGCCCTTCGAAAATTATTCGCTGCATTTTGAGGGTTTCGTATTTAGTTAATTTTTGAGCCATTTCGGTTATTAGCAGGGTGCAACCGAAATTTCAATTTACAAGAACCGGAAGGTTAAAAAAAACCGGAACCGGAATTCCGGGTGCACACTGGTTATTAGTCAACCTGGTTGCATATTTGCAGCCCTAAATATATTTCGCACAAAAACATTTTACTCCTGCCAGAAAATTGTACAACACTTTTGGTTACATTTGGTTTCACAGTTCAGATATATAAATTTAATAGTTCTTTACTACATCATGTTTTATTGGCTTTCAAACTGTATGTATGTGTGTGTCCTAATTGGCATACAACAACAACAACAACAACAACTGGAACGCTGCCTAAAATGCATATCTGAGGCGTTCCAGCTTTAATAAAACAGATATTGGCTGTCGAGGTTGTTTCGGAAATTTCAAACTGACAGCGTTTGCAAAAATGTTCATATTCTGAACACGTTTTGCCGATGTTAACATTTAGGAACACTCGTGATCATTCTGCAACCAAATTTGAATTTTTGAATAATTCGATCTTTTCAAAAGATTATGCCCGGCGATTAGTGAACTATTGTAAAATAACCATATTTGGCGCAATTAGCAAATTGCTTATTGAGCGCCAGATTCAAACCTTGTTTAAACATAAACTCGTTCACGTTTGCGGTCCAAAGCGGGGACGTTAATCCTACGCGATTTCTTTAAACAATTCATATTTGGGTATGAATCGTGAACATTGGAGATCATGAGAAGCTCAAATATGCAAAAGTTTTCAAAATCTTATGATTTTTGGGCAAACGCCGGCTACTGTCAATCAGCCGAAAATGCTCGACTATTTTTTACTTTGTCGATATGTTTCAATTGTTTGCCGCGTCTGATATCAGCAAGTAGATTGTCTCGAGCGGTGTCGTTGACAGGGCGAACATCTGTGCCTCCACTTATGGGGGGTGGCGCAGGTGGTGAGGGTGGTGTAAGTCCCCCAGTCGGGAGTGGAGTTAATGGTGGTGGTGGTGGTGGAGGAGGAGGTGGTGTAGGTCCCCCAGTCGGGAGTGGAGATAGTGGTGGTGGTTGTGGTGGCGGTGGCGTTGGTGGAGGTGGTGGTCCCCCACTTGGCGGTTGCCGCGCAGACGGTTGTCCCCCACTCGGCGGCGGCGGCGGCGGTGGCGGTGGCGGTGGAGAAGGGAGTGAGGGTACCGGAGCCGGTGGGCCGGGTTCCGTAACTGTGGTTGGCGTAGATGGCACCGACGGAAATGGCCGATCAACATGTGTACTAAAAACAAAATTGACCCTTTCGATATTATTTGTTTATGTCGAATTCGCGGCCCTGCCTCCAGAGGCAAAAAGGGAAATCTTAAAATACGTTTGTGAAATCTGGCTGCAACTGGTTGAATTTAGAGTGCCGTTCAATCTGTTGTGGCAAAATGAATTCATTTCTTGCTGAGATCGGGTTGACGTGTATGACAAGCGGTTTAAATTACGTTAGCCAGGGTTGTTTTTTCCGGAAAAAAGTTATGACCGGAAAAAAATAAATTTGCCGGAAAAAAATTACCGGAACATATGGTTTTTTCCGATTTTTTCCATTTTTTCCGGAAAAAAATAAATTTTTTAAAAAAAAGGGGGGGTTTGGGGGGGGGAAGAGAAAAAGGAGTTTTTTTGGCGTTTTGTGGCGGCGTATATAATAAATTAACGTCGTGCAACTTTGAGGCAAATTCAGCGTGTCTACTACGGCCGTAACAGTAGTATAAGCATATTCTTAAGCATAAACCTAAGCCAAAGCGTAAGAACGAGTTTTATACCTACCCCGGCCAATGTTACTTTTAGGGGCGTAAGAGTAGATTAAGCGTATTCCTAAACCTAAGCTTAAGCCTAAGCGTTGTAAAAAATGCGTTCATACGACTACGCCTTAGCCTAAACCTAAAGCCTACCAAAAATGTAATCTAGAATCTAATCTTACTCTTTTATAGACCCACCAGAAACCTGGACGTCTTTTAAAGTAACATGGGCCCCTAAGCGTAAAACTAAACCTAAGGAAAAAATAAGCCTAAAAAACATCATGGACCATATTTGTCGCGTTTCAACAGTGTTTCTTAGTCAAACGTTATCCAAGATTTCGGTAAAAAGCGGTGTTTAGTTTTTAGAATTGACTACACCGTTTAGATTTGGTTTTAACATTAACTGCAATATTAAATTAAAACAATCCCCCCAATATCTCAATCGGAGTCTCCAATAGCCATTATAGCGTAGATGATACAGTTGAAATCTAACCTGATTGGCTCAACGACAGGCTCAACATTTTCCAATTTTTTAGCATTTGATTCGGTCGGTTGGTTTTCTAAAAGCAATACAAGCAAGCCATACAGACAGCCGTTTGCTCAATATGCATATTGCCTCTATCGTCATAGGTGATAGTTGTTTTTAAGCAATCTAGCTTCAGGAATACTACGATTTTTGTACTCTGCCTGCACACTCAAGGTCCTATATTCTCAAATGCGTATAGCACCTATCATCAATTAGCGATAGGTTTTCAGAAGTAGAGCAAATCAAACGCGAACAATGTGCTGAATTTCCAACTTCACCATACTCTGGTTCCAAAGTTACAGGATCTATCACCAGCTGGTGATAGGTACTACTCACAGTTGAGAATACGGACTAACGTATGAACAATAATGAACAATAATGTTAAATCTTGAAGCTAACTGTTTGTTATGCCAATGTCTAAATATTTCGAACGTGAGAAAAAGTATACAAGATCTTTTGTATATTTGGCCCGTGTAAAAACGAGGGCCTGGCAAAACATTTTTCTGCGGGACTGCAAAAGGCTTATAAACTTAAGCTTTAGACTATTTTTTTGGTTTGGCTTAAGGCTTAGGCTTAGGTATAAGTATAAGCTCATTTTACGTCTATGTTGTGGCTTTAGGTTTAAGTTTACTACGCTAAATGCTTACTAGTGTTACGACCCTGTTCTATACATTGGCTATAAATAATATGATCAACTCAGCGTCTACGCTCTGTAGCCGAGTAAACAAACCTAATTTGGTCAAAATATCAGACGTTTGTATTTGCTGTATGATATCTTCCGGGTTGCCTCTGGCTTCTATGAAGTCTTTGACAAATTTTCGTTCGTCATCCGAAATTACACCCATTTGTTTAAGCAAAATCTGTCAAAACATTAAATAACTTGTTTCATTAACTTAAATTATAAAATTTTAGGCCAATATTTTTTAATTTGACATTACCATAATTTTTATCCCCTTAAAAAATTTCGCCCAAAATTGTAGCAAAAACACGTATCAAAGCAAGACAAGAAAATTGACCGAAAAATTGCTAAACTGAATTAAACTACACCATCGTGTGGTCGGTTTAAAATTGCGGCCAATGTCAAGAACCCGGAGCGGAACAGTATTATAAGCTTATTCCTAAGCCTAAGCCGAAGCGTAAGAATAAGCATATTCCTAAGCTTAAACCTAAGCCGAAGCCAAGCAAAAAAATTAGTCTAAATCTTAAGCCCACTCTTTTCTAGTCCCACAGAAAAATGTTCCGCCCTTGATCTTTACATGGCCCAACATTCCTAGACAGTTGCGAAAACGGAGTGCAACCGGAGGTGAAAAAAAGTGGAGCCGAAGGACAGCAAATTTTGCCAGGATCGGTGTTGACGCAAATTTTTAGGCCAATAAAAATTGTTTTAACTTTAACAATAATCGGCACAGGGTTGTCAGAAAACTGGTTTTAAAGAATGTTTATTTGGCAAATCTCAACAGTTTATATATAGCATTCAAAGTTGGCACAAAGTTACAAATAAACTCAATGAAAGGCACGAAAATGTTTACTACCGAAATTACCGTAACCTCAGGCAAAGATTGCAGGCACGAAAATGTTTACTACCGAAATTACAGTAAACTCCGGCAGATTGTAGGCACGAAAATGTTTACTATCGAAATTACCGTAACCTCCGGCAAAGATTGTAGGCACGAAAATGTTTACTACCGAAATTACCGTAACCTCAGGCAAAGATTGCAGGCACGAAAATGTTTACTACCGAAATTACCGTAACCTCCGGCAAAAATTGTGCCGAAGCTGGAGACAAGCCTCTGGTTGTATGTACCCTGTTACCTACTATTTCCGATTTTATGAGCTAGGTTATTTGAATACATAAAACCCAATTTGAAAATGCTAAATTTACCTTTAAACATCAAAATAATCAAAAATCAGAGCCCATGAGAAACGATTCAGTATAGCGAAACCGAACTATAAAATTAATGCTAAAAACGCTAACCTCAAAGCTTTTCGTATCGCTTGATGTAAAATTACCACTTTGCTGAAATATTAAAAATAACTAAGTTTCTGCATTAGAGGCCTACCACTTCTTTGAGGCGGCCTTCGCGGTGGACTAATACTAACTGTAACGCTTAGGCTTAAGGTTAGGAACTGGATTAAAGGCAGTGTACTTTTTGTTTTAAGCTTAGGCTTAGTCGGCAGGCCATTACAGCTAAAATACCATAGTATATTTTATATCCAGGATCCTATTTTGGCAATGGGTGTAAAACCCGACAACACTTCAGAGAGAGTCGAATAAGTTGAAAAAATTTTCTTATTCTTTGAAGGCTATAGTTTTATCCTGAGACCTGTTAAAAGTGCTGTTTTGCTTGTATTTTTCAACGAACACCAAGGTTTACTTTATTGGCTGGATTTTGAAACTCTACTTAAGTGCGACATAGTACTGAAACGTATGCTAAGCAATTGCTTTACTATTTTGCCGTTTTAAAAAGAGTACTTAAGTTAAGTAAATACTTAGTTATTAGCTAAATTTGATATATATTAAAGATTGATAGATCAAACATGTGCATGTTGCACTATTAATTAGAATTGTAGACTCATGATGTCTCCTTGATATATAGCAGAATTATGGCTTTCTCGTTATGACAACGACTGACATTTGGCGGTGATTTGTTTTTGCTCAAAAAAATTAAATATATATTTGCTTAAAGTCGTCAGCTTAATTACTTTACTTTTTGAGCAAAAAAAATACCACCAACAGTGTGTTGTTATAGTAATAGCAGTTACTTAACGATATCTAAAATAAATACTTGAGTGAGATTTTAGAATCCCAGCCATTAACCTTTATTATCAGTGATGTATTGAAGAATTAAGGCTGAAACATCGTTTCTTCAGGTAGGATTGGAAAATACTTATAACGATGATTCATTAACACAGTGTCTTTGTCAAACAGGGCACATGCATAGAACAGAGCCCGAACAGTAGTATAAGCATATTCCTAAGCCTAAATCTAAGCCTAAGCCTAAGCGTAATGATGAGCCTATTCCTTTGCCTAAGTGTAAGGATGAGCCTATTCATTAGCCTAAGCGTAAGTGTAAGCACAAGCCTATGCAAAAACGTTAGTCTAAAGCTTAAACTGACTCTATTACAACCCCGCCGGAAAACGATCCGGCCGTGTTCTATACATGGGCCTCAAACAGTGCCGAATAAGAATCTGGGGTACGCGTCCGTGCCCCGCTCTCCTCTGGACCCCCAAAATACTCTTACGGTCAAGCCAAGTGTTGCATCTAATCCGACATGCACATTTCGCCTGAAACATAATTATAAAACAATTTTTAATATTACTCATAATTTCATCTATATAACTGAAACTGAAATGCTCCACATACGTATTTTGGGCAACCTTCCAGCATTACTTTGTTTACAATAATTTTTAGGAGATAAATCTGATTGTTCTATTAAAAGAAAGTTTGCATGTAAATTTTTGTGCATTCGCTATGTAATGTAGGAGGAACATTATCATTATATCACCAAAAAATTTTGTTAGTGGAAAAATTGTCAGGTTATCGTTTTATCAGCAAAAATTTTTTAAAAGGGAAAAGTTGTAACGTTTTATCACAAAAAATATCTGAGGGTGATAATTTTATGGTAAGGTCTTCACCATTTTATCACAAAAATATCTGACTGGGCGCAGCCCCACCCGCCCCTTCCCCCGGATCCACTAGTGACCACAACTCTATTTTGCTTTTTTGTTAGAGTTCACTGCTATACGTTTTGGGGCCCATAGTACTCTTTGGGATGTCCCGGTTTCTGGTGGACTGTAAAAAGTAGCTTTATATTCTAGACTACATTTTTTGCTTATGCTTAGAGTTAGGCTTACAAATACGTTTAGTCTACAGGTACGGCCTTAAAAGTAACAATGGCACGTTTTTGTATAAGACCATTTTGGGTTTCGTCTGATTTTTGTTATTTTTGTACCAAAAACTACTCGATTCTACTATTTACACTTTGTCTTGTACAGGATTTGGCTATGATTTCAAAAAACTCTTACCTAAAGCCTAAACCTGAGCCTAAGCCTTAATCTTAACTGACAAAGGAACCGTACAAGCAACTTACTTGAAGTTCATTGGCTTGCCAATTTCTTTCTTTTTACGACCAAACATTTTTGGCGTTTTAGTAGAGTTTCAAATCTGATAAATGGTTTAGCATATTTTACAATAATATAGCCAATGACATTTCAGTTCCAGTCACGCCGCTAATGCATTCAAACAAGCATAATAATTACTAACCAGGACTAGAACAGGCCCAGAACAAGACCCATTTGTCAAGCCCGGGCGTGGGCCCAAATCTAGGGCCTGCGGGCATAAGCGAACCAGTCCCGGTCCTGTGCTCAACTGTTGGGCCTACAAAATCAAGCGAGCTGACCCCCGATGGTTTGCTGAACCCACGGGTCATTGGCAACAAACTCATCATTAGCCTTGAGTTAGTGCACTTTGACTTACCGCTAATGCGATGCCTGGTACCACCCGCAGAACAAGCCAAGATTTTGTCGATGTGTGGCCGGACCCATGTATAGAACAGGGCCGGATCGTTTTGCGGCGGGGCTGTAATAGAGTCAGTTTAAGCTTTAGCATAACTTTTTTGCTTTAGGCTTAGGCTTTAGGATTAGGCTCATCCTTACGTTAAGACTTACTGTATTGACCCGAATAAGAGGGGGAAACCCTAATTAGAGTCCTAAATGTCATTTGAGCCTAATTGTAGCACATAAATGATTCCAGGACCAAATAATTTGAGTTCGAAACTTTAAAACGTACCTAACTTTTGAAAGTACATTCCTAAGTATAACCTTTTATTATCGCTCAAACTATTGAAACGAGACAAATATACGTTTAATTCAACGGATAGTTGCAGTACCGGATATATATCGGTAACGAAGGGCGGCAGAGCGAGGGGGATACCTTCTGGAGAGGCCAAATAAATTCCAGTTTCCCCTCTTATTCGGGCCAATACAATAGGCTTATGCATAGGAATATGCTTAAACTACTGTTCCGGCCCTGTGCTATACATTGGCCGTGGCTCCCTTAGAAGATTTTCAGCCTTGGTTGTAAATTATAGAAAACCTTTAAATGCCCCTCCTGAAAAAATATTTGCCCCCCCCCCTAGCAAGGTGAGCAGGGTACGGGCATACGTAGACGACCACCTTAAAAGCGAATTAACAAAAAAATTACTGTACTGGACTGCCATGCCTGACTGTTGTTTGAACGCTTATTAAACTATTAAAAGCATTCAATATCGCTTAAAACTTTTACAATGCCGAAAACAGAGCTGATAAAGTTAACTGAATTTTTGATTATTTTCAGCTTATCTGTATGCTAATATATAATTGTTCAAATCGTATGCTATAATATAAAGCCAGAGACCTAAGCACTGTTTTCTTGCAAATACTTGCAGCTGCAAGCAACTCGTGCAAGTTGCTGCTGCGAGTTCTCGCTGCAAAAAGTTAACTTGCAACTATGAATAGGGCATTATGCTGACAGTAATATATTACAGAATAAATTTAGCAATACTTTTTGTGGACGCTGGGAAAAAGCAAATTCACCGCAAGCCTATTAAGCGTCAATGTGAGCTTTTACCTAAGCGTAATCCTAAGCCTAATAAGCCGCAGCAAAAAATAGTCTATTGAAGCTTAAGCTTACTCTATTGCAATGTCACAGAAAAACGTTTCGCCCCTAATCTTTACATGGGCCATGTTTTTAATGTACAGTTTGCGATATTCAGTCAGAATAACAACACTTGGAACCTCAGTTCGTCTCCTACAGGGTCATAATTAGGATTTCATAATAGGAAGGAATAACCGCTTCTAAACGTTATTTGCTAGCGACCGTAAATAGCCAGAAAAGGGTTTCGCCTGAGCAAGTTGTTTCACCTTCTGTAAAAGTATCTTTTTAGCGTCCATAAGTTTCGGGGATATACCCTCCTTGTCCATATCCCCTTATACAGGCCCATGGTCGATTTCAATTACTGCATCCAAGAAGAGAGATAAAGCTGTGGTACAGTTTAATTTCTTTTTCTGATCGCTCAGTAAGAAGAAAAGTTCATCACGGGAGAAAATTATCAATTTTACATTTTATAATTAAAGCTCGAATGCCCCACATACGTATTTTGGGCAACTTTCCAGCATTACTTTGTTTACAATGTACTGTGAAAACAAAATTTGCATGCAATTTGCTGTGCATTTGCTAACTTTTGTTCATTGCGTAAAACCGGCAGTCTAGATAATTATTTTGCGCTGTTCGCAAAATAATATTTTGCGCAAAAATATTCTTCGGCACATCAAGGGCCCATATTACTTTTAAGGCCGTCCCGGTTTCTGGTCGGTCTGAGTAGGCTTACATTCTAGACTACATGTTTTTGCCTAGGCTTAGGCTTAGGCTTTGGAATACGCTTTTGCAACGCTTAATCTACTGTTACGGCCTTAAAAGAAACATTTGCCACATCAAGTATTAACAGGGTATGGTTGACGCGTGACCAGAAGTCACCGGATATAATGGTTTTCGGGTTGTAACAGCATGCTTGCCTGGTGCATATGCAATATACAATGAAAATTGCGTAGTATGCATGATGCAGCATACGGTCGAAATATAGTCGGCGATAGAAGCAGTTGGTATAGCGAGCTACGCGGGGCAGTGGTAGAGTGCTTGGTTTTTCCAAGACTGCTACTTCGAACCTACCCGAAACCCGCTTTTTCAGCTGCTAAGTTAAAAGGTGTGAAATTCCGGCTCCTACCTAGACAGACTGTGTTTATTTCGAAACATACACTGTTTGTCATTTTGGTTGCTCATTGTATACTCTATACGGGAAATAGGGACAAGATCTATATTTGTTTTAAAAACATCATTTACGTCATTTCGAGTATAATGACGTAATCCTGACACTGTACCATGTTCGGGAATGGGTTAAACAAAGATAAGTATATTTATTTATTTAATTTAATTTGATTATTTATTGATTTATTTATTGACTTATTTATTGATTTATTTATTGACTTATTTATTGATTTATTTATTTATTTATTTATCTATTTATCTATTTATTTATTTATTATTTCAGCTTTCAACGTCCGTGTTATTATAATGGGTTATGAACAAGATTCGAAATTTCACGCAAAATCAAGTGTGTATTTTTCAATTTTAATCATTCCAGTCTTCATTTTCAAAGTCTTCATTATCAGAAGTAGCTTCATCTTCGGAAGATTCTGAAACAACCAAAAAAATTGTCGTTTAAATCATAAACAACGTTTATTTTCGTTCAAATATTTTTAAATATACCAATAGTGCATGATACAAGATTGTGCAACACTTGGGGTTCCGCATGGTATAAAATGTACCACCAGGCGTTGCGTGTTTGATCGACCGAACCATAGAATACTGGGGCGTACCGAGAGGAGGGGGGCGGTTTGGGGGGCCGCGGGCTTCTAATCGAAATAAGTACTTGCGTCATAATTTACATTAGATACAAAAATAACGTATGGTTTAATTCCCCAACCTGGAAAGCTCAGAAGTAAAGATGATAATAAAAATTAAAAGACAATAGTGTCTAGCTTTTCGCTCGCTTCGCTCGCAATATGTTTTTCAAGTCATGCTCACGTGGCAAACAATTCAACCTGGTCCATATACCCAAACTGCTAAATTTTTAAGGACATAAAATTGAACTCTGTAATTGGACTCCGAGCTAACTAACGCAGCGTGACCAACCTCGCAAAAATCCCACCAACAAATTGAGATCCGTACTTTCTAAGTTTGCTATTACGGGGAAACCAAACGTATGGGCCTGGCAGGATGCGGCGGCTCCCAATCAAACTTTCTCGGTACACCACTGATAGACCCATTACTTAAAGAAATTCTGCAATAGTTTTCTTACCGTCAGTTTGCATATTTTCACGACGCATTGCAAGTGCGTGCGCTAACGCACCAGCAATGCCTCCCATACTCTTGATGCTACTTAACCGATCATCTGATGTTTGTTCGGCCTAAAGTCAAAACTATATTACTTCCGATGTTGCTGTCAGAAGAGCAATAAAATAGCCTAAGAATGTTGCTAAGTCTAAAACTGAACCTAAGCCTAACCATTACAATAAAGAGTCATGACTTTCCCGTAGACTTCATGGGCCGTAGATGTCAAAGCTGGACTGGTTATATAATTACGCGATTTTATTATTATTATTATTATTATAACATTTCGTTTAGAATTATTCTATTTTCTTCTGAGGGCCCGTATTCTCCGATGTGTGTAGCACCTATCACCAGTTTGTGATAGGTCTTGTAACCTTCGAGCTTGTAAATTTTGAAGGTCAAAATTCAGTACATTTTTCGCATATGATTTGCTTTACACCTCTAATATTTTTGAGTTCAACAACTGCTACTGTTAGTGAGTTTGAAAACCCTATTACTAACTGATGATAGTTGCAATACACATTTGAGAATATGGGCCAACGTCATAATAGAAGATTAATTACTAAAAACGTGACACCAATGTTTAGAACAAGTCTTGAACAGTAAGCGTGAATCTAAGCCTAATCCTAAGCCTAAAAACGTGAGGTGAACCCATCGTGTAACCATTATTCAAAAGTTAAGCCTGGACCTAAGCGTAAGCTCAACCCTCGGTTGTAAACTTAAGTTTTGCGTTCGCCCCTCCGTCTGAATTAGTGAATGCCAATCTATGGCCGTATTCTCAAATGTATGTAGCCCATATCACCACTTGGCAATAGCTCTTGTAACTTGTGAACCACTGAAGGGTCAGGCTCAAACTTAAGCACATTATTCTCATACGATATGCTCTACTCCTGTGTCAATTTTGAGTTCAATAACTGCAATAGTTAGTGAGTTTGAAACCTATTATAAACTGATAATAGCTGCTATACACAATTGAGAATATGGGCCCTAGTTTACTGTAATCTTCACTTCCATATCAAAACAAATATCATACCAACACCAATAAATTCTGAGTCCCTAAAACTTTACACTGAAGTTTTAGTTTCATTGTTATAGTTTGCAGCAGAAACAACAGACTTACTTCGTCAACATGTCTTAATTGGGCACCTCGTCTGATATCAGCCAAGAGATCAGCTCGTTGATCTCCATCCGAAGAAAGATGGTTTGATCGACTGTCGATTGTGCTGAAGTCTTTAGGCATAGGAGGCGGTGCCGGAGGCTGAAAGCATGACTTCTACCAGGAAGGAAATACTCAAGTGAAGTACACGGTAAATTCCAATGAGTTGATTAATCAACTCACCTAGCGAGTTGGTTTATTTCTGTGTTAATATCAGTAAACATTAGTTCACTCTGAGTTTTGTTGATTTTTACTCTGAGTTGAGTTGACTCTGGGTGAGTTGATTGATTAACTCAGAATGAATTGAATCCACTCAAAATTCTGAGTTCAGATTGTCCTAACTCAAACTGAGTGGTTCAACTCATTCTGAATTAACATCAACTCACTGAAATTTACAGCGTATATAGACGATGTATAGCGTTCAAAATTCTATGAGGGTGTTGTAAATATATCAACTAAGCGTTATTATATATAGAAAGATTGTTGTAAGGGCATGGAAATAATGAAAATATACTGTAGAACATTCGAATTGTTTTTTGTGATATATTTCAAATGCAACTATTAATAAGGTGTTGTTGTTAGAAGCCCAACAAATTTTATTCATCGCTCAACGAATACTTAGTGTAACTCAGACCCTTAGCCAAAGGATGTGCCCACGAAGGCACAGTTCCCACCCCCTGGAAAAATTCTCCCCCCGAAGTCAACGAAAACCTTAATATGACACTCCTGAAAAAAATTAGCCCTCCCTCAAGCAAGGTGGCTGACTACGGGCTAGGTGTAACAACTGAAATTAAATACAACAAACATCGCCAATGTCTTCTGCAAACTTACTTGGTCCACACGGTTCAATGACCCGTCTCGGCTATCGGCAAGAAAACCAGCCTTCTGAGACAAATCCGGCATCGGTCCTGATGAATCGACGGGTGCGGGTGGTGGCAGAGACGCGCCGGGTTTAGCAACGTTTATGTTTGTAGGCGTCATATTTAGCGTAGTCGGCAGGTCAGGAAGTGGCCTAAAACTATAAAAAAATACAAGAAACTTGCACTGAAAGCTGCAAAGTGTTAACACTTTTTATAGGATGATTTCTGACTAAACTTGAATCCAAACCTTTTATGCCTTATAGTAGAGTAGATATTTAAAACCTTTTGCGGGCCGGGTGCCTATTTATAGAATGAACCTCTTCGAAATAGTGGCACGAAGGTCTGCCTGCTCCAGCATGGCTGTAGCCAAGATTTTGGCTTCAAAATTTTGACTACTTTTACCTGAACGTCTTGACAGAATTCGGTGTTGTGGTTGCATGGCTGGAACCATGCTGGATTGGTTTTCGCTGAGGTACTGGCGGTGGTCGAGCAGGTTGGGGCTTAACGTTTGAAATCACAGGTCGTTCCGGTCTTGCAGGTGGTACAGCTTTTGGACGAGTAGCTGAAATGATATAAATATATAAATATATATATATATATACATATATATATATATATATATATATATATATATATATATATATATATATATATTTTTAAATATCTTCAAGGGTTGAAACAGTTGCGCTTGTATTCTAAAATGGCCATTCACAAGCGAGAGTACTTTTAATCTGAGGACAATGATTCTATGCTTAGAACGCTTGCAAAGTCGAATCCGCAGCTATGCTCGAATTACGTATGTTCAGTGTTCTAGCTTTAATTATATGGATACCAGTGTTGTGGATCTTATCGGATCAAACATTATTTGCAGAGCAATCCGAACAAGATTTTTCAGTTGCGATCCGATTGTAACATAATACTCGACGCAACTTAATGCGGCGATAGTGGACATTGGTAAACAAACTTAACGCGGCGATAGTGGACATTGGTAAACAAACTTAACGCGGTGAGATAGACAACTTAATCCATTGTTATGTGGTTATATGATTCTGCTGAGTTCATGTGGTAAACGAAAATTGGCCCATGTTACTTTAAGGGGCGTCCAGGTTTCTGGTGGGTCGATAAAAGAGTAGGTTCAGATTCTAGGTTACATTTTTATGCTTAGGCTTAGGTTTAGGCTTCGGAACACATTTTTGCAACGCATAGGCTTAGGCTTAGGATTACGCTTATCTACTGTTACGCCCCTAAAAGTAACATTGGCCAGAAGATTAATGACTCACTGTAAATTCCAATGAGGTGAATAATCAACTAAGAAAATGAATGAATCATTTCTGCTTACTTTTAAGCTATTTACACTAAACATTACTCACTCACACACTGAGTTTATTTAATTCCGGGTCGACTTTATTAATTGACTCAGAATGAGTTAAAATCAATGCACAATTCTAAGTTCTGAAAGACCTAATACAGCCTTAATGATTCAATTCTTTCTAAATTAAAATCAATTCACTGGAATTTACAGTGTACGTCGAGGACACGCTTCGCTCATGTGATAAATTCATGGTCGCTAAGACGATAGTAACGTTAGAAAGTTATTAGTTTGACCGGCAACTACAATCCTAATTCATCGAACTGATTCGAAACCAAGCTGACCAGATTCGAATTTAAAACGATCCGATCCATTTATTTTGCAATCCGATCCGATCCAGCATGAAATGGCGGATTGGCCGGCACGTAGCCAGAGAAGGGCTGAGCCACCCATGACGAATTTTGTCACCCCTAGAAATTTTTCAAACTTGTTTGCAAGTCATCGAATATGCCATTCTGAAACACTTGAACCTCCCTAGCAAGATGAGCTGGCTTTTGGCTACAAACCGACGGATAGGGTGAGTTAACGCCGATCTGATCCACATCACAAATAGACACACCTTGTCGACCGGGTGTTGCCAAAATTTGTTTATGTTGCTTTGGCGGCGACGGCCAGTCTTCTAAACAGTTCGACGTTTGCAGTTCTTGCTCGAACGCTTTCATTCCGCCGTGAGCTTCAATGAATTCCTTGACAAATTTTCGCTCTTGCGACGATATTATACCCATTGTTGCAAGCAATTTCTGCAATTGACCAAAAAGTCAAGTGAGATAGCGCAAAAATGCAACGTACGCTACGCGCTTGTGTTGTGAACTAAATATCCAGTTGCATGCAATTGTCTATTAACGAGCAGTATTCACTGTAGGCCTAAGCCTAACGATTTCTGGAGAGTATTTATTCAGTATTAAAGCGTTCGTCTACAACTTTACACTTGTTTAGCTACGAAAATACTGCGCAATCTTTTTCAAAACTATTTGGTAAATAAAATATTTGCTTTTCATGGATAATTTGAGCTGCAAAATTTAGCCGATGTAAACATCACGGGCGAAACGTTATTCCGTGAGATTGGAATCGAATCTGCTTAAGCTTTAGACTAATTTGTATGCTCAGGCTTAGGTATAAGCTCATTCTTGCGCTTAAGCTTTAGCTTTGGCTTAAGAATAGGCTTATTTTACTGTTCCGACCCTGTTTCATACATTTGCCCAACAATTTTATACGAAGCGCAATATGCTTGTAGAAAAGCATAAATACTAAAAACAAAACAAAATCATTTGTAAAGACATAGAGTTGCGCTATTCGTTTGTTGATGTCCGGCATTGTCCGTCACCCGTACGGCGCCGTCCGTCTCTGTTCACGTACAACAACGTATGCGGATATACGGTGACGGACGGCGCCGTACGGGTGGCGAACGGTGCCGTACGAGAGACGGACGGCGCCGTACGAGAGACGGACGGTGCCGTACGAGAGACGGACGGCGCCGTACGAGAGACGGACGGTGCCGTACGAGAGACGGACGGCGCCGTACGAGAGACGGACGGCGCTGCACGAGTAACGGACGGCGCCAGATAACGCCGGACATCAAGCATAGCGCAACTCGAACCTGAACTTCTTTCATTTCGGTTGCCGAAAAATCACCAGTATTCTGAAAAACAAAACTGAAATTCAGTGTCTTCACAATTGTAAATATTAACCCCTTCTCACATTGAGTTGCCTATAGGCAACTCAGCGCAGTGTATATACGTTAAATAGTATATATCGCTGTGTAACAATTGCAACACGTATACATAGTACTAAATCACCACAAGGACGTGAGAGCCCCCTCGGGCTCGAGCGTCGAGCTCCTATAACTGATTGGTGATGGTATACGCCTCCCACTCCCGTCACTGGAGTTCGAATCCTAGCATAAAAGTAGGTCTCAGGGGAAATAGAAAATATTCATGTGAGAAAGGATTAATGTAAAAGAGCTTCTGAGTAAATAAGTACCTTTTGACAATGCTTAGCACAAGTGTGTTCGGAGCTCTCCCGAAACTTCAAGGATTGAGGTCCTCAAAACACCACCGGCGGATCCAGGATTTACCACTGAGGATCACAGGCTGGCGAAGACTCGCCCTCCCTCTTACCCTTGAGTTTAACTGTAATGCTGAGGACACCGTTTTAGAAAATGCAAACGTCGCAAAATGCCGGGGTTGAATTTAAATCTTTGCGTGAAACGCGGAAATTTTGAACATTTTGTGTTACCGTAGCTAAACGACTCGTTGTTCAGGTAATGGCGTACACAGCCTTCAAGTGCTCGACGCAATCGGGTAAGGCGCATTTTGTGACGTCAGCACCAATTGGTTACCGCAATTGAATTTCAATCAAAAGTATAGCAAAGATTTGATGTCACAAGAGTATAACAATAAAGGAGAGGTAAGAAAACTTTGCGCAACTTAAACGTACGCAGCAAAAACATGGTGAATACATCTTACCACAACTCCCGTCTGAGAATCCCAGCCAACATGTACTTTGTGCCTGAAAAAGAATCATTTACAATTTTATAGCCCAGTAGTCATTTATTGATTCCTAGAAGATTAACAAATTTTCTCACTTGCAAGTTTCGATCAGAAAAAAAACAAGACCTTTCAAGGTATACTGGCATCCTGGCTTCGATTTTTGCGTTTAAAACAATAATTACAACTGCAAGTTCGAATACAAAACAAATTTTGCAACTATTTTTGCAAACCATCGAACTATTTTTTGAGATTTACTGGAATTGTACACAAATATCACGAGAACAACTGGTCTTTTTGGTTTATTTCGCTGCTTGCGTTTGTCCAAAAATGTTACAATTTAGACAGTTTTAGGAGATAAAATAAGCTTTTTACTGCTTCTCGCGATTATTTCGCCAGCAAAATTGGAATTTTTACAAAATTACATTTTTAATGTTCTAAGTAAGTGAAATTTTAACAAAACGTAACATTTAAACTTTTACATTATTATAATTGTAAGATTTGTCGCTAATTAGCTAATTAAGTGAATTAACAAAACGTAACATTTAAACTTTTATTATTATAATCGTAAGATTTGTCGCTAATTCGCTAATTAAGTGAATTAACAAAACGTAACATTTAAACTTTTATTATTATAACTGTAAGATTTGTTGCTAATTCGCTATTAATTTATATTCCTAAAACAAGTTCTTTTTCTAAATTTTCGAAAAATAATATTAATTTGTCACAAAATTACAAGATTAATTTCAAAATTCAACACAGGTGGTATCACGTAACGTCGATTGCCGAAACAAAAAACTTACACAAAGTT
Organism: Enoplolaimus lenunculus; assembly: GCA_030248215.1. Lineage (NCBI taxonomy): Eukaryota > Metazoa > Nematoda > Enoplea > Enoplida > Thoracostomopsidae > Enoplolaimus > Enoplolaimus lenunculus. Next base: position 138,291 of record JASANG010001656.1, on the reverse strand, counting down.
TGTCGGCTCGCTGATTTCGGTCTTTTTAATTTTTTTCGTCTTTTTACCACCGTCTGTTTTGAAGATGTCCTGTAAACTAAAGGTTTAATTAAATCGTTGATATAAGAAACAGGCGATTATAGCCAAGAATATGTAATTATAGGCTTAGGCTTAGGCTTAGGCTTAGGCTTGGGCTTGGGCTTAGGCTTCAGTACCACATAGAGTTCTTCACGAAAATATTGCTGCGGATGCAGTCGACAGCGAACCCACGACGTACGGATTATAGGTCCTCTGTTTTAACCACTGAGCGACGCAGGCATGCAAACTTTTCGCTACAATGGGGTCTATATACCGTGAGTTTGGTACTACAAGATACGTATATGAATACGCCACGAAACCGTATAAGCTGGATACTTATATATACAAGTTTGCATGTCCCAAAATGTACCAGAATGCGTTGCGCGTTGCGTTTTTGCCTTACTCTACGCAGGGCCTTATATAAGGGAGTTATACGGGAAATATTTCACCAAAATTTCTGGAGACACTCGTTCGTTACGCTGAACCGCACAAAAATTTTACACGTGGCTGTCGTCCCGTCTTGAAATGCAATTCTGGCTACGCCCCTGTACCCACCCCGATTTCGAATGTCAATGTCATCGAAGTAGCGCAATATGCACTGTAAATTGCAATGAGTTGATTAATAAATTCAGCTAGCGAGTTGGTTAGTTCTGAATTAATATCAGTAAACATTAACTCACTCTGAGTTGAGTTGACTCTGGGTGAGTTGATTGTATTAACTCACAATGAATTAAACCAACTCGAAATTCTGAGCTCTTATAGTCCGAACTAAGACTGAGCGATTCAACTCATTCTAAGTTAAAATCAACTCACTGAAATTTACACTGTGCTTAGTCTTTAAAAATATAGACAGAGCAACAGAAATACAATTAATTTGATATTTAACGTGTAAAAAGCGAAAATCGCTCCATTTCCGCTTCAAAACATGGTAGTTATACATACTTTTCTACACAGAACGCACCCAGTTTTACACTTCTATTAAAGTGTGAATACCTGGCTCTGGTTCAACAATTTGGCGATATAATAAAAACGATGACAGGGCGAGGGGTTGCATAATACCACACCACAGGAATAATTTCTAATCACTACTTGTTCATGGCTCACAACCACGAATATTACTGTTACTTTTAGCGGAGCAACGAACTTAGGGTTTATACTGATAGTTTGTAAGATAGTACTAGTTGCTCTTACATATAAGCTTAAAGGTTTAAGCTTAGGAATATGCTTTAGTCTAAACGCTATACCGTTAACGACATGACGTACCAAAAATAAATAAGAAAAACAAAGTAGAAATAAACAAATGTTTACAATATTTCATGCCATTTAGTACCTGTAAGTCTTGTTTCAAATCGCCGTGGGTGAATCTAAAAACATAACCAAAAACAACACTGAATTGGGTTTTGAGCAATTGGAAGAAAAACAGGGCCATAATAGTAGTAAAAGCATATTCCTAAGCCTAAGACTAAGCGTAAGAATGAGTTTATACCAAAGCCTAAGCCTAAGCGTAAGAATGAGCGGATACTTAAGCCTAAGACTAAGCGTAAGAATGAGTTTATACCAAAGCCTAAGCCTAAGCGTAAGAATGAGCGTATACCTAAGCCTAAGCCTTTGCAAAGAATGAGTTTATACCTAAGCCTAAGCCTAAGCGTAAGAATGCGCATATACCTAGGCCTAAGACTAAGCGTAAGTATGAGCTTATGCCTAAGCCTAAGCCTAAGGGTAAGAATGAGCCTATACATAAGCCTAAGACTAAGCGTAAGAATGAGCTTATACCTAAGCCTAAACGTAAGAATGAGCTTATAACTAAGCCTAACCTAAGCGTTAGAATCAGTTTATACCTGACCCTAAGCCTAAGCGGGAGAATGAGCGTATACCTAAGCCTAAGCCTAAGCGTCAGAATGAGCTTATATCAAAGCCTAGGCCTAAGCGTAAGGCGGGACTTATAGCTAAGCTTAAGCTGATGCCTAAGCAAAAATTTGTCTAAAAGCTTAAGCTTACTCTATTGCAGTACCGCAGAACAACGTTCCGGCCCAAATCTTTACATCGACCAAAAATCATTAGATACACTGATGAGATTTATAAAGTACACTAAGTTGAAAATCAATATATCTTAAGCCGTCTAAAGTTATAGTAATGCGGGGTTCACGTTATAACTGGGGCAGCTAGGAACACGTTTTGTCCAAGTTGATTCGACGTCAACATAAAATTTTGTGATCCGAATAGCGGTTATGTAGACAAAATGTGAATGTCACATGACATTGACTTACAAATCACTGATCTCAAGCGATCGTCGTATACAAATAGACATTTGTCATATGATACTGCGAGACATTTTTGCGAATATCATATGATATTCCTAAATTCTACTAAATATCATATGCTATTATGCAGGACAATGGAATTTGTGCACGCTTATAAAACAGTGAAACGTCCGATAGTGTAGCATTAAATGATTTCGAAAGTTATGTTAGCTTCTAAGTTTTTGTTTCTCGCTGAATTTTTTCCAAAATATACTCCTAAGTACGAATAATTCAAATTTCAATTTTTGGTATCATATGACATTCTACAGGACAATCAAACTAGTTTACCACAACTTTGCAGACATTTTTAAACATATCATATGATACTCGCAGAGAATATTTGGAATATCATATGATATTGCAGTACAAACTGTAGATGTCACATCAGGATAGCAGACAATTCAAATTTTTTGAATCTGATAGCGGATAAACGGTCAGACGAAATGTTACCAGCTATAGCCATAGGGACAAAACGTGTTCCATGCTGCCCCTGTTATAACGTGAACACCGCATAACACAAAGATAAACTTTGCTCAAACGTGTATAGTTCTAATTTGTGTAGGTTGTGTAACTTTCGAAGTGCCTGGTATAGATTCCCCCTTAATAATACTTTTTTTACATATTAGTTTACAGGATAGTGAAGAAACTTAAGTACCACGGCGGGGTACCCGTGCGGTTTCGGATCCACTGTTACGCGTTAAATTATAAGTCAGTCGGTTAAAACCTAAACGATAACTAAGCCTAAACCTACACTGTAAATTTTAGTGAGTTGATATCAATTCAGAATGAGTTGAATAACTCAGTCTGAGTTAGGACTATCAGAAATCAGAATTTTGAGCTGATTCAATTCACTCTGAGTTAATTGATCAACTCACCCAGAGTCAACTCAACTCAGAGTGAGTTAAAGTTTACTGTTGTTAACTCAGAAATAACCAACTCTCTAGTTTAATTGATTAATCAACTCATTGGAGTTTACATTGTATGCCTAAATCTAAGCAAATATCTATACCTACTAGGGAGCTGTTCTGGACATGGGCGAATATCGAAAACAAAAAACTATTACTTGTGGATACATCCTATAAACTTCCACTCACGGATCCAGATTGGGCGTACGCCCCCCTCCAATCCGTCAGAAAATTTTTGTTATATAAAATGATAAAGTCTCTACCTTATAATTTTCCCTCTCAGAAAATTGGCACATATATAGCATCATACAGTAAAAATTGCATTTCATAACTTTTGCCAGCCAAACCACCCCTGCCGGTCGCAAATTTTTGGATCCGCTGCTGTGAACTTTTATATTAACTGCGCGTAAAAGTTTTCAACAACAAACAACGTTTTAAACTACGCTTACTGTCCAAAGAAATGTTTCACATCTTTCAAATTTGGTGCTAAAAATAACAAAAAATCATTTTTAAGTATTATACGCGTTCTACCATAATTTTCGAAATTTTCCAACTTTGGCGTATTAGCGTGGATAAGCTTTATGTTCATATGGGCTTGAAATTGTGGGGAACTATAGTGAACATCAGCCAGATATTATTAACGATTCAGCTGGTGTAATTACAAAGGTTGTGATCCGTCTGGGGTACACAGGAAGATCCGGAATTATCTGACCTCGAAACGTGTAGTATATATTGCAAAAACCTCGACAGCGAAACGAGCGATAATCCAAACGCACTTTTCGTGGCAAAGAAGTGAAAAATTTGTACGATCGGCAGTTAAATACTTTTACCATTTTTGTAATAAAGTATTCTGATTGGGTGTACGCCATAAATTGGTGAAATAATCATTGCGAGTGATTTGAGCGATAAAAGCCAAACACAATTTTTGTGGCAGAAAAAATTTGTAAAGTAGGGACCTGACCATATTTTATTTCAAACAATTTTCTGGTTCGTGGCTCACCCACCACCCTCTGAATCTTGGTTGGTGTAAGTTACAAAATGTTGAGTATAGTCCCTACCTTATAATCAGATTCAGCTTATTAAATTAATGGTACACTGTAAATTTCAGTGAGTTGATTTTAACTCAGAATGAAGTTATTAATCCTCATTCAGCTCAGTGTCAACTCAACTCAGAGTGAGAATCAAATCAACACAGAGTAAGTTAATGTTTACTGATATTAATTCAGAAATAACCAACTCGCTAGCTGAATTGATTAATCTAATCAACTCATTGGAATTTACAGTGTAAACTCACGTTGAACCAATTGTAAACACTGGTATAAAATAAAAATAGCCAATCCTATATGTTAGATGAAGCCTAAAACTTCAGCCGAATTTGTGTGGATATCGCCTCATTTACTCACGAGCTTAAAAGTTTAAGCTAATGCCCATATTTTTAAATAAATATAGCACCTTATATCATAGATAGCGATACGTTTTCAAACTGACAAACATCTACAATAATGGCAGATCTCAAAATTGGTACACAAGTAGGACTTAATCAAACGCGAGCAATGTGCTGAATTTTGATGCTCAGGTTGTGTTGGTTCCAAGACCTATCACCAACTGGAGATTAGAGCTACACACATTTAAGAATACGGGCCTAAACTTGAGCCTAAAAGCGTAATTTTTGACTCAAAATTAGGTTCTACTAAAAACGCGAACCTGTTTTCGTAAGCGCTACAACTCCGCTCATTTGACTTGCAGGATTTTCAACTCCAACTCCTGTTGACGAAAATTTGCGTTGTTCGGCATCGCTTTGATTGCATTGAGCTAAAACAACATTTAAATGCTCAATTTCAACTTAAGTTGAGATTTTACTTTAGTTTTGTTAGCTTGAAATCAATGCACTACGTTTTCGATATGAAAGTTAGTCAACAAAACTATCAACGTCCGAGCGCCCGTAGCTAAGGGGGGGGGGCATGGGGGCTTAGCACCCACGGAAAAATTTTGACTTCTCTAGAAGGTTTTCAGTCTTGCTTTGTAAGTCATTGAAAGCCGTTGAACGCCACTCCTGAAAAATTTTTGGCCAGCCCTAGTATGGTGAGCTGGCTACGGGCCAGTCCACGACATTATAAATCTGTACTGTACATCGACTTTTAGCACTGGAATGTATTGATTCAAACTCAACCAGGCGTCCAATAGAAATGAATTTAAGTGAATGATCCAATGGCGTTTTTGTAACCCAACTATTCGTTGTTTCCTATTGGATAAAATTACAATGACTAAATATTAAATAAATTTATGCTTGCAAGCAACGGAACTTAGTGTTCTGTAGTGACCCTAATAAGAGAGGGAGAAATAAGGAGGTTCCCATTTTGAGTTCCAATCAATCTACTATATACCAGCCGAAACAAATCTGCGTTCGTGCTAAAAAAACCAATCAACGTATAATTAAAGAACAGATGAAATTTGACTGTTTATAAAATAGACATTTATATTTGAAGAATATTAAGGTTAGGGCCATTTTTTCGGGATGCCTTTACATTTTCAGGATGTAAGCATATGGTTCTTACTGTAGTTGTTGTTATGAATTAAACTTACTGGACTGTTGTAAATTTGAATTCAGCCTTTGTTCAAGAATTTCTTTCATCGCTAACGCTTCTGATTGGTCACAAAAATTGAGCCCAACGCGACATGTCTGAAGGCAAACAAATCGTGCTGCCGTTCAGTCAAAGTCACCAACAAACGTATGTTGACCAATAAGAACGTTGCCGCAAGGGCAGCGATTCAACGGTTAAATAGGCTTCGAGATTCTTGTACAGGGCTTCTTAGAAACAGGACCCCATGTATAGAACAGGGCCGGATCGTTTTCCGGCAGGACTGTAATAGAGTCGGTTTAAGCTTTAGACTAATTTTTTTTGTTTAGGTTTAGGCTCATTCTTACGCTTAGGCTTAGGCTTAGGCTTTAGGCTTTAGGCTTAGGAATATGCTTCTGCTACTGTTCCGGCTCTTTTCTATACATTGGCCAAAACAGGTTCAGTATGTAGAACAAGAAACTTGGCTTGGAAATTTTCATACAACGTTTCGTCTAACTTCATTTCAAAAATCCTGGTTAACTGTATGTTAGCGAATCTTGGTCAATACTCTATACATTAAACTCAATCTTTTCAATGGAAGTTTACAATGGATCCGGTAACATTTTAGTTGAACGCGAGGTGCCGCTAGTGAAATACAACTTTAACCAAAGTCAGAAACAGTATGACGATCGAGAATACCTTTGAATATATACAGTTATTTCTGTTTATTAACAAATGTGTTTTAGGCTGTTAGCTAAACCCAAATTAATTTTATACACAAACTGCATACATACAGTGTAAATTTCAGTTAGTTGATTTTAACTCAGAATGAGTTGAATCACTTAGTCTGAGTTAGGCCTATCAGAACTCAGAATTTGAGTTGATTCAATTCATGCTGAGTTAATTAATCAACTCACCTTGAGTCTACTCAACTCATTGTGAGAATTAACTCAACTCAGAGTGAGTTAACGTTTACTGATATTAATTCAGAATTAACCAACTCGCTAGCTAAATTGAATAATCAACTCATTGGAATTTGCAGCGTATACATTGGGTGTGGCTGTATTCCAATTCGAATACCGATTGTTTACATAAACGTATCCGTAAGCGTTGTGTCATTCTCGTAGTCTCTGCGCGTCTGAATTTTTTTATCGCCGCGTTGCGACGCCTGGTGTAACGCAACTCTTCAACTCTTTAGGTGACGCTACACTGTAAATTTCAATGAGTTGATTAATCAATTCAGAGAGAGAATTAGCTATTTCAGGTTGTTTCTGAGTTAATATCAGTAAATCTTAAACTCACTCTGAGCTGATTTAATTCCTATTGAATTGATTAACTCTGAATGAGTTTATTCAATTGAGAATTCTGAGTTCTCGAAGACTTTAATTTAGAGCTCAGACTTTTGAGTGGATTCAACTCATTCTGAGTTAAAATCGATTCACTGGAGATTACAGTGTATACTTAACATGCGGCGACGGACGGCGACGGACGGCGACTGATGGTGATACTCACCCTAGGGTCAACGGAAAATATTCGTTGAAACAGGGTCGAGAGGTTGTTAACGGTGAGCTACGACACATTTTGTGGCACAACCGAATTTTACTATGTGACCGGCGCATTATAGTGTTCAACTGTAATATCAGTTGTTTTCCAAAATGTTTCTGTAAATTTACATAAACAAACGGCAGCTGATCAAAGGCAGGGCCGGAGCAGCCACCCCCCAAACCCCCATTTTGGGGGGGGGGCAATCCTAAAGGGGCCCCACCCTATAACCGGTGTAACAAAATCCGCCGAAGTTTTAAAACGCGTCTGGCTTCTCGCTTACTTCGCTCGCGAATTTGGGCCCCCCGACACCCTTGAGTTTGGGAAAGCCCTCACCCCTGACACCTCCGGCACTGAGTCCAAAGGTATTAACGTACGTCGCCTTCGAAAGTAATCAAGTTTGGATGGGGCATCCTTGTATAAAATTGTTCATAAATAATTTGTTCCCAAATCATTTGTTTAGTCTTAAAATTCATAAAAATATTATGCAATTTAAATGGTCGGACATGGTACAAAATGTATCTGCGCGCGTAGCGTTTTTGTTCATTCACACTTGATGGTCAACATTTTTTTGACAATATATGCAAAATTCTGATATATAAGATTGCAGCTTTTTTTCAAAGATATCGTTCGCTAAGCTTGCATTAAGCCACAAATTGACTCCAATAACACAACTTTATCCATGCGGCAGAAATAGATTGGTAGGCCAACAAAAAAGGCAATGCGCACTTTGGAGTATATTATTTTCTGCACAAAATGTACCCAGATGCACAAATTTTACTTTTAATAAATAAATGATATACTGTAGTGACCCGAATAAGATGGTGTGGAGTAACAAGAGGGGGTCCCCATTTTAAGTCCCAATCAATAGGAGTCAGTATCCCTAATAAGAGTCCGTAAGCGGATAGAGTCTCTAAATTCTAATTAGAGTCCATAAATGTCAATTATTCCTAATTGTAGCGTATAAATGACTAGAGGACCAAATAAACTTTAGTTCGACGAAATTTAAGGCGTACAGTTTTGTTTGTAACATTCAATTATTGCTCAAGGTTTTAATGCAAGGTAAAAAACGCTTAATTCAACGGATAGCTGCAATACAGGATATATCAGTAAGCAAGGGTGCCGGTGAGCTGGTTGAAAATAAATATAAATAACAGTACGTAACCGAATAACAAGGAGGGTACCCTCTGGAGAGGCCAAATAAATATCAGCTCCCCTTCTTATTCGGGTCATTGCAGTACTGATTTCACTGAGCGAAGAACGAAAGAGAATTTTTGTGTTATTAAACACAAATTAAACAAAGAATGTGCCCAGTTCGCGTTGCGTTTTTTGCTCCGTAGTGCATGTAAAATGTTATCAAAGTGGCTGCGGGGGTTTCAAATATACAACCACTGTAGGAAATGTATGTTAATTCTAAATCTATTTAGCCTTTTTATGATAATACTATGAAAAACAACTGGCTCTTGTATACTTTACCATCATTGAAGCTAGGTTTAAGCCTGAGCTAAGCATAAGGCTGTGGGTGAAGAGTAGAACAAGAACCGAATAATTGTCGCGAAGCTAACCAACCGTTTACCCTTAAGCAATTACGATACTGTGGACTCCTCAAGAGTAACGGTTTTTAGAGAGTTTAAGCCTAAGCCTAAGCCTAAGCTTAAGCCTAAGCCTAAGCCTAAGCCTAAGCTTAAGCCTAAGCTTAAGCTTAAACCTAAGCTTAAGCCTAAGCCTAAGCCTAAGCCTAAGCCTAAGCCTAAGCCTAAGCCTAAGCCTAAGCCTAAGCTTAAGCCTAAGCCTAAGCCTAAGCCTACGCTTAAGCCTAAGCCTAAGCCTAAGCTTAAGTCTAAGCCTAAGCTTCTGACTGGCAAAAAGTACCACAAGGTGACTGTTGTATGGCTGGCTTATTCTTACAAGCACAATTTTAAACGAATCTCTGTATGCAAATTTTTTAATTTTTTGCTCTCGCTACCAAACACAGAACTGTAAATTAAGTCAACAAATGCGTATTATATTCGCGTGCCTACGATGTGATTACCTCGTTTTGCTGCCGCTACAAATCCTGGTGGCCAGTCAAGGAACCAATGAATACGACACTGGTCGTTCTTGTTTTATTGGTAAGGATAGGAGATAACCGCGGTTCAACAAATGGCAAAAATCAACTATTTCTATTTACCATTTTATCACAAAAAAATTTCTGGCTGATGCGTACTGCCCGACTGGGTCGATCCGTTTATGCTCCTATTCTCAAATGTGATTAGCACATTTCATTAATAATAGTTGGGTGATAAGGTTTGGAGAATTGTGAACAGGTCGTTCAAAATTCAGCACATTTTTCGCACTTGATTTATTAACTTTGGCGAAGGTTGAAACAGTCTGTTGCGTTAGTTTAATGTCTACAAGTTGATTTAAAAGGCGATAGACGCTACACACAGTTGAGAACGTGTCTCCTTCCACTAAATTCACAAATGTGTATAGCAACTATTATCAGTTAATAATAGGTTTTCAAACTCACTAACTACTGCAGTTGTTGGACTCAAAATTGGCATTAGAGCAAAACATATACGTAAAATGTGCTGAATTTTTAGCCTCAGCATTCACAAAGTTTCAAGACCTGATACCAACTGGTGATAGATGCTATACACATTTGAGAACGCGGGCCCGTACTTCAATATCATAGAGTCTTAAAAAACGTTCCTTCTGAACGTAATCTTTAATATAACACACGACTCCAGTATATTGAATTGTCCATGTTGTTGCAGTGTGCAATTCGTCAAGTAATAGCTGGACAACGCCAGTACAAAGCGTCTAAAACACGAAGATTAAGAAATTTTAAGCGATAATTGGTTGATGTATCCTTTTACTGGAGCCAAGCAAAAAAATTAGTCTAAAGCTTAAGCGATACTCTATTCCAGTCCCACAGAAAAACGTTTCGCCCCTGATGTTTACATGGGTCAAAGTTTCGAGCAAAATTTTTTTTGATATCATGCAAAATGTAGTGAGAAAAATTAAGAAATACATAAATGTAGTTCCAATAGGGCGGTTACACTAGTATAAGCATATTCCTAAGCCTAAACCTAAATGTGAGAATGAGGTTTTACCTGAGTATAAGAAAAAAAGCATACTCTATTCCAGTTCAACAGAAAAATAATCCCCTTGATTTTTACATAAGCTAAATTAAGCAACTGAAATATTAACGTTTAGGTACTTTGAGCTCTAAGAAATAGAAATTGGCAACTGGTTGACACTTTTCTAATTTCATCGTTGATTATAATTGAAATATTCGTTTTGTTTAGTTCACATGTAGTTTTCAAATGTCGTAAAACTCCTAGTTAATTTAACACTTTTTGATTTAATCAATCAACCTCTCCCCCTGGATTCACCTCAACTCAGAGTCAAAATCAAGTCAACCCAGAGTAAGATAAAGTTTACGGCTATAAACTCAAAAATAACTAACTTTTCGCACTGTAAATTCCAATGAGTTGAATGATCAACTCAGCTAGCGGGTTAGATATTTCTGGGTTAATAACCATAATAAGCACTAACTCACTCTGAGTTGAGTTGATTCTCAGTTGATTTGATTCCGAGTGAGTTGATCAGTTAACTCAGATTTAGCTGAATAAACACACAATTGTGAGTTCTGGCAGCCCTAACTCAGACTGAGTGATTCAACTCATTTTGAGCTAAAATCAACTTACTGGAATTTACAGTGAGTCTGTGTTTATTAATTAACTCATTGGAATTTACAGTGTCCCACAGTTTTCGAAATTTTCAGATTTTGGCATAAATAAAGCTTAGGAATGGATTCAACCTGTACAGTTGCTCATATATACAACAATACACTTTTGTAGTGCACTATAAATTCCAGTGAGTTGATTTTAATTGAAAATTAGTTGGAGTCACTCAGAACTCTGTGCTTTGAATTTGGTGTTTCAGCACACACAACTCCGAATTGTTTGAACTCATTAGAAGTTAATTAGTAAATTCACCAAGAATTAATTCACTTCAGAGTGAGTTAATATATAATGATATTAATTGTCAGAAAAAAAAAACAGGAAATAACTAATTTTTTCTCTGAGTTGATTAATCATCTCATTTGAATCAATAACATACATAACACTTTTGTCCAAGCAAACTAAACAGCAGTTGATTTTCTACTTCTGTCAATTGAGAAGAACCATGATTTTGCGGCCGTTTTTTCTTTGGTTTATTATGCGAAGTTGACATAATTCAAATATATATATATCTACTTTGTTTACGTTCTATTAACCTTCTCACTGATAAAGTATACCATGAGCAACTAAATACAAATAATATACGAGTTATACACACACTGTAAGCAGTGTTTAACAACGCTAACATATATGCGCAGTGAAAAATGTTCCACAACACGAAAATACTGTGAGCAACTAAATACATTATGTACGAGCAATACACACACTGTGAGCAGTGTAACATTTATAACATATATGCGCATTGCAAAATCTCCGCAAGACGTCAGAGCCCACTCCAGGTCGAGCGTCAAGCTCGTGTAGCTCAGTGGTCGTCGTAAACGTTTTCCACCCGTGAGACTGGGGATCGAATATTACCTTGAAATTACCTCACATATGAAATTGAAAATATTCATATGAGAAACGGTTAACGGTTTACGAATATCTGGATCACGTAAATCCTCCCTGCGCTTGTGCACCCACTCTCCCTCTAGGTTTATGCTTAGTTTCAGGCTTCGGCTTTCTGTTTAGGAAACCTCTCATGCCTTGGGCTTATACTTTTATGAAAAGACTTGCCTAAACCCAACACTGGCTCGATATCTGTGATGTAAGGCGTTCGGTCGGCGGACAAATTATCATACGGTGTCACGCTGCAATTTACATACGTTACCGCACGACAGCGGAAGGCGTTGGAATAGTGAAAAACATACCCGGAACTCTGAACCTTTACCAAAACATTTAGCTTAAGCCTAAGCCTAAGCCTTAAATTTCTGCTGATAAGAATTAGCTCAAAATTGTTCGTTTTTACTGCCGAGACTGCACGTTTAATCACTTTTGACAATGTTACTTTTAGGGCCGTAACAGTAGATTAAGCGTATTCCTAAGCCGTAGCCTAAGCCTAATCCTAAGCAAAAAAAAGTAGTCTATAATGTAAGCCTACTTTTTTACACACCCACCAGAAACCACGACGGCCCTAAAGGTAACATGGGCCAACAGTTTTGTACGCAATTTATGATTTGTAAACAAAGTAAGCGAAATTTGACACAAACCAAAATCCAGTTGTGGAACCTGGATTGGAACCGGATCCATCATTGTTAAAATGCAAACTGCTTAGGTTGTTTGTAGGCGAATGCAAAACAATTTATTTGACCAAAACATTAATTAAACTGGTAAATGCTAGTAAACTAAGCATTGTTATGTAACGACAATTTTTATCTAAATTAGATAAGCTGTTTGTAACAGTTTGCCAAAAATTACTACGTAAGGTGCAGTCTGTTCAACGTTTTCGGGTGCATATGTAACCCCGTTTTACATAGAGTATACTATGAGCAACTAAACGCAAACTGCTTTTCACGCGAAATAATACACAATCCGTGTGTTTTAAGTAAATGCTTACACCTTTAAAGCAGGGAGTGTTCAAATATGCGTTTTCCACCAAATCGCATTCGTTAAAAATTTCAGGTTGTTTGTCAGTCTACACTGTGAACTCCAATGAGTTGATTAATAATCAATTCAGCTTGCGAGCTGGTTATTTCTGAATTAATATCAGTAAACATTAACTCCGTCTCAGTTGAGTTAATTCTCACTCTGAGTTGAGTTGACTCTGGGTGAGTTGATTAATTAACTCAGAATGAATTGAATAAACTCAAAATTCTGAGTTCTGATAGTCCTCACTCAGACTGAGTGATTCAACTTATTCTGAGTAAAAATTAACTCACTGAAATTTAGAGTGTACGTAGGAACCAGAACGTCAGACGTCTTCACTAAGCAGCTGGAAAAGCGGTCATTCAGAGCCGGAATTCAGCCAGCGGCCTCAGGATTCCAAGGCAACCGCTGTACCTCTGCCCCACGTAGCCAGCCTGTCCAACTGCTTCTATTGTCGACTATATCTCGTCCGTATACTGTCAGCTAGCATATGTACAGTGCATTGCGCTATATTGCATGTGCATATAACGGACAAGCATGTCTCACAAGCATACATCCACATCTGACTGTAAATGTGCACTATTTTCAGTACTGAAGCTACTTCTCTTCCGGTGTCAACTACAATAGACGCAAAATTAATTTTACGTAAAATTCCCATTCGTACAATAGATCTAAAGTTAAAATTTGCTAATTCCAGATATGGCAAAATATTTCATTTCTATTTCGATATCTGAACATTTTAAATTTGAACAAAATGCTTTGTTCTTGAGCGAGATGCACATTAGCTTTGGTCAATTATCACTTGACAGCGATATTTAAGCTCATGCGTAATGGAAGCGTTTCGAATCGCAATCAAAATTTACATTTCAAATGGAATATCTGCGTTGTGCAAAAGTTGCATTCTACAACATTGATCAAAATTTCTGTTAATTTTGATAGGGTTGTGAAATAGATTTTTCATTTTGCACCTCGTCTACAAGATTTATAGCTTGGAATGCGTTGCTACTAATATCTAAGTTTATAACTGCACAGGATCCTATAGGCTTAAGCATTTAACAAATTTGCCACTCAATGTATATATACACTCCTGGTCGGGCCCGTAGCCCAAGAGAAACCAGAAGGATTCAACCCCCGTCGAAAGAATGTCGCCCGCCTAAAAATTGCCAGCTTTGCTTGCAAGTCATCGAAAACCCTTCTATGCCCCCTGAAAAATGTTTAGTCCACCATAGGAAGGTGAGCTGGCTACGAGCCTGCCCTTAGTTTCTCTATTTATCATTTTCGAATTACATAGAAACAAGTTACCTGCTAAACTGTAGCAATTGTCTTTTAATAGCTATCAGAAATTAAGCTTACAGTTGAGCAAATAGCCGCAAGATTAGGTGAAACGCTAATTGGTAATATGGTAAAATGCTTTGCAAATTAATATTAATGGTTTTTCATTAAGTACTTTGTCCTGGGCCAGATTGGTTTGAATAATAGATATTTTCATGTTTTAGTGTTTTTCCACATAAATGTACGAATTGATTTAATCAAGTATCCATAATGGCTCTTTGGGCAAGGGTGTATGCAATTTACCTAATTTCTCGTCACACAAAATGTACCAGCGCACGTTGCGTTTTGGCTCCAGTTCCCTACTTGTTTGGGGGGGAGGGTTGTCATACAAGTATACCCCTCGTTTTTGAAAAAAAACCCATAAATTGCTCTGAAAGCTAATCATTTACAAGCGTCATTATCGTTGATGTTCTTAAATTTAAACAAACTTGACTCCACTGTTTAATAACTCAAAAACGCAACGCGTGCTGAATAAATTCTTTTGTACACAGAATGTACCCAGTTGCATAAACTGTTCTGCAATGTAAACATTATTCACTCTTGATATTTAATTAAGTGCATTTCTCACTCTTTTTGTTCTAAACACTTAAGGACCTTATTGTAAGCCACTAGCAAGAATAATATGTGGTACGCTAGCAAATATTCATTGCTAAATCTGTAATAATCACTAAGATTATATGTCATTGTATTTGATTTTGTATAATAATAATAATAGTAATAATGCAATCTGATCGACTCATCTATTGTTTTTAGCCTTTTATGTGGACAATGCAGAAAGTATGTTTGGAATTTGATTCCAAATGGTACCGGTGGGGTCAAGCATCAACATAAAGGGTAATAACAAGGAAAATTTTTTAGACATTAGAAAAACGCTTATGGCGAATGCATAGGCTTTGTTAACCTTTTTTTTTTCGAAGCCTAAGCCTGGGTCTAAAGCCTGTTTGTTGAATGTTTTACTAGAGCCAATTTCCCTTATGGTTTAACAATTTTGGTATTTTGTTGAAGTGTCTGACCCGGTGGATTCCCGGCGTCACCCCTTTGTAAAAATTGCATACCCATTCAAATTTACTAATTAATACCTCAAAGCGTTCGATTAATTTTGGCTATTATTTGTTGAACCATTGTATACAATAGGGCCGTAAAAGCAGTATGAGCATATTCCTAAGCCTAAGTTTAAGGGTAAAAAAGCGCTTATACTAAGCCTAAGCAAAAAATAGTCTAAAGCTTAAACTTACTCTCTTTCAGTCCGGCACAAAAACGTTCCACCCACTGATCTTGTAATGGCCAGTTGTTTCAGTATGCCTAAATGCGTTATGGATTATTTACTGTTTTCAATCTCTTAATCTTTTACATTAGTTTGTTCCGATCGACCCCTATAACAATTAGAATACCATATTTTAGACAAAATAGTCAAATCACACCTGTTATTGTTCTCAAATGTGTATAGCACCTATCACCAGTTAGCAATAACACCAGTTGCGTTTTTGATTGGTTACAAAATAATGCACCAATGATATCTCGTTGCATGAAGCCGGCATCAAAAACATCATTTCAGCGTGGTTAAGCTGTTTATCCTTCCAACCCCGATTCTGTAATAATTGTTGCGGTTGCTGGCATTCTGCAACAATCCATGGAACTTTATTTAAAACACAACTGAAGGCTGTGTTTTATATATTTTTTAAAAAAATATTAATGTCGTTTAGCGCCGTCCGGCTCTCGCCCTCCGGTGCGATGCGGTATCTTAGGCGATTAGCTCAGGTAGAAAGTGTTGTACCATCATCATTGGTTGGACGGATCATGGATAGAACAAGGCCGGATCGTTTTCCGGAGGGGATATAATAGAGTCAGTTTAAGCTTTAGACTAATTTTTTTGCTTAGGCTAAGACTTAATTTTAGGCTTAGGAATAGGCTCATCCATATGCTTAGGCTTAGGCTTAGGCTTAGGAATAGGCTCATCCATTTGCTTAGGCTTAGCCTAAGGCTTAGGCTTAGGCTTAGGAATATGTTTATACTACTGTTCCGGCCCTGTTCTATACATGGACAGGTTGGACTATGAGAACTTAATGTTCGTGCCGTCTTGTGAAGATTTTGCACTGCATTAAAATAGGCTGAACGAGTTACATATTTTTCATCCAATCAGGGGTCGATGCGGAAATTGCTGATGTGGATGGTTTGTCCAATGTAAACAACAAGGGCGGAACAGTATTATAAGCATATTCCTATGCCTATTAAGCTTAAGCCTAAGCCTAAAAATATCAGACCATTACAGTGAAAAAATCTCGCGAACAAAGCGGTCGAGAAGCCAAACGCAATTTTAGTACTAAATCGTAATGCAAAACTTTGGTTTTCCTCCCGGTTTTTCCTGGTGGATCAACTAGGTCTTGGTTCACCTCGTCGGATCCGCCAGTGCATCCAATACTGTTTTTAGGTTATTAATATAGGTTTTCCAAATTATTTAATTAATGTTTGCGGTTAAATAACTCACAGTTTGCTTGGACGTTCTTTTGAAATGAGGCTGATTCAGTAAGTGTTGGTTTAGATAAGTTTGGTCTTCTCGACGACTTACACAAGCCAGCACTGACGACAAAATAGTTCCATTTCGTAGCTTTTTGAATTAATTTTTCTCAAAGTGACCAATGTGGATACACTGTAAATTCCAATGAGTTAATTAATCAACTCAGACGGAAAGTTTATTTCTGAGTTAATAACAGTAAACTTTAACTCACTCTGAGTTGATTTGATTATCACTGTGAGTTGAGTTGACTCCGGGGAAGTTGCTCTATAAACTCAGAATGAATTGAATCAACTCAAAATTCTGAGTTCTGGTAGTCCTAACTCAGACTGAGTGGATTCAACTCATTTTGAGTTAAAATCAACTCACTGAAAATTACAGTGTAACAGGGTCGTAACAGTAGTAAACGCATATTCCTAAGCCTAAACCGAAACTTAACCGTACATATAAAGCCAATATCTAAGCCAAGGTGCGTAGATATGATTTTTGAACATAAAAGTTGTGTTCTGGAAAAAAATGTAAAGGTAGTTTCTTGTGTAACACAAACGAAAAATTTCTAAAATCCCGACAGAAAAAATATTACAAAATGATAATTTAGTAACAACGTAACCTTAATTTCGATCTAAAATAAAAAACAAATTTTTCATTTTGAAACCTTTTTGGGGCCATCGAGTCTTGCGGTGTGACTATAAAGTACCAAACGTTTTAACCAGATATCGCTGCGTAAACAATGTGCGGTATTGATCACAAATCAGCGATAGGTCTGGTAACTTTCGAACCAGGATAAAAAACAATGTCAAATCAAAAATTGTCAAAATTTCAATATGAACTGGTTTTTATTAACAATTTGAATTATGCCTTAAAATTTATTTTTATGTCATGTCATCACGAACGAATTTATTTAAAATATCATATCAATGGATGCGTTTATATGCCATTCTATGCCCAAAATCTTCTACCATGTATATATATATTCAGGATATAATGAAAAATTGCTAAAGTTACCATGTCCTCACAATAAAGACAAACAAACCTATTTTTTTTAAATTTTACCTAATTTAGAAAGTTGGCTTTCACCTCGCATTCAGTCTTAATTTTACAAAGGATTCCAAATTTTCCGTTGGAATAATCACGATATGGCCGGGAAAAAATGCTACTTATACCGGTTCACTTAAATATAACTAGAATTTTTTTGCTTCTTATAACCAAGAGTGGATGATGCATACTTCAACAAAAGTATGCAATTGAGTACATTCTGTATAGAAAAGAACGTACCCGGCACGCGTTGCGTTTTTGCCCTATCCACCTTTTATTTAGAGGAGGGTACAACCGGTGCGATCCATGGCACTTTATGTATGCGATGTCAAACTTGCTACCATGCGGAGCCCTAAGAGTTGCACACTCTTGTATTATGCATTCTTGATACAGCTTTTTAGCCTATTTTTGAGGTATACTTGGACAACAACATCTTAAGAAATCAGCTCTGAATTCATATGGTTTACTGTAGTTTTTGATTTTTAGCGGAATTCCGATTCCCGATCGCCCAATTCGCGTTGGTGTTCCTGCGTATGCACCGTATGTCAATCCGTGTATTACCACCGTAACGGAATGGGATCAAGAAAAATGTCCCTATCCAGGTTAGATTCATGCCGGTGTGACGATATTAGGGTGGTGCTATACTTGTGGGGTGGCGCGGACCGTCGCAGGTCGTTAGCGTACGTCACTGTTCCGGTGTCGTGCGTCACTGTCCGTCATTATTCGGACGGCAACGAACGGGGACTGACGGCGCCGGACGATGACGGATGGAAGCGGATGTCATCAAAAGTATATATAGCACCACCGTTAATTTTTCAAGTTTAATTTTTCTTTTCATGCTTCAACGGATCACAGATTAAGCTTAATAATTAAACAGAGAGCAATTGGACCACGACATCAACGCCACGCTAAGTAACTAGTTAAAATAAAATACGAAACCGTCGAGAACACGACCTGTATTCCAGGTTAGACAAGAAATACCTAAAATCAAAAAGTCATCTTTGCGACGAGTCAATAATCGAACATATTTCATTCGATGAAGTAGATTAATTTACAATATTCATTACCTATTTTGTCATGTTTTAATCTTAGAAAATATATATGTCGTGCTCCAAACAGCTATTCTGGTCCAAATGATCCATTCGAGTTTCAGGAATCGATTTTGAAATCGCATTCTATCTGCTTCATTGGTTGAACGTATCGTACGAACTCATACCGTTGGGATCACCGTCGGACTGGGGTCAAACGCCGACTTCGGGAATTTTAGGCGAAGTCATGCGTGAAGAGTATGATTTTCCGGCGGTTTGGTACAAAATGACCGAATTTCGTAGACAACATTTTGAATTTGCGAATCCAATACCGTATCAGTATTTTCGTCAAGGATTCGTCTTGCAACAGTTGCAAACAGGAATGGATTTAGGAGCGGCGTCGTTGCTTTATTCGGTACGCATGGATGTACGGGCGTCCCCACCGGGCCCGGAGCCAAGGGGAGGGGGGCAGGGGGGCTCAGCCCACCCCTGGAAAAATTTTTGTCCCTCCCAGAAAGTTTTTAACCTTGCTTGTATCTCATTGAAAACCCTTGAATGCCCCTCCTGAAAAGTGTTTAGCCCCCCTAGCAAGGCGGGCTGGCTACAGGCCTGGTCCCCACGGGGGGACATTGGGAGGCCATGATCGCACAAATTTGGCTGGTGCCTCACCGTTCCAAATTGCCACGGTCTATAAGGAAACAATCTTGACTTGCAATTATAGGGGCGTCCAAAAATTATTCGGTGACCTTTAAAACTTAATTTTTTGCGGACGCTACTGTGTGGATGGCGTCGTAGAACAGTTAAAGTAAGCATCTGCAAGGGTTACTTTTTATGTGACTGTATAAAATATTGGTTTGTGATGCGTAGGGCTGTGGCAGGGGCGCTGAAGTGGCGCCGTGCTTATTTTTGTATTTTGGAATATCTTATGATATTCGCATAAATGGCCCACAGTGTCACATGACATACCGTTCCTTGTACACATTGATCATTTGAGAGCGGTGCTTTGTAAACTAATGTCATGGCATTCGAGTTTTGTCTGTTGACCCAATGTAAGAGCCCGAATTTTAACGTTGACGTCGAATCAACATGGGACAAACCGTGTCCCGCCTGCCCCGGTTATAATGTGAATCCCGCTTAAATTTTGGTTCAGTACAGCGGCGAAATAGTCAAATGTTTAAGCTTACTATATTACAGACCCACAGAACAACAAACCAACGCAACAAAATAGTCTAAAGCTTGAGCTTACTCTATTGCAGTCCCATTGAAAAACATTCCTCATCTGATCTTTACATGGGCCAGTATGATTACGCAGAATGGTATTAGTACCAATGTTTACTTTTGTTGTATTTCAGGTGTTCAGTCCAACGATATGGATCTTAAGTGGTATTGCGATATTTTTGTTGACAATTTTTCTAATCGCGTCGGCAAATATGCGACGGTTTAAGCGGTTGAACTCACTGAAAGGAATGGAATATAGTGTAAGTTATGCGTGGTTCACGTTATAACTGGGGCAGTCGGGTCACGTTTTGTCACATGTTGATTCGACGTTTACATAAATTTTTGTTACCATCATATGATACGGACAGACAAAAGTCGAATATCATGCGATATTGCTATACAAAACACGGGTACTCAAATTATTTCAACATACAAGTGTTCGAAACTCACGTCACATATTGAGACATATTGTTTTAACATCATATGATGGTCCAAATTTAGTAGCATATATATGATATTCAACAAGACGGATTTGGAGTATCATATGATATTCCACTATGTAGTTTAAGATGTATCATAACAGAATCCGCTAAAATTTGAATATTCCCGCCCAAATTTAAATTTTCCTGCCACAATTTGAATTTTCCCGCCAAATTTTGAATTTTTGCCCCAAGATTTGAATTTTTCACAAGATTTGAATTTCCCGCCAAAATTTGACTTTTCCCACCAAACATAATTTTCCGCCAAATTTTAAATTTTCCTGCCATAATTTACATTTCCCGCCATAATATAAGTATTTGTTTACATTGTATCGTAATATTATATTATACTAACAGCACATGTCTGTTAGTGTCATACGCTATTCCAAACCTAGTTCTGCAACTGACTCACTAGACATTTTCAAAATGATCATATAATATTGACAGACAACGTAGGGAATCATATGATATTGAAAGCTGCTTTTGGAATATCATATTGTTTACATCGCGGAAAAAAATGTTACCAAATATACACAACGTGACAAAACGTGACCCAGCTGCACCATTTATAACGTGAACCACGCATTAGTATTGTTAAGTTATGCCAGGCACAGTGTTTTCATTGCGCTTTCGGAGTCAGCCGCAAACGGTTCCAGCTATAGCGTAAACCACTGGTTTCACAAACACTTGATTTGTATGATGTAATTTCTACAATATCATGCGTACACCAGGGAACTTTTACAGGTGAAATTACGAAGAATGGTAGATTTCTATAATTTAAACATAAGACCCATATTCTCAAATGTGTGTAGAATTTATAACCTCACCATTTGGCTACAGGTTTTCGAGCAAGCAACGAATGGTATCTGCAGCCGTGAAAATATACCTCGTAGAACAAGTTTATTTAAGCGCTGAAAATTCCCTATGTTTCTAAGCCAATCATTCGGCTCGCAGCTAGCTCAAAACTCAACCTGCTGAAGGTCTAAGAAAATTTCAGTAGGGCCACTCACTACAAATATACTTAAAATTAAGACAAACTGTTGCCGAATTAAGTGTCGGTTTTACTTACTATGGTGCTTGGCAAAGTTTTACTTAATTTTAAGCAAACACAAAATTCTTAGCTTTACATTTACTCAATAAATCAAGAAATGACAGCAGTAGCTTTAATTATTTACTTTATTTAAGCAAAGATTCACTCAATATTTAGTACACTTATACTTAAAAAAGTTAGTAAAATACAACTGAAGTATTTTAAGTTGAGTGTTTTTACACAGCAGTCATGCGGATTTAGTAACAAATTTACAGCAGGAGCGAATCCTTTTCTGGAGGGAATAAGCGCCACCCCTGCTTCTTGTCTGACTACTAGCAGGTTCATCAATCGCTTTTCCTTAAGTTCCAATAGTTATTACTCTCTGTGCCTGTATTCTCAAACGTGTGTAGCACTTTTTACCAGTTGGTGATAGGTCGAGTAACTTTAAAACCAGTGCATGAAGACGTTCGAAATTCTTCACTTTGTTCGCATTTTATTTGCCCTACTTCTGCACCAATTTTTGTATACGAAATTGTAGTTAGTTTGAGAAGCTATCGCTAACTGGTGATAGATGCTATACTCGTTTGAGAATAAGAGCCTTGGTGATTGGTGCTTCGCACATTTGAGAACACCGCTATCAGTATCAATTTCAGGAGTAAACCGATTTTTTTCGTTTACAGAGCGTCTGGTCGACAGTATCACTTTTACTCGATCAATTTGAAGGTCAGGCATCAATGAGCGTACTCTCAGGGAACATTACAATGCTGGCACTCGGGTTTACAGCGCTTATGATAAGCACTCTCTACGACGGTGGGCTGGTTGGGGCCCTGATGAGGCATACATCGACTGATCCGTTTAACAGTCTTGAAGAATTGACGGCTGCAATCGAAGAAGAGCGATATCGGTAAATCCTCAGGAATTACATTCATATCCGGATAAATATTCGGCAAAAATTGCCAAATATCCGCAAAAATAGTACAGCCAACACTAACCTAGAAAATTAACCTTTTTTCATTTTCAATTTTGTTTTTGTTTAATTTTTTTAATTTTTTGACTAAACTCAGAACTCAGAATTGTGAATTCAATGAACTCATTCAGCACAGTGTAAAAATATCCTGGTCATGATAGGCTAATATTCTATCCCACATGTGTTTGAAACATTTTTCAGCCAATGTTACTTTGACATGCGTAACAGTAGGATAAGCATAATCCTAAACCTATCCCAGGGAATAAAATAAGCAAAATTAGTCTAAACCTTAAGCTTACTCACTTATAGTCTCGCGAAAAAAATGGTTCGCACCTCAAAGTTCCATGGGTTAATTTACGTCACACAAGGTACAATCTAAATTCTCTCATATGAGCAAGTAAACGTGCTTCCGGTTCCACGAACCTGGTTAGACTGGGGGGCGGCATGCAGTGTCTCAGACAGGTTTTGATGTTGTAATTTTAGGGTAGTCACCGACAGCAACGGAGCGTTTTTCTGGCAAAATTTGGAAAGTTCAAAACTTGCCCGATATAAAAATTTAAATATATCACTGGAAAGCAACGACGGTGCGTTTGTCGTTAAACAAGGTCAAGCAGAAGCGATTAAATTTTTGAACGAAAATTTGGATGCGGTATACCCGGGCCAAGATTTTCTAAATGGTATGCAATCGTTATTTGCTTCGATTTTTTTAATTGAAATATAAGCCCGTATTCTTAAATATGTATACAACCTATCACCAGTTGGTAACAGGTCTTGTTACTTTCGAACCGGTCAATTCTGAGGCTCAACATTCAGCACGTTCTTCGCATATAATTTGCTTTACTGCTGTACCAATTTTGAGTTCAGCAACTGCAATAGTTAGTGAGTTTGAAAGCATATTACTAAGTGAAAATAGTTGTTATAGACATTTGAGAATACAGGTCATTGTTACAGAACCTATCTGCTGGTTTTATAGTGGTATTTTTAGGAATTGATTAGTGAATTATTCTGATTTTTATGTGGTTTCACCGTATGTAGAGTCTACACTAGCTTTATTTAGGCTCGTAAAACTCCGTTTTATATTAGTTGTTTGGTTCCGGTATATTGGAAATGGATACTTGTTTACCTTCTTTCACTCAACGTCCCTCCTCCATCACTAATGTCTGGATAAGAAAATGTTGCTAAAGCCTATTCACACGTGCACGTTTTTGTTGACAGAACATGCAGCTGCAAATTGAACTTGCAAGTTTTGTTCAAAATCCTATTCGATAAACTTCCAGCTGCAAATAATTCATACAAAATCATAGTTAGGAATTTAGTTCACATGTGTGGATAACCATGCGAGCTCATTGAATTTATTACAACAGCTTTCTCATTGACTGATGAAAACAATGCAAGTTCTGCGTGCAATTTGCAGCTGCAAGTTCTCGCTGCAAAAACTTACACGTGTGTATGGGGCTTTAGGCTTAAGACAATAACAAACAGTAAAGCCTGCCAATGCAACTTTCACAAACAACTTGTATTGCAAAGTAATAACGTTTTTATTCTGAATCTTGCCATGGAACGATATAAATACTTTGTAGACGACTGCAATAAATATCAAACATTACGTATCTATTTTCAATCCAACCAATGATAACAAATTAATTCGACTTCCAAGGCTATTTATACATATGAATTAATTACTTTAGACGGCTTTCAAAGTATACAATTTCCATTTTGGTACTCTCAGTAGGTGCGAAACAAGTGTAGTTAGTACCGCCGTAAACTACAAAATATCAAACAATTTTGATATTTGGATTAGTTTAAGGTTTTCGAATAAAATTATAAAGGTTGCATTAATTTAAAAATGCTTACCTGGTTTTCGATTGGCCAATCAAAATTCACGTGCAATAATTTCCAGCGACTTGCAACGGCGTTCACACGGCGAAATAAACTTTTAATATCATGAATTCCGGTGAATTGTTTTTTGCTGCAGCTGTGAAAACTTCAAAATTGTTTCGTTACTGACCATTGCACATGCAAGTCGCAAGTTTAAAATTTTTGCTCCAAAATTTTGCACGTGTGAATAGGGCTTTTTGTGGCAGAGAACATTGTTTTCTGATCGCTTTTAAATAAGTTTTAACCGTAATTTGGTAAACTCGTAAAAATTCATTTTGTATTAATATCTTGTTTGCATTTTATTCTGTTCAACAAGAGTGTGCAACAAACGCCGTTTGCACGACGCACACCTACCACCGTATGTTGTGTTTTTGGCCGACCCCCCCCCCCCTGATTGAAGCGGGTTGGATTTAACAATTTCGCTCCTAATATTTTCCTTTTGGAACTACAAAGAGAGCCACACGTTGCCATTATGCGTGCCCCCAATAAATAAAGAAGCGGAAGGCAGGCCAAAAATGCAACTCGCTGGGTGTATTCTTCTCCACACTGAATGTACTCTCAGTTGCATACTCTTGTTTATATAGTCGCATGCACTCTTACTGAAATATAGCATTTCAGCAGTGTTTGCAATTCGCGGTCATTGTTCGTTGTATTTCATTGCTGATGAAACTTCGCCAATGATGGGTGATTCAAGTTTTGTGTTTTCAAAAACCAATCCATGGCGAGATCCGATACGTGAAGCAATGTCAAGTTCAATTCAAGCCATCCAACAAATTGAACAAAAATATGTACGTCAGGATCGTATGAAAGAGAAAAGGATAATATATTCCCTACCAAGGCCATGTAAAGACCAGGGGCGTACCGTTATTCTGTGGGACTGCAATAGAGTAAGCTTATAAGCTTTAAACTATTTATTTGCTTAGGCTTAGGTATAAGCGCATTCTTACAGTTAGGCTTAGGTTTAGGTATAGACTTAGGTTTAGGAATAATGCTTATACTACTGTAACGGCCTTGTTCTATACATTGGTCGAAATTTTTATAAAAAGGTAAAGCATTCTTAGCACAGGCTTTATAAAATTTTCGTTCGCTACGCTCGCTTCCAAAAACACTTCTTACATAAAGTTATGCCCTCGAGCAATCGTTTCCAAACTTGGGGGGACAGGAAATTCTCACGCATTTAATAAAATATTTCTTGGCTGACGGTGGAATATTTTTCAATTTACAATATCGGAGGACCATGTAAAGCCGCCGGACATCATCTAAAGTATAGCGTAATCCGATAAGTATAATTTATCTCAAACTCAAACGACGAAGCATTCGAACACTAAATTGCTTTTCATACACAAGGTCAGCGGCAGGACCGATCTTATGACAGTGTCCAACAACAAGTAAGAAACGAAATGTTTTCAATATCATACATCAAATATAAAAACTTTTCTGTCAGCAACTGTGATTGGAAAAAGACCAAAGGTAGATAGTTCTAAATTTTACAAACAATATACACCGAAAAAACGAAAATCTACTCACAAAAATCGTCAAGAATTTAGTTCAATATTCCGACTGAGGTTTGGATACAGATTTTTTTCGTCAGCTCCATACAAATTCTTCTAAAAAAATTTTTTACTCCGTAGCATTTCGAATATACGGATATCCAGATACATATTTCGTTTCGGATACATATCAGGATGTTTGTCATATCCGGATATCCGGTGTCTATCTATAGTAAAAAATGCCGCTAAAACTACAGTAGTCCCGAACGCGTTGAAAATCTATCAGGCACACATAGACCACAGAACTTGAGCAAAAATGGCAGAAGGCCTCAGACCCATCCCTCTAGAAAATTGTGAGCCCCCAGGTATTTTTAGGATTACGAGCCTAAGCCTGAGCACACACACACACCGAGAAATTATACATGAGGTACAATGCTTGTAGATTGTGCACTTGCCGAAGCAGAGGGTTTGGGGGCTTGCGCCTGTCTGCGGCGCCCCCCGCCTCCCTGCCCCGTCGGCGGTTTGCGGCCGGCGCCGGGGCCGGGGGGGGGGGGCGGGGCGAAGAAAAAGAAACGCAACCCTATGGGTGGCTTTATACATTTTGACTATTCTCTGGCGCTGACTGGAGCCACCCAATGACGTAAGGCTCTGTCCGACACCGCGGGTAAAGTCCTTCATGGCACCGCGTAACAATTCATGATTTTTATCGCTATGGCATCGTCCGTTTCCGCACGACGCCGTACGACAACACTGCTAATTCCAGTAGTTGATTTTAACTCAGATCGAATTGAAAACCACTCATGAGCATGAGCTCTGAATATTAAGGTCTTTCAAAACTCAAAATTATGAATTGAATGAACTCATTGTGAATTAATTAATCAATTCACCCGGAATTAAATCTACTCAGAGCGAGATAATGTTTTACTGTTTTTAACTCAGAAATAACCAGAAATGACCAATTCGCTCTCTGAGTTGACAAATCAACTCGTCGAAATTTACAGTCAAATGTAGCGCCACCGTAACAGTTTGAACACATTTTGACTTTAGATTCAAGTTGAACTCGACCAAAACGATCAATTGTGCCCTAAAATCATTCAGACCGAATCCGATCCGCTTCAACTGCGGCATTTTTTCGGTCTGTTCGGGTTATGCTCGCTGTTGGCCGGGCTTTCGTTGTTCGCATTTTGCATTGAAGCAACGTTTAAAGCTGGCACTCGGGGCTGGTCGAAATGGGTCGAACATCGCCGCAAAGTCATTCAAGCGAAAGCAGCGGCCCTTGTGAACGCGGTGTCATTCGGTGATACGATGACAAAGTTGAGCAATTTTGGAGACAGTTCAAATGATGGATGAGTGATTTTGTCTCACAAAAAATCACTTTTATTTCTGGCCCACGTATAGAACTGGGCCGGATCGTTTTCCGGCGGGACTGTAATAGAGTCAGTTTAAGCTTTTGACTTACTTTTTTGCTTAGGCTTAGGCTTAGGCTTAGGCTTAGGTATATGCTAATACTACTGTTCCGGCTTTGTTCTATACATGGACCTTATTTCTTATACACTGTAAATTTTATTGAGTCGATTTTAACTCAAATTAAGTTGAATCAGTCAGTCTGAGTTAGGACTATCGGAACGCAGATTTTTGAGTTGATTCAATTCATTCTAAGCTAATTAACCAACTCACGAAGAGCAAACTGAATTCAGAGTGAGAATCGTCTCAGCTCAGAATGAGTTAATGTTTACTAATTTTAATTCAGAAGTAACAAAACTCGCTAGCTGAATTGATTAATCAACTCATTGCAATTTATGGTGTATTAATGTCTCTTTAACAAGAATATGCAACCTGCATGGATTGGTGGGGCCTAATACACTGTAAATTTCAGTGAGTTGATTTTAACTCACAATGAGTTGAATCCACTTAGAAGCCTGAGCTCTGAATTAAATCTTTCACAACTCCGCATACTCTGAATTGATTGGACTCATTCTGAGTTAATTAATGAACGTATACGAAATTAAGTCAGTTCAGAATGAGTTAGTAACTCAGAAATAGCCAGAAATCACTAATGCGCTCTCTGAATTGATTATAACCAACGCATTGGAATTTTCAGTGTAGTTGCACTTTAGGGGTGTATACAACGGGGCATTGGGGGGCATATATATACCCCCGAAAATTTTTGGAAAACAAGAAAAAATACTTTTTCAAACTTTAAGCCTCGCTGGATGCTAACAATTAACGCCAATTTTTCGCTCGCTATGATCGGTTGCGAAGCAAACTTTTACATAAAATTATTCTTTTCCGATATGAAATCATGTTTATGCGCCTGTTGCATTCGCTTGTTTAGAGTCATCAACGATTATTGAAATGTGATTAAGAGTCAATGCTGTAGAGTAAGCAACATATTTTTGCACAGCATAAAGTGTACCCTGTAAATTCCAGTGAGTTGATTTGAACTTAGAATGAGTTAAATCACTCCATCTGAGTTAGGACTATCAGAACTCACCATTCTGAGATAATTCCACTCATTCTGATTTAATTAATTAACTTCAACGCTGTCAACTCAACTCACTGTTAGAATCAACTCAACTCAGAGCGATTTAAACAATACTGACATTAAATTACAAATAACTAACATTGCGTCAGAGTTGATTAATTGACTCATTGGAATTTACAGTGTACCAGCGCGCGTTGTGTTTTCGGCTTACAGCGTTCCATTTTGAGTTGCATTAAGATGCCGTGAGAAGTAAGCAATATACCTCATTTAAACGTATATACGCGAACAGAGCAACTGAAAATATACCTAACATGTAAAATAAAGAGAATCAGATTTAAGATTACCCGACCCCAGGACGGATTTTCAGTAGGTCAAAAACGCATCGCGTGCTGGGTATATTTCATTACAAAATGTAACCGCGCTGTAAATTCCAATGAGTAATTAATTAACTCCCACGAATAGTTAGTTATTTCTGAGTTAATAAAAGTTAACATTTACTCACTCTGGAGTTGAGTTGATTCTCACTGTGAGTTGAGTTGACTATGGGTGAGTTGCTTAACTAACTCAGAATGAATTGAATCAACTCAAAATTCTGAGTTCTGATAGTCCTAACTCAGACTGAGTGATTCAACTCATTTTGAGTTAAATCAACTCAGTGGGATTTACAGTGTATGTGTCATGTTATAAAACTACGGAAATCACGGTAACAGTAGATCAAATGCTCTGTTATTTTTTCAGCAAACAGAACATATAATAGAACTGAAAGAAATAATATTTATGCATAGGTGCATGTAAAATCTAGTGAGGTAGTAGGTGGCCCCTGAGCCACAATCTTGATTACGCCCGCGATGTAATGTAAGTTACCATCTAGGAATTGAGTCATTTCCTTTAAATAGGGCGCTTCCCGTTTCGGTTTCAGAACCAAATATTTTATTTTTCATCATTAACTGAGGCTATGCAATGCTTGAATTATTAATATTTTCATAAACGATACGGCTAATGTAAAGAACAAGGGCGGAACAGTTAAGCCTAAGACTAAGCCTAAGTCTAACTGTAAGAATGAGTTTGTTCCTAGGCCTAAGCCTAAACCAAACAAAAAAATTAGTCTGAAGCATAAGCTTACTATATTCTAGTCCCACAGAAAAACATTCTGCCCCTGATCTTTAGATCGGCCAACGATATATAGCTACGCGGTACAATAAATTTTGTCCTGTTTAGAATCAATTTGACTATGTTCCAATTTTAGTAGAATTAAAATAGCTACCGCAGACGGCAAACAATATAGTTTTCCAGGCGTTTTAGATCTTTGCCGAGATATTCGTTGTATTGTAGATTTAGCAAATACTTGTATCTATCTATCCGTCTAAACTTTTGGCCCATCAAAAACATATTTGCCTGGCTTCGGTTCTGGTTTTAAAAATATCAATACTGATTGAAGCTAATAGAACCATACTGAACAAACTAGTGTAGTTTTCGCAGCAAGCTTTGTGGCACGTTTTAATTTCGTCTTACATTTCACTCGGACTGAGTAGAGAGAAAAAATGCAATTCAAAATCAAACACCACCTTTAATTGATTGACTCGTTTTTAAGACATTTATATTAGTTTTTAGCAAAATGTTTATTCTTATGCTGTGGCTTAGGCTTAAGATGCTTAAACACTGTTACGGCCCTCGTTCATACATTGGCC
The DNA here is from genome assembly GCA_030248215.1 of Enoplolaimus lenunculus. Classification (NCBI taxonomy): domain Eukaryota; kingdom Metazoa; phylum Nematoda; class Enoplea; order Enoplida; family Thoracostomopsidae; genus Enoplolaimus; species Enoplolaimus lenunculus. The sequence continues at coordinate 108,157 of JASANG010001656.1, read as the reverse complement.
TATAACAACTAATACACGCCGTGTGCTGTGTAGTATTTTGACTAAATTAATTTGTACACTGGTACATATATAATACTCTATGCTGCTCGAAGCGGTTAAGGACAGTAATTGCCAAAAGAATGGTAAAATACTGAAAACGAATAGTGATCGAAAAAACGAAACAGAAAACGGATATTGAAGTATATAAATTTCAAATAGGTTTTGTTTTTCTGCCTACATAATTGAGACGTGCAAACGTTCGCCGGACTTTCTAAAACATTTTGAAGAAAAAATAACGGATGCACCGAAATTTTTAAGATTATAGATGAATATCGTAATTTTTGTTTCAGCTCGGACAATTGCAGCACATCTGTAATGAAAAAATTGCAAGCAATTTACGTAATTGATAACTAATTTTGAACGTAAAAAATAAACGAATTTCTGGTATTTCTGTAACGGAAACGGAAACGCATACCGATTTTTACCGGAAACCGATATCCTCTTACTACCTGGTAATTGCTAATGTTGAATTGTTGAGAATTCTTGATACGTATGATATTCCTTCATCGATATTTAAGCATGCGTTTAAAAAAGTAACTGTTCATTGGCTGAATATATACGCCTTGAATTCAACATTAATAATTGATCAAACCAATCATTGCGCCACAAGTGGATACAAAGAATTTTTGTACTGTAGTGACCCAAGTAAGAGGGGTGTAATAAGAGGGCTCCCCGTTTTGAGTTTCAATTAATAGGAGTCCGTATCCCTAATAACAGTCCGTAAGCGTATAGAGTCCCTAAACCGTAATTAGAGACCGTAAAAATGTCAATTTCAATAATTGTATTGCATAATTGACTCCAAGCCCAAATAATTTCAGTTGGAAACTTTAAAATGTGCTTAAATTTTGAAAATACATTCCTCAGTACAACTTTCCATTATCGCTGAATTATTGAAACAAGACAAATAAACGTTTAACTCAACGCACAGTTGTAGTAACGGATATATTTCAGTGACGAAGGGTGGCGTGGCGTGGGTCAACAATAAATAACAGTCGGTAACCGAATAACAAAGGGAACCCTCTGGAGACGCCAAATAAATATCAGTCCCCCCTCTTATTCGAGTCACTACAGTATTCCGTAAAATAAAACAAATTGAAATACAAACTATTTTTATTATTAAGTAATATTTAGTTTGTACATGTACGGGTCATGGCCTAAATGGGTTCTAACAGGGCTCATTTGTGTTGTGCGTTGCCCACAAACTAACTTAGCGTATAAAACATGAGGCGAAATATAATATTCATTTTTCAAACACTCGTCACGGGTTGTTAAAGTGCTGTCCCTGGGACCGCGGGGGGCATCACTGACCCCCATCTACACATGATTTAATGAATCTTTCATATTTCATTCCATAGCAGCATTTTACAAGTTATCGGATAGCTTTTGTAGACCAAAATTCAGCTAAACAAAAAACGATTTGCTAAGGTATTAAATGATACAATTATTAACCAATTACTTTGTTACATTTCAATTATTTACCAGCCAATCATTTATCTTGACATTTTTATGCTGAACTCGAAGTTTGAACAATTAACCAATTACTTTGTTACATTTCAATTATTTATCAGCCAATCATTTATCTTGACATTTTTATGCTGAACTCGAAGTTTGAACAATTAACCAATTACTTTGTTACATTTCAATTATTTATCAGCCAATCATTTGTCTTGATATTTTTTGTTGAACTTTAAGTCTGAAATTTAATTATTAATATTCTGCGAGATTATGGCAAATTGGTCAAGAGCTAACAACTGTTTTCAATCAAGATTAAAGGATTGTGTTCTGACAACCTATAGTTATAACAGTTTGGAAGCTGACAAAAAGGCAACATAGAATCTAATGCACGAGGTATGGAGCAGGGTAGATTTGGCTGTTTTATGGAAAACACTGGCCCCATACTACAAGTATCCCCTCTTTCAACCCCGCGTCGCTCTTTCTCACTCGGTTCTCACTTCTAGAAGAAGCGATTGGATGGCGGTAAAACCGGCCTTTTTACACTACTTTCTTTGACTCGTATGAGACGGGTTATTAAATGTAGCAGTAAGATTTGTCTGATGTCTATGGACGCCAGTTCCACTTTTTCGAGTATTAAATTTGGTAGGTGTGTTTACCCACCCCCCACTTTAGAAAGACAAAAAACGTGACTGGCTTATTAGTACGCAAACAGTTTGAAAGGCTGATTGGCCGATAAAAATTGGATTATACTAAAATGTCAACTGGTAAATTGCTGTCAAGGTGAAGTCAAAATCTAGCAAATTGAGACAATGTTTTCGCATATTTTACTTTTCACTTTTAAGTTTTCACTCATATCTGATAGTTTTGTACTAGAAAAAAATGCTCAGCACTTGAGCAAAAAGGGATATGTTTCATATTCCTATTAAAAGTATGGTAAACTAGATCAGCACATTCGCTTGATGTAACCTGGAAAAGTATTAAGAAACAATAGCTGCCAAAATCATGTTAATTATTAATTTTTCTGAAACATATTGCGGACAGCAAATCTATTTCTAACATTGAAGTTTTTGACAGGACTTGTTAGCAATTTTCAGAAATTCCTTAGGGTCGCAGAGACATGGCTGAGGTATACCGCTCTTTGATTTTGCAAGTTAATCGATGGTGCCAGAATACGGTGCGATTTGTGAGCTTCAATAGTCGTGACTATGCAGTGAAACAGATAAATAACTCGGGTGGGAAATGCGCATTTATATAATTTGTCACTAAGGTAAAAAATCGAGTAAACTCAAAGGTCACTTATAAGTGGAGCCTTTTTAAAGCATCAATTGCGATTCGTTTTGTGACGTCTGTTCAAGAAAGTATCTAACAAAATTGGTCATCAAAACTCTAACAGCCATTATGTCGCCACACAATGCTGTTATGAAATTCAATTAACTATGGTAATACAAAGCCATAGGTAAATTTAATACGTTTTGTAGAAAACTTCAATATATATTCATGGATTCCAAGCTACATCTGTCTACATTTCAGAAATAATTTCGCTTTGCATTCAAGAAAAGCATCTGTTTCTTACAAAAATATTACAGAAATTTTGCTGTCCGCAATATGTTTCAGAAAAATTAATAATTAACATGATTTTGGCAGCTATTGTTTCTTAATACTTTTCCAGGTTACATCAAGCGAATGTGCTGATCTAGTTTACCATACTTTTAATAGGAATATGAAACATATCCCTTTTTGCTCAAGTGCTGAGCATTTTTTTCTAGTTTCAACCGCTTTACCAAGCTGCTGCATTAATCCATTGGGGTGACATCGTCCGTTGCGGTGAAGCTAACCGTTTGTGTGAAACCAACCCTTGGGCTGAAACCGACCGTTGAGGTGAAACCAGCCGTTAGGGTGAAACTAACCTCTGGGGCAAAATTAACCGCTGGGGTGAAATTAACCGCTGGGGTGAAACGAGCCCTTGGGGTGAAACGAACCGTTGGGCAAAACCAACCGTTAGGGTGAAACCAACCGTTGGGGTGAAACCAACCGTTGGGGTGAAATCAACCGTTGGGGTGAAACCAACCGTTGGAGTGAAACCAACCGTTGTGATGAAATCGACCGTTGGGGTGAAACCAACCGTTGAGGTAAAACCAACCGTTGGGGTGAAACCAACCGTTGGGGTGAAACCAACCGTTGGGGTGAAACCAACCGTTGGGGTGAAAACAACCGTTGGGGGAAAACAAACGTTGGGGTGAAACCAACCGTTGGGGTGAAACCAACCGTTGGGGTGAAAACAACCGTTGTGTGAAATCAACCGTTGGGCTGAAACCGACCGTTGGGATGAAACCGACCGTTGGGGTGAAACCAATGGTTAGGGTGAAACCAATCGTTGGGGTGAAACCAATCGTTGGGGTGAAACCAACCGTTGGAGTGAAACCAACCGTTGAGGTGAATCCAACCGTTGGGGTCAACCGTTGGGGTCAACCGTTGGGGTAAAACCAACCATTTGGCTGAAACCAACCGTTGAGGTGAAACCAACCGTTGGGGTGAAAACGACCGTTGGGGTGAAACCAACCATTTGGGTAAAACCAACCGTTAGGATGAAACCAATCGTTGGGGTGAACCGATCGTTGGAGTGAAACCAACCGTTGGGGTGAAGCCCACCGTTGGAGTAAAACCAACCGTTGGTGTGAAACCAACCGTTGAGGTGAATCCAACCGTTGGGTTGAAACCAACCGTTGGGGTGAAACCAACCGTTGGTGCAAAACCAACCGTTGGTGCAAAACCAACCGTTGGGGCAAAACCAACCGTTGGGGCAAAACCAACCGTTGGGGTAAAACCAACCGTTGGGGTGAAACCAACCGTTGGGGTGAAACCGACTGTTGGGGTGAAAACAACCGTTGGGGTGAAACCGACTGTTGGGGTGAAACCAACCGTTGGGGTGAAACCAACCGTTGGGGTGGAACCGACTGTTGGGGTGAAACCAACCGTTGGGGCAAAACCAACCGTTGGGGCAAAACCAACCGTTGGGGCAAAACCAACCGTTGGGGTGAAACCAACCGTTGGGGTGAAACCAACCGTTGGGGTGAAACCAACCGTTGGGGTGAAACCAACCGTTGGGGTGAAACCGACTGTTGGGGTGAAACCGACTGTTGGGGTGAAACCAACCGTTGGGGTGAAACCAACCGTTGGGGTGGAACCGACTGTTGGGGTGAAACCAACCGTTGGGGTGGAACCGACTGTTGGGGTGAAACCAACCGTTGGGGCAAAACCAACCGTTGGGGCAAAACCAACCGTTGGGGCAAAACCAACCGTTGGGGTGAAACCAACCGTTGGGGTGAAACCAACCGTTGGGGTGAAACCAACCGTTGGGGTGAAACCGACTGTTGGGGTGAAACCAACCGTTGGGGCAAAACCAACCGTTGGGGTGAAACCAACCGTTGGGGTGAAACCAACCGTTGGGGTGGAACCGACTGTTGGGGTGAAACCAACCGTTGGGGTAAAACCAACCGTTGGGGTGGAACCGACTGTTGGGGTGAAACCAACCGTTGGGGTGAAACCAACCGTTGGGGCAAAACCAACCGTTGGGGCAAAACCAACCGTTGGGGTGAAACCAAACGTTGGGATGAAACCAACCGTTGGGGTGAAACCGACTGTTGGGGTGAAACCAACCGTTGGGGTGGAACCGACTGTTGGGGTGAAACCAACCGTTGGGGTAAAACCAACCGTTGGGGTGGAACCGACTGTTGGGGTGAAACCAACCGTTGGGGTGAAACCAACCGTTGGGGCAAAACCAACCGTTGGGGCAAAACCAACCGTTGGGGTGAAACCAACCGTTGGGGTGAAACCAACCGTTGGGGTGAAACCAACCGTTGGGGTGAAACCGACTGTTGGGGTGAAACCAACCGTTGGGGCAAAACCAACCGTTGGGGTGAAACCAACCGTTGGGGTGAAACCAACCGTTGGGGTGGAACCGACTGTTGGGGTGAAACCAACCGTTGGGGTAAAACCAACCGTTGGGGTGGAACCGACTGTTGGGGTGAAACCAACCGTTGGGGTGAAACCAACCTTTGGGGCAAAACCAACCGTTGGGGCAAAACCAACCGTTGGGGTGAAACCAACCGTTGGGGCATAACCAACCGTTGGGGTGAAACCAACCGTTGGGGTGAAACCAACCGTTGGGGTAGAACCGACTGTTGGGGTGAAACCAACCGTTGGGGTAAAACCAACCGTTGGGGTGGAACCGACTGTTGGGGTGAAACCAACCGTTGGGGTGAAACCAACCGTTGGGGCAAAACCAACCGTTGGGGCAAAACCAACCGTTGGGGTGAAACCAACCGTTGGGATGAAACCAACCGTTGGGGTGAAACCGACTGTTGGGGTGAAACCAACCGTTGGGGTGAAACCAACCGTAAGCTCTATAAAGTGGTGAAAGTTATAATCGTAAAATTACATAGCTAACGTGTAAAAAGTGTTGAACCAAAATGAAAAATTTCGTGCACTTTCTGTAAGGAGTTTTTTGACCGTAACTATTGAAGACCACACTGGTTTGCGAAATCCTTTGGCACAAATATTCCCTACGTGTCAGGATACCAGTGTACAAAATTTAAACGATACAGGTCTGATATTACTTGAGCACCAACATGCGAACTAAACTGAAAATACGCGCTTGAGATGCGCGAATCATATATATGAACACTATCGTGTTCAGTAAATATCCAAACTGAAGCATAGAGCTAGCTCAGTAACCTTATCCCGAACGTGGCGGCGCTTTTGGTACTCTTCCTCGTCCTTTTGTAGGCCCATATTCTTAAATGTGTATAGCAACTATCATCAGTTAGTAATTGGTTTTCAAACTCACTAACCATTGCGCTTGCTGACCGCAAACATGCTACAAGAGCAAAGCACGTCAAATTCGAAAAGTGCAGAATTTTGAGCCTCAGCATTCGCTGGTTCGAAAGTTACAAGACCTAACACCAACTGTTGATAGGTACTACAAACGTATGATAATATGAACCCTAATTGTAGACCTTTTAGCTTGTATATACTATAAACTAAAATTGCAGGCAAAGTGTATGAAATAACAAGCTGGTGTATTCGTTATGCAAATGATCAAGTGAGTTTAAACATTAATGCAAGCAGGATGCCAACGGATAGTATGAATAACGGAACCGGAAAATGAACATTGAAATATAAAAGTTTCAATGATGTTTTTAATTTTTTTGCCAGTACAATTGACAATAAAATTACGGACATTCCTTAATTTTGAAAATCGTGAATGAATGTAGATAGGTTCATTTCAAATTCAACCAATGCAGCTCATGAAATGAAAAATTACACGCCATATACGTGATTTACAACTAATTTTAGGCGTAAGACTAGCGGATTGTTGTTATTTCTATAGCGGAAACGGAACCGGACGTTGATTTTTGGGCCGAAACGGATATACGTTTACTCCCTGCAAACAAGTATAACGTGGAGTTTCTCAATTAGTGGGTACTGATTGTAGACAAGAACATGCAACTGAGTATGTTGCGTTATTGCCAAAAAAATTAGTATAATGGTTCATGTAAAGATCAGGGGCGAAAGGTCTTTCTGTGGGACTACAATAGAGTAAGCTGAAGCTTTAGACTAATTTTTTGCTTAGCGTACGCTTAGGCTTAGGCTTAGGCTTAGGCTTAGGAATGTGCTCATTCTTACGCTTAGGGTTAGGCTTAGGCTTAGACTTACGCTTAGGAATGTGTATATAATACTGTTCCGCCCTGTTCTTTGCATTGGCTAATCAGTAAAAGTTAAAAACAGTAAATAATCGACTAAATTTGCTTCAAGAGACGTATTAACAAGAGACAAAGAAATATATCCATCTAAAGATCTTGGACAGACTCAAAACAGGGACATCTATAGGCTGTAGAATCACTCTGCTGATGTCAAAAAATATTTACTCGCTCGAATCGCTCGCTCACAAAAACGAATAGACAAAATTATGCTGCTCAAAGCGAAATATTATATCCTGATGTTTTCTTTGTTCTGTTCTTCCAAACAAGTCTAAGGACATATCACAAACGACGGTCAAAATTTCAGTGGAAATCCAGTTCCAAATCGGCCGATTAAACTTGGTGTTACGCAATATGCGCCATACGTCAATCCATGTATAAGCATATCGTACGAATGGGACGAAAAATCATGCCCATATCCAGGTAAAACTGCATTTTATACATCACAATTACTAAAACAATATTGTTGAATATTGTATTTGCAAGAACTGTGCAACTGGCTACATTCTGTATAGAAAACAACGCCCATGTATAGAACAGGGCCGGATCGGATCGTTTTCTGGAGGGGCTATACTAGAGTCAGTTTAAGCTTTAGACTAATTTTTTTTGTTTAGGCTTAGGCTTAGACTTAAGAATAGGCTCATCCATACGCTTAGGCTTAGACTTAGAAATATGCTTACACTACTGTTCCGGCCCAGTTCTATACATGGGCCGAACGGGGTCAAGTTTTTTCGGGTCATAGTTTCAGCTTCGAGATAAATCTACGTTTTACTATATTAAGAAAAGCTAAAGATATTTCGTGCAAATAATTTGATATAAAAAAATTTTCCATTAAGTTGTTTACAAACAAAAAACGAGCTTTGTATGAGCAAATCAGCATCGAACTGAAGTACTATTTGATAACCCGTTAAAAATGTTGCTTTTGTCTATTAAACCATATTCGTAAATTGAAATAGTATCCGTCACAAGCTGGTGATATATCTTGTAATATTTAGAATCAGGGAATGATGAGTTTCAATCCTTTGAACACTTAATATGTTCTGTTGAAATCCTTGTGAACAAAGTTTGAGATCCGCAGCTGCCGTAGTTCGATAAATTGAACGCCATATTCGCATAAGGATCCGTAGGCTGAGAGTTCAATCCCCACTCAGGAGGCCCGCTTTTCCATCTGATTAGTAGAAAGATCTGATGTCCGGGTTCCTACCCAAACTGACATGGGGGCTACGCCGTGAGAGCAATGGGAAATTGCCGCGCTATGAGCACGGTATCCTAGTCGAAAATAAGATGGACGGTCAAGGACGACCTTGTTGAAAATAAGGAAATGTAAGCACGTGAGACATGCTTATCCTAGTGCATATGCAATAAATGCAATGCACATCGTGGTGTATGCTTGCTGGCAGCGTACGATCAACACATATAGTCGACGAAAAATGCAGTTGGAGAGGCGGGCTGCGTGGCGCACTGGTACAATGTTCGATTAAGGATCGGTATGCTGACAGTCCGATCCCCGATCCGGAGAATCGCTTTTCCAGCTGCTTAGTAGAAAGGTCTGATGTCCCGGTTCCTACCTAGACTGACACTGTGGTCACCAAAATAAGAGGGAAGTAATAAGAGGGGAGTCCACCTTTTGAGTCCCAATCAATAGGAGTCCGTATCTCTAATAACAGTCCGTAAGCGGATAGAGTCCCTCAACCCTAATTAGAGTCTATAAATGTCAAATATCCCTAATTGTAGCGCATAATGACTCCATGAGCAAATAATTTGAGTTCAAAACTTTCAAGCGTACTTAAATTTTGAAAGTACATTCCAACGAATTACCTTGCATGATCGCTCAAGCTATGACACACGACAAATAAAAGTTTAAATCAACGGATAGTTGCAGTACCGGACATATATCAGTAACAAAGGGTGGCGGAGCGTGGGTTAAAAATAGATAACAGTCCGTAACCGATAACAGGGGGTACCCCCTGCAGAGACCAAATAAATATCAGTTCCACAGAGATAGGTGCTACACTAATTGTAGCGCATAATGACTCCATAACCAAATAATTTGAGTTCAAAACTTTCAAGCGTACTTAAATTTTGAAAGTACATTCCAACGAATTACTTTGCATGATCGCTCAAGCTATGACACACGACAAATAAAAGTTTAAATCAACGGATAGTTGCAGTACCGGACATATATCAGTAACGAAGGGTGGCGGAGCGTGGGTTAAAAATAGATAACAGTCCGTAACCGATAACAGGGGGTAACCCCTGCAGAGACCAAATAAATATCAGTCCCACAGAGATAGGTGCTACACACATTTGAGAATACGGTTCCTGGTTTTAGGCCTTGATTTTGAGTTTATAATGCATCTCGTTCGCTGGTTGAACGTATCTTACGAGCTGGTGCCGTTAGGAGTGATTGATGACTGGGGCATAACTGCGGATTCTGGTGTCCTTGGAATGGTCAAGCGTGAAGAAATCGATACGCCATGTGTATTTTATATGTATAGCGAATATCGGCTTCAACATTTTGCCTACGCAGACACAATACCATATCAGAGCAGTTTTTGGGGATTTATTTTGCAGAAACGTAGCGAACGAATGAATTTCGAATCAGCAGCATTACTTCAATCGGTATGACTTTGAAGTTAAAGCCCTATTCGCACGTGCAAGTTTTTGCTGCGAGAACTTACAGCTGCAACTTGCAATTGCAAGTTTTGTTTAAAATCCTGTTCGAGAAACTTGCAACTGCAAATAATTCATTAAAAATCATAGCTAGAAATTTAGGTAACATGCGTGAATAACCAAGTTCACTGAATTTATTGTAGCCGTTTTCTTATTGGCTGATGAAAAAATGCAGCTTAAACATGCAATTTGCAGCTGCAAATTCTCGCAGCAAAGACGTGCACGTGTGAATAGGGCTTTCTTTTATTTTTATTTTCGACAGCAACAGCTATAAACTTGGATGGATAGTCTTATAAAAGCGACTGTTGCTGTATTTTAGCCTCATTCAATTAGGTGTACCAGCCCATGTGTGGAACAGGGCCGGATTGTTTTCCGAAGGGGCTAAAACAAAGTCAGTTTAGGCTTTAGACAAATTTTTTGCTTAGGCTTATGCTTAGGCTTAGGCTTAGGCTAAGGAATAGGCTCATTCATGCGCTTAGGCTTAGTCTTAGGCTTAGGCTTAGGCTTAGGAATATACTTATACTACCGTTCCCGCCCTACCATTTTGTACTTGACTTACGGGCAACTTCTCGTTCGTAATGCTTGCAAGCTTTTTTTTTCATTGTTTATATATCGCACGCCCACAAAAAACGTTCTTGATCTGCAACTTATCTCAATCTTACCAAGAGTGTATGATATAAGAGTATGCAATTTTTGGGGTTCGTCATGGTACAAAATATTCCACCGGGCGTTGCGTGTTTGGCCGACTCCCTTTTATTTAGACGTGGGAGTCGATGTCACATGCAATACCCCTAAATTAAACTAAAAGCGTGGCATTTTTTATGCCACATACCATAGGCAGTGCAAGGTTTATACAGGTTGTACCCCTCTCTAAATAAGGGGGTCGGTTAAAAATGCATCGCATGCGGGGTGTACCGTGTGGAACCTCAAGAGTTGAACACTGTTGTATTATGCACTCTTGGTCTTACCTTATAGTGTTGGTCGCAATTAATTTTATTCAATGCTTGCAGGGTGGCTTAGCGCCCCATAGGCCCCTCTGGCTACGGTACCTGTACCGAATTTAGAACCGATGCATAGTTTGACAGTTTATTTCAGGTCTTCAGTGCGATAATTTGGCAACTTGCAGCGATATCCATAATAATACTCGCGGTGTGCTTGGTAGCGGCATCAGTTGTTAAAAACATGAAATATCATGGATCTGGACGTCCCGTGCGTATTGATGTAAGCCTAGGACCCTGTATTCTCAAATGTGTATAGCACGTATCACCGACTTAGTGATAAGTCTTGGTAATACTTTTGAACCAGTGTATGCTGAGGCTCAAAATTTGGCATATTTTTTGCACTTTAATTGCTTTACTTTTGATCTTGTTTTGAGTTCAGTAACTGCAAACATTTAACGAGTTTGAAAACTTAACGGATGATCGTTGCTATACACATTTGAGAATATGGACGTAGGTTAATGCAGTACGGAACGGAGCGATTCCTGAAAATTCATCGTAATGGCCTACTCGTTCACTGATGCGTTTACCACTGAAATAAACCGGATATTAAAACATCGATTATGAGTCATAATTACTAGCTGGTAAAATCATAATAAATTTAAGCAAAAGCTGTCTTTCAGATGTAAGAGATTTTTATAAAAAAAACTATTGACAAATAATCATATTTTTTTGAGATATGAAAAATTACGAACTACACAAATGTTTTGTTTTTGTTTGTGCTGAGCGTAAAAATAATTGTGAACGATGCATTAATAATAATATTTTTATTCATTTGTTTTCAGAGCGCATGGTCAGCGATAACACTGTTATTGGATCAGTTTGCCGCGGCACCGCGAAAAAACGTAATTTCTGGCCGAATTGCGCTACTCGTTCTTGGATTTACGGCGTTTATATTGAGTACTTTTTATGATTCTGGTTTGATTTACGCGCTGATGCGAAATACACCATCAGATCCGTTTAATAATCTTGAAGAATTAACTCAAGCAGTCGCTGAAAAGCGATACCGGTAAGATTTTAGGAACCCGCGATGGAACAAATTGGCCAATGTATAGAACAGGGCCGGAACAGTAGTATAAGCATATTTCTAAACCTAAGCACAAGCCTTATCCTAAGCCTAAGCGTAACAATGAGCCTGTACCTAAGCCTAAGCCTAAGCCGGACCACTTGAAAAATCAACTCAGAGAAAGAATAAGTTATTTCTGACTTAATAACAGTAAATATTAACTCACTCTGATCTGATCTAATTCCGGATGAGTTTGTTAATTAACTTAAAATGAGTCACTTCAATTCAGAATTCCAAGTTCTGAAAGCCTTTTAATTCAAAGCTCAAACTGTTGAGCGTATTCGACTCATTCTGAATTAAAATCAACTCACTGAAATTTACACTGAACTGGTGCTGATTGAAATTTGAAATTTCAAAAATACAACAACGCTGTCGTTAAAATTAATGTTTGATAAACCTTGAATGGATTTTGTAGAATTTTGAGGCTCGTGACTGCGTCTAAAGCGCATCAGGCGGTGTAACACCACTTAAAGTAAAGTGAAACTCTTCGCAAGATGAGCCTAATAAACTACACAGCGTGAGTGCCGCTACTGATCGCTAGAACTATAGTTGATGCCTATTTCATCACAAAATGCTGTTATGTTGCAGTGAATGTTTATGGTTTTTTTTCAGCGTTGTCTCTGATAGCAACGGACAAGTATTTTGGCAAAATTTGGAATCGTCCGATCTGGCGCGATACAGAAATTTGAACCGAACCCTCGAAACTACTGACGGCGCGTTTGTGGTGAAGAAATCACAAGAAGATGCGCTTGAGTTTTTGAATCAAAATCCTGACAGCGCGTTTCCGGGTCAAGATTTTTTGAACAGTAAGATGTAGAAAAAAACAAGCGTCGCAAGCGAAACGAGCAAGAAACCAAAACAGAAACCTTGGGCCCATGTATGGAACAGGGCCGGAACAGTAGTATAAGCATATTCCTAAAAGCTAAGCCTAAGCCTAAGCGTATGGATGAGCCTATTCTAAGCCTAAGCCTAAGCCTAAGCGTATGGATGAGCCTATTCCTAAGCCTAAGCCTAAGCCTGAGTGTATGGATGAGCCTATTCTAATTCTAAGCCTAAGCCTAAGCCTAAGTGTATGGATGAGCCTATTCTAAGCCTAAGCCTAAGCCTAAGCGTATGGAGGAGCGTATTCCTAAGCCTAAGCCTAAGCCTAAAGTCTAAGCAAAAAAATTAGTCTATAGTTTAAACTGACTCTATTATAGGCCCTCCGGAAAACGATCCGGCCCTGTTCTATACATGGGCCAAAGCTTGAATGAACACAATGTGTGGTTATATGCGGGGTTCACGTTACCAATTGTGCGTTTGGTACCTATTTTGTCACCTACCCATAGCAGGTGTACAGATGTCACTGCACCCAGCGCCGTTAAATCTTAACGGAATTACCCGCGTCACAGTATATCTTATTGGGCAACCAACCGGACAAATTTTTCAATCATAAGTCAAAAGTAACCGAGGGTAGGCGGTGCTCAAACTTTCAAACTTATAGCAGGAGGTAGATAAACCTATATGAATAAGTTGTTAGCTAGCTACTACTCATATGGTATCGTACGTTTATAGCTATTGGAAAGTGGTATCCGGTTTGTTATCCATATGGGTACATTGCGATTGTTTTACTAATATTTATGGCAAGTGTAATTTTTTAGATTTTTCTTAAAATATATTGTAAAAAAAGACCAAGCCGGACTTGTGAAATAAAAGTCACTTTACTGAGCCGTTTTAAAGCGTAAGATTGAAGGTTCATTATGTTGGTATGTATCGGCTACGAGTAGACATCTTGCCTCTACCCATATGGGTAGGTCAATATTTCGAAAACCTAGCTATGCATAACATCATATTTTCTGTTAGCATCCATATGGGTAGAAAAAAACTAGCGTGTACAGCTGTGGGCATAGTGATGACAAACCAGGTTCGAAACGCACAATTGGTAACGTGAACCCCGCATTAGCGCTTGAATTTTGCCAACGGCATAAAGTCATAAAAATGCTGGCAAATATGGCAAATTGTTTAAGTATTCTTTTTATGAAAAACGGGTCGAAGGCCACAAATTGCAAACCAAAAAGTCACTACCAAAAATGTCACAACCTCCTGCAAAAATTCTACCGGAGCCAGAGGGCGATTGCTATATTAATTTGTTGCAATTTTGTTTACAGCAATTTTTGCAAATCGTGGTCATTGTTCGTTGTATTTTATACTTGACGAGAGTGAACCAATGATGAACGATCGAAGCTTTATATTTTCAAAGACGAATCCGTGGAGGCAGTTGATTCATGAAGCAATGTCAAGTTCTACTGATGCACTTCAAAGAATTGAACAAAAATATGTAAGTTTCGCTTGTTGAAACCAATTTCAGAGTAAGGGGGCGGGGGGTTAAACGTACACTTTAACTTGTCTTTGAAACTTTTATACTTCGAAATCTGTGTTCGGTTTTTGTTATTCTGATCACTGTCCGTTTTCGTTGTTTTTGCTATTCGTTTACACCCTGCAGTGCATTGTTTTTAGTTTTGGAATACGCTCACACTGTAAATTTCAATGAGTTGATTAATCAGCTCAGAGAGGGAATTAATTATTTTCGATTATTTCTGAGTTAATAACAGTAAACATTAACTCACTCTGAGATGATTTAATTTCAGGTGAGTTGATTATTTAACTCACAATGAGTTCAATCAATTCAGAATTCTGAGTTCTGAAAGACTTAATTCAGAGCTCAGACATCTGAAGATGATTTATTTTCAGGTGAGTTGATTATTTAACTCAGAATGAGTTCAATCAATTCAGAATTCTGAGTTCTGAAAGACTTAATTCAGAGCTCAGACATGTGAGTAGATTCATCCGGAATCAAATCAACTCAGAGTAAAAATCAACTCAACTCAGAGTGAGTTAAAGTTTTCTGTTATTAACTCAGAAATAACTAACTTTTCGTCTGAGTTGATTAATTAACTCATTGGAATTTAAAGTGTAAGGTGTTACACGAATTATGACAAGTTTTGTGCAGAAATAAAATGGAAATATAAGAGTCAAAGTTTGACCGAAAACGCACAGACATTGTTGTCTAAGAACCTTAAAAACTGGACAAGAAAGTCTAAATGAAATCTTGTTGGATCTGTCGGTCCATTTAAAGATCAGAGACGGAACGATTTTTTGCAAGACTAAAATACAGAAAGCTTTTGCTTTAGACTAATTTTTTGCTTTGGCTCATGCTTAGTCCTTACAGGCTTAGGTATAAGCTTATTACGCTTTGGCTTAGAACTATGCTTACTAGTTTTACGCTCTACACCGTAAATTCCACTGAGTTGATTAATAAATTCAGCTCCAGCGAGTTGGTTATTTCAGAATTAATATCAGTAAACCTTAACTCACTCTCAGTTAATTCTCACTGTGAGTTGAGTTGACTCTGAGTGAGCTGATTAATTAACTGAGAATGAATTGAATCAACCAAAAATTCGAAGTTCTGATAGTCCTAACTCAGACTAAGTGATTCAACTCATTCTGAGTTAAAATCAACTCACTGTAAATTTACAGTTGTTTAAACATTGGCCGATCTACCGTTTGCCATAGCGCAACTTTTGCACAACGGCAATTTCAGGTAAAGTTGGAACTCGACAAAAACGACAAAATTTGTCCCAAAACCATACGTACAAAATCAGATCCGTTGCAAATGCATCATTTTTTCGGGTTATTTGGGCTATGTTCGATACTCGCTGGAATTTCATTGGTCACATTTTGCGCAGAATCAAGCTTAAAAGCAATCATACGCCAATGGTATAAATGGACGACTCATCGGCATAAAAATTGCTGAAAGCAATAAACGAAATTGCACCAGTGCAACTGCACTCAAAATAATATTTTTGATATTTAAGATAAAAATTTCTTACATTTAAGTAATATAATTAGCAAGGTGCACTTGAAAAGTATTTCTGTAATAACAGAAACGTTTTCAACAAATTTTGAAATAAAGTCTGAAAATTAACGTTTTCCAGTTATTTTTAGAAACATTTTTGTTAAATATCAGAAAAACTTTTCAGATTTGTCACAGAAAATATTTTTCTGAATAAATTCAGAAATACTTTTTTTGTGTGTAGCCGGGAATCCAACGGAATTCTGATTATTCCTACTGAAATCGTGGCAAAATTTAATCTCCGATTTTGATTCTTGCTAAATATTAATGAATTCCTATGCCGGAATTTTCACTTTTTCAGTATTGCGTATTTGAACATTTTGTGGTTAGGATCTGGGAAATACTACTTTTAGCAAAACTTTTCTGTGTTTCTTATTTGAATAAAACGAAACTTTGGTTACATCATCTAAAATGTCGGATGCTTATGATTGAAGTTTTATTGCTACAAACAAAGCATTTAATGTTTTCGAAATTTATTTGCAACAATCAAATTATGTATCAAAACTAAAATTTGAATTGCGGTTCTGATTCCTTCAGCAATATTTGATTTAAAATTAATTCTTAAACGTAGACGTTGAAATATTTTTTTACAGACCCACCAGATACCGGGACAGCCCTAAAAGTAACATGGGCCGCAGCGGATATCCGAAGTTAGTCGTGTGCAAATTATCCGGACGGTGCTAAAAGTTTAACCTCGTAGCGGGTGTAACCG
This sequence comes from Enoplolaimus lenunculus, assembly GCA_030248215.1. NCBI lineage: Eukaryota > Metazoa > Nematoda > Enoplea > Enoplida > Thoracostomopsidae > Enoplolaimus > Enoplolaimus lenunculus. The sequence continues at coordinate 91,563 of JASANG010001656.1, read as the reverse complement.
GATTTTCGTTTTCGTTTCCGATAAAATCGGTGTACGTTTCCGTGTCCGTTATATAGAAATACAGGAAATTCTGTTATTTTTGTGCTCAAAAATTAGTTGCAAACCACTGTATATATCTCGCAATTTTTCAATACCGGTACGCTACGATTGTTCTAAATGAATTCAAAATTTACGAAATTCATCCAAAATTTAAAATGTTCTGTGAATCCGCTATTTTACCTTTAAAGTTTTACAAAACCCGATAAATATTTGCATATATCAATTATTGTGTTGGCAGAAAAATAAAACAGTTTTGAAACTTTTATACTTTAATATCCGTTTTCCGTTTCCGTTATTTCTGCTATCTCTGCACCCTGCTTCGTGGCAAATGTCCCCTTCATTTGGAATCCTTAATACTTATGGTTAGATGGAAATAACCGATGACGAAAGAAAATTCCGTATTCTGAGCAGGCCATCCCAAAGTCCTCCAACCGCGGACGGTGGTGTAAACGTAAGGTATGTTTGCAGTGGCCATACACAGTCAGGTAGACCGAAACTTTCTTCATAGGACAGTCCCGTTATCCTACGGAAGCTGCCGACACCGGGTTTTCTGTCGACAACCACTCCTTGGAGTATTCACAAAATGCTTCAGCTCAGACTCCGCGAACAAGGATGTGTAGACGCTAAGGAAGCTAACAAATTGATATTCGCTCCCTGCTGTATTTTAGGTGCCTTTCCAAACGGGCCGGACGAAATTGGACGGCGCCAGACGGCAGTAACACAAATAAAAAAGGCATAGGTTCGCCCTAAGGTATTTGACTTGCCCGCTTATTCAAACATCCGTATAATGGTTTAAGCAAAGTTAGAAAGTATTTACCAACTATGGTGTGCTAAATGAACCTTTGTAGGAGCATACGGTTGAAATAACAAGCTTAAAAGCGGCGCTAAAACTTTTTGGACGACTGGGCAAAATGATTCTGAAAGAACCTGAGCATCTCCGAGCTACCCGCTGGCTACGGGCACCTAGGAAAGGGTTAAAACGTTCCATCAGCGGCATGAGTGTTTACAAACATTTTTTTCATGAGAAACATGCCCTACACTTCTCCGAATGCGGACGTTGTCGTCCAGTTAAAAAATGTGGAATTTGTGACGGAGGAACTAAAATAACAACGCATCTTTCAAATAATGGGTCGTGTTCGTGTTTCAAATCTTGAACTCACCTATTTGAGACTACTATTAAAAGATTACCTGTGTTATCATCCTGGTGCCTTTTTCTAGAACCATGTGAAGACTTCGGATTACCGCGTGAAATAGATCTTTGCAAGTGTTTAGCTAAGAAATTACAATATTTAAACGATTCGACTAAAAAATTTATAACCTCAAAACTGTCACAAATTAACGTTTATAAATATTAACCGGATTAATTAAATATTTTATTTACAATTAATCGGGGAACTTCAATTGATGCAATGAGGGGTGAACATTAATTGATATCATGAGGGGTGAACTTTAATTGATACCGTGAGGGGTAAACTTTAATTGAGAACATGAGGGGTGAATCGATACCATGAGGGGTGAGCTTTAATTGATAAACATGAGGGGTGAACTTTAATTGATACAATGAGGGGTGAACTTTAATTGATATCATGAGGGGTGAAGTTTAATTGATACCGTAAGGGGTAAACTTTAATTGATACCATGAGGGGTGAACTTTAATTGATACCATGAGTGATGAGCTTTGATTTCATAAGGGGTGAGCTTTAATTGATACAAAGAGGGGTGAACTTTAATTGATACCACGAGGGGTGAACTTTAATGGATTCCATGAGGGGTGAACATTAATTGATACAACTTACCCGAACAAGTTTAGTCGTATATATTTCCAAAGTTTATTTTTCAGCACATTACATTTTAGGTTCAAGCAAGCTCACCTATGAATTCGAGACGTAACTCAATGTAAAGATCGTGGGCAGAACGCTTTTCTGCGGGACTGCAATAGGGCAAGCTTTAGTTTTTGACTTCGCTTAGGCTAGGCTTAGGTGTAAGCTCATTCTTACGCTTACGCTTTGGCTAGGTCATACGCCTAGGAATATTCTTATACTACTATTATGGCCATTGATCTATACATTGGTCCACGTCCTAGCTTAGTAAAAATTCTCTACGATCCAGCAATTTGAATCATGATGCATCGACCACTTCAATTTGTGTCAACGTTGCGGAAATTGAATTCAAACCTATATTTGCTCAAATAGAAACTGCTCATGACGGCAAACGGATAAACGCAAAACAAAATGAACGATGCTTTAAAAATTTTCAAATTTCAATGCAACGAATGTTAAAAAAACTGTTTGAACTATGCGCACAGTGCTAATCTTTTAGCATTTTTCGTTTTAAAATACGCCGAACGCTGTTGTTTTTGATTTTTCGCACACAAATATACATGGCTTCGACAGAAAATGCGATCAAAGCTGCGCCGATTAGGATCCCGTACAACTGGAACAGACCCAGAAACTGGTGAAGTTGTAGCGGATCTTGATTGGTTATTTGTTCCGGAGGGCACATAAATTCCGTTTTGTTCAGTTCGATTTTGACCTGAAATGCATATATTAATCATAAACTTAAGGATAAGGTTTTTGTTCCGGAGGGCACATAAATTCCGTTTTGTTCAGTTCGATTTTGACCTGAAATGCATATATTAATCATAAACTTAAGGATAAGGTTTTTGTTCCGGAGGGCACATAAATTCCGTTTTGTTCAGTTCGATTTTGACCTGAAATGCATATTTTAGTCATAAACTTAAGGATAAGGTTTTTGTTCCGGAGGGCACATAAATTCCGTTTTGTTCAGTTCGATTTTGACCTGAAATGCATATATTAATCATAAACTTAAGGATAAGGTTTTTGTTCCGGAGGGCACATAAATTCCGTTTTGTTCAGTTCGATTTTGACCTGAAATGCATATATTAATCATAAACTTAAGGATAAGGTTTTTGTTCCGGAGGGCACATAAATTCCGTTTTGTTCAGTTCGATTTTGACCTGAAATGCATATATTAGTCATAAACTTAAGGATAAGGTTTTTGTTCCGGAGGGCACATAAATTCCGTTTTGTTCAGTTCGATTTTGACCTGAAATGCATATATTAGTCATAAACTTAAGGATAAGGTTTTTGTTCCGGAGGGCACATAAATTCCGTTTTGTTCAGTTCGATTTTGACCTGAAATGCATATATTAATCATAAACTTAAGGATAAGGTTTTTGTTCCGGAGGGCACATAAATTCCGTTTTGTTCAGTTCGATTTTGACCTGAAATGCATATATTAATCATAAACTTAAGGATAAGGTTTTTGTTCCGGAGGGCACATAAATTCCGTTTTGTTCAGTTCGATTTTGACCTGAAATGCATATATTAATCATAAACTTAAGGATAAGGTTTTTGTTCCGGAGGGCACATAAATTCCGTTTTGTTCAGTTCGATTTTGACCTGAAATGTATATATTAATCATAAACTTAAGGATAAGGTTCTCAAGTTTTCATGAAAATATAAAATGCCAATTTATATATAGAACATGGTCATAACAGTAGTATAAGCATATTCTTAAGCCTACGCCTAAGCGTACTTAAGAATGAACTTGAGCCTAAACCTACGCAAAAACTGGTCTAAAACTTAAGCTTACTCTACCGCTGTCCCGCAGAAAATCGTTCCACCCCTGATCTTTACATAGGCCATATAAAGAGTACAGGGTTGGGCTAAAAATTTGTTTGCGGTAAAAATTGATATTCGATTATGTGTGCGACATGGAAATATCAGAAATTCCGTTGTATTATGCGTATAATTTAAAAATATTGGAGCAATTAATTAGTTATTCATTTAAATATGCTGCAACAGTTCGATTTGAAACTAAATTAACTTTTAAAAATATTAAGTTAATCTCTTGTATTTTAATAATATTTTTGGATAAAAATGAATGAAATACGTTGGACCTCAATTGCATTGATTAAAAATTTTAAACCTCAACAAAATTTTCATACTTTAAATACTTTTCGTTTCAATTATTTTGCTATTATCGTCGTTTTGCTGTATTTTTAGTATCCGTTTACACCCTGATACTTTGGCATCTGGCCTGTCAGAATGTGTATTTTGAAATGGTGTTTTAGATATATATTTGAGCTCAGGGTCTTTTACAAAAACATCGAACCCAAATGTCGCTCTTCTTTGTACTGATACGACTCTCATACTTGAACGTAAAAAATACATTACATTTGTGATCTTCTTTGCCAACCCGACAATAACCCAATCTTTTAAATTTTTCATTTTGCTTATTTTTTGAGCCAAACCTACACCTCAAAGTTTCTTTTAATACCAAACCGGAGAAACTCTAAGCTTTTGAATTTTATACCTTTTCCTGTGACGTAACCCGAGCCAAATAGCGATACATTTGAAAATCAGATAGTTTTTTTCTGAGACGGAATAAAAAATAAGGATGGGTAAAGGTGCGTCGCGGGTAGAGCAATTTGTCTCGGGTATATCCGCGAGTAAAACCAGGAAAATTTCCGTGGGGACAGCGCGTGCCGGGTAAACCAATATTTACCCATTTTCACCACTGGCTCGAGTGGGTTCCTCCGTAGAGCCAACTGCGCGGAGATGTATAAAGCTTACATATTTTTCTTCAATCTGTTGAATAGCATCGATAGAACTTGACATTGCTTCTCGAACTAACCGAGTCCATGGATTTGTTAGCGAAAACACAAACGCTTTATTCCCTGTTAACGGCGCAGATTCGTCGGTAATAAAGTGTAAGTTGCACTTTCCACGTATCAAAAACAACGCTGAAATAAATGCCACAAAACGGGTTAACCCTTTCGCACATGAATATTTTGTATTGAAAATAATTTCAAGACAGGATTTGAATCACATCCTTACTGGTGTTTCTGGAAAGACCAAAACAGTCTTAACAGACTTTAGAATAGTCTTCTAGAGCCTAGAGGTTAAGAAAATTATCTTTTGGTGTTAATATGACCCATATATAGATCAAAGGTGGAAAGCGTTAAAGTAGCTTAGCTTTAGACCAATTTTTTGCTTTGGATTAGGCTTAGGCTTATGTATAAGCTCATTTTTACGTTTAGGCTTACACTTTTGGCTTAGAAATAGGCTGACACTATTGTAACGGAACAATTCTATACATTGGTCGGCGGTACTTTCCGGAACGGAAAATCATGGATGTTTACCGGCCAATTTCAGAAATGGAATAGTATGAATAGTATCCGCCACAACCACTAGCGGATCCAAAGGGGCGGCGGGAGGAAACGTGTATGCCTCCGCCAGAACTTGTTTTGTAATAAAATGGTACGGTTCCTACCTAACAATTTTTACCCTCAGAAATTGGCACATAGACAGCATACATTAAAGTTTGTGTTCCATAACTTTTGCAACAAACACGCCCTCAGTCAGAAATTTCTAAATCCGCCACTGACGACAACTGAAAAATCGTTTATCTGCCAATTCAAGTTGTTACCGTATAAATAAAATGTTCCCGGATACGCAGCGTTCCGGTCGCTTGCAATATACTCAATCGCTTCCTGTGGACTCGCTTTTTCGACAAATTCACCATTCCGGTTGTGTTGTATAATATTGTTTAAACGCTTAAACGTTGTTTGATTCGATAATTCAATTTCTTGCCAAAATAATGCGCCAGTACTGTCAGATACAATTCTGTAAAATAGGAATTACTGTTTTTGAGGGCAACTTTTATTAGCTTTTGATCACCAGCGAAAAAAAATAACCGGATATTCGTTTCGGTTTCCGCGCAACAGCAAACGCGTCCATTTCGGCTAAACTATTTCAGTCATTTTAGCTGTTTCAATAATAAAACGCGCTTCAGATGAACTCGACTTCTAAATATGTTTTTAACGTCATAGCTACAAATACTTAAAATCAAAAGTTACAAAATATACAAAAATTACTTAAAATCAAATAAAAAAATAGAAAATATTTAAAATATTAATTGCTTTACTTCATTCGACCAGCTTCAATCTCGTCAACAAATTCTTCCAAATTGTTAATCGGATTCGACGCTTTCTGTGTCATTAATACTCCAACCAATCCGCTTTCGTACATTGTCATCATAATAAACGGTGTAAAACCAAGAAGTAGCAAAATTAAATTACCCGATACCGTACTCATTGCCATTGATCCCACAAACTGATCTAGTATTATTGTGACAGTTGTCCATAACGACTAAATAAATATATATTAACCTTTTCTTACATGAATATTTTCAATTCTACATGGAGGTCTGGCCCATGTGTAGAACACGGCCGGAGACTTTTTCCGGCAGGGCTGTAAATAGTCAGTTTAAGCTGTACACCAACTTTCTTTGCTTAGGTTTTTAGGCTGAGGCTTAGGCTTAGGAATAGTCTCATCCTTACGTTTAGGCTTAGACTTAGGTTTAGGCTCAGGAATACGCTTATACTACTGTTCCGGCCCTGTTCTATACATGGGTCTGAGGTCTAATTTCCAGCTAGGATTCGAACTTCGGACTCGGCTGATGAAAGTGGTCACTACCAGGTGCAGAGATTTTTACGACTTGTAGAGGTTTTGTACTCATGCCTGTATCTTTTATGCAATAAGCTCGGAACCAGCATGCATTTAACGAAGGAATGCAGCGATGTCACACACCACGCACAGAACGGAGCAGCTGCCGTTTTTTGGCATCATCTGGCTACGGGCCATGTTTGCCCTGCGAATACGATAATTTTCAAAAACTTCAACTGCGAAATTTTACTAAAACCACAAATTGATTGAAACTACGAGAAAAACAAAAAAGGTCCATTCGCAGTAGACTTACAGTAGGCAAAAATTGTGGAAACATTTCCAGTTGTTTTGAACTCAACTTTTGCATAAATTTATGTAACAATAAAGCTACAAATCCTGCTTGCACAATTTTTGCCAAACTTTAAAACTCCAACAGTTTGTGGCTACGTAGCTAGCAGATGCCATTTTTAGACACAGTTTTGTAGTGGGTACCCGATGCTTGTGTTACATAATGTTGATATATACTTTAGTATAGTCGTGTAATTGTCTTATTATTTTTGCACCAGGCTTAATATTCATTAACCTCTTTGCATTTGTCGAAGCACAAGTACATGTTTTTTTCATTTTTAGTTTTTTTTTCGTTTTTTTTGGGGAAAACGAAAAAAACCGTTATTTGGGACCGATTCCATTTTTCCGGAAAAATGCAATCCTGGTTTACTTGGAATCGCACAGGCCGCATCGCTCCATGACGCTTAAAGTTTCGTAAAACAGACGCCGCCAAATAACACAACACAAGCAGTATTAGCGATATTACGGTTAGTTGCCAAATAATTGGACTAAACACCTGAAAATAAAGTTGTATCGTTTTACATATCTGGGCCCATGTAAAGATCAGGGGCGGAAAGTTTTATTCTGTGGGACTAGAATAGAGTAAGCTTAAGCTTTACACTATTTTTTTGCTTGGCTTTTAGGCTTAAGATTTGGCTTAGGAATATGCTCATTCGCACGCTTAGGCTTAGGCTTAGGAATATGATCATTCTTACGCTTAGGCTTAGGCTTAGGAATATGCTCATTCTTTACGCTTAGGCTTAGGCTTAGGAATATGCTCATTCTTACGCTTAGGCTTAGGCTTAGGAATCTGCTTATAATACTGTTCTGTCCCTGTTCTTTACATTGGCCCATATCTGCTTACACGGTGGAGTAAGAATTCAAATGCAATTTTAGTAATTTTGTAACGTTTGGACATTGTAATTTTTTGCAAATTTTCCTATTTTAGCTAGCATATACGGGCCCGTTGCCAAGGGGGGCAGGGGGCTCAGACCCCCTCCATGGATACATTTCCCCCCCCCCACCCCCTAGTAAATTATCAACCTTTGTTGTAAGTCAACGAAATCCTTATATGCCCCTCCTGAACAATTTTAGCCCCCTCCGGGCATAGATTTGTAAACTTTCTGACCGTCGAAATTGTGCGCTGTCATCACGTTTGGGTCCCCTGGCGTCTACACCACTGGATACCGTGGACATTACAGATACACAGTAAACGGCAAATCTTAAACTACATCTCTATAAAAGCCAGCAAGCAGAACGTTTGTCGCTAAAAATCTGCAACAAATTTCCATTGAAGATTCCTAAGCCAAAAAAACCCCCGAAAAATCTGTACCGATTGCAAAATCGCTGCGGACTCCAAACTCATTTGAACGCCGCGTTTCTGTATGTTGAATCCCCATTGATTGCTTTGGTACGGGATCGGATCCGAAAACGCAAAATATTGCAACCGAAACGGACTGATTTTGTAGAATACTGCCGGAAAATCGATTTCACCACGAGTGACCATGCCAAGGACGCCGGAATCCGGCGTCATACCCCAGTCGTCAACGACACCCAACGGCACCATTTCGTACGATACGTTTAACCAGCGTGCCAGATGTACGGCAATCTCGAAATCGATACCTGAAATATGAAACGCAAGTGATCCGCTCCCACAGGCAACTAAGGGTGGCGCTCTACTTTTTAAAAAACTTTAAAGTCGTCCGGCACCGTCTATCACCGTGTGGTATGGTAAATGATTGCACATGTACGATACTGCACACTACTCGGTGGCGAACGCTGACGTACGCCTACGGACTGCTACGGTCGGCACCACGCGACAAGTATATATAGCAGCGCTGTTACCATGTGAGGTACAAAGTATTACGTCCGTACGCTTTACGTCACTATGGTGCCAAAACAAATGCTTATTTCTAAGATTAACCCTCTCACCCATAGAGTATACTGTGAGCAACTGAATGCAATAATATACGAGCAATATAGACACTATGAGTAGTGTTTAGCAATTGTAACATATATGCGCAGAACAAAATCTCCACAAGACGGGAGAGCCCCCTCGGCCGCGATCGCAAGCTCCTATAGCTCAGTGGTCATCGTAAATGCCTCCCACCCGTGAGACTGGGGTTCGAATCTTACCTTGAAATTACGTCTCATTTGAAATTTAAAATATTCATGTGAGAAAGAATTAATTCACTGACAGCTGGCATTTGATAGTTCTAAGCATCCGCGTAGCTATGATTTCATTTCGGGAAAGTATTATAACCAAAAACCTAGTACACGTGGTTGCCATTTTAGCAACGCTAACGTTATCTAAAATTGCGTATCGTAGGCGTTCTAATAAATGGTGAACAAACCACACATGATTTAAAGTTTATTCCATCAGAAAGTCGCGGTGGAAACTTAAATCAAGTGTGGTTTTACACTCAAAATAATATTTCAAATATTTAAGAAAAAATTTCTTACGTTTAAGAAATATGATTAGCAAGGTGCACTTGAAATGTATTTCTGTTATAACAGAAAACTTTTCAAAAAAGTTTTGAAATATAGTCTGAAAATAAACGTTTTCCAGTTATTTTTAGAAAAATTGTCTTAAATATTAGAAAAAACTTTTGAGATTTGACACAGAAAATACTTTTCTGAATAAATTCAGAAATACTTTTTTGTGTGTACAGCGTTTAATAAAGGTAATCAGAAAAAACTTAGAAAAAATAACTTAAAAACACATTAATTGCTTGGATGTTTCACGCGTATAGCAAGCAACAATGTTATATAGCAATGCGTCAATTTACCCGGGTTTGGGCATAGTTCTTCGTCCCATACCGTTGCAGTGCTAATACACGGATACACGTGAGGCACATACTGCGGCACACCAAACCGAAGTGGCCGATCCGGCACTGGATTTCCGCTAAAATTTAAATTTATTTTTTTTATATTTTGGATTGAATTTTTTTACATTTACCGTAATTACCTAATATATTTTCCGTTGAGAAGTTTGAAATAGACTCTTTTGGCTTTACAAATAAAGGCGATATTGTTTTATTTAGAAAAAGTTCTGTTATATTTCAGAAATCAAGAAAAGTTTTTTCTTTTCATCTTCAGAAATCAAGAAATGTTTTCTTACGTTTCAGAAAAAAGTTTTTTCTTTTCGTTTCAGAAATCAAGAAAAGTTTTCTTGCATTTCAGAAATCAAGAAAAGTTTTCTTAATTTCTGAAATCAAGGAAAGTGTTTTTAAATTTCAGAAATCAAGAAAAGTTTTTTCTCACGTTTCAGAAATCAAGAAAAGTTTTTTCTCACGTTTCAGAAATCAAGAAATAACTAATCGTAAGCGTAAGCCTAACCTAATCAAGAGAGCCCCACTGGGAGCATTGGGGGCCGTGCCTTCCAAAATTTGGCTGGTGCCCTCCCAAATAGACTCGGTCTTAAAGTAAACAATCTTAAATTGTAATTGTGGGACCCCCAAAATTATTCTATGCCCCAAAATATAATTTTCTACGGACGTCCATGAATCTAAATCGTAAGCATTAGCCTACGCTTAATCCTAAACATAAAAATAAGTGTTGATTCAAAGCCTTAGCATATGCTTAAACGTAGATGCTAATTCTAAGCCTAAGGTTAAACCTCAGCCTAAGCAAGTCCCCCCTAGTAAGGTGAGCTAGCTACAGACGTATGGGATGAAGTGTTAAAATCGGGGGATTTCCGTTATCTTCCAGCACGCGTTTGCAGAAAAATGGTTGGATATTAAATATTTTTGCATATTTGAACTTCTCGTGACCTCCACTGTATCATTGCACGCCTAAATTTAAATTTTTGAAAATTCACTTTTAAGGTTCCAACGTCGCGCCTCCTTTGGGACCGCAAAAATTTTCCGTCTAAAGGTTAGACGGTGTTATATTCCATTCGACGCAGCTTGCGGAGCTGAGGGAAATGGTGTTAAAATGTTCGCAATTAGACGTAGGCTAACCAGTTATAGTCAAACTACTGATTTGGTGCCGCCCCAAATCGTTGGCAGCGCGCGAAATCAGTTATTTGACAACTCGTTTAATAGCCAAACGTTTCATTGCTGAAAATCTAGCACCATTTGACTCAGCTCCGCAAGCTGCGTCGAATGGAGTCTACTTTGTCAAAGTTTTTGATAAAAGATTTTTTGGCTCCCAAGAGAGGGACCTGTACCTTAAAAAATAAATTTTTTCAAAATTTAAATTTAGGCGTGAAATGATCAGGACAGATGATGAGAAACTCTAATATGCAAAAATTTTCAAAATCCAGCCATTTTTCGGCAAACGCGGGACGGAGGGGATACACGGTAAAGGCCCACAAATGTCTAAAATATAAATTGAATTAAACATTCGTAGTTCGCGTGTACTTCGCTCTTATTTCCGCTTAGGCTGATTTATAGGCTTGGTTTACGAAAAGGCTATTACATTACACCTATCTGAGCCTAAACCTCAGTCTAAGCCTGTGGCCTAACTTTAAAAGCATTAACTTTAAATGCGGGGTAGCGTTTAAAATCCACATTAATCTGTAAGGGGGTGTACAGCAATGGTTATGCATTGGAAACATATATACAGAGGCGGATCTAGAAATTTCTGACATCGGACGGGTTTGGCAAATATTACGCAACGCAATTGTTACTGTATACTGTTTGTCTTTAGCAGCGAAATGTCGTTTTGACTTTATCATTTTATCGCCAAAAAATTATATAAAAAGGAAAAATGTAATGTAAGCATCTTATATTATCACAAAAAATTCTGAGGGGAAAAATTATAAGGTAGGGATGGACCTTATCTTTTTAAGGCCAAAGTTTACTGACGGGGCACCGCTTCCCCACTGGATCCGCTAGTATATATATATATATATATGTGTGTGTATATATATACATATATATATCTGTATATAAATGCCCAATAAGCGAGTGCAAATACAACAAAATAACATCATTACAGCAGCTGAAATAACACAATTCTTACTGAAGCACTCTCATTAACGTATATCTTTGACCAGCTATAGCTAACTTTTTAATTTTTCACTCAAACGTAATTATTTTTAATTAAATTTGCTTACTATCCTGCAACTAAAGTATTAATAGTTTTCATGAAATGCAATCTCGTGTGTGAAAAATTTACAATATGCTGTGATTGTCTTGCTATTGTGCGGACATTTCTGGATGGGTACGTTTGCAAATGAGAGTAACATTTCAGGAAAAAGGCCAGTAAAGTGTGTAGTAGACGCTGTTGAAAGTGACTCGATCAAATACGTTTCTGTGACGCTGGGATGGCTATCTCGTACAAGCATACACTGTAAATTCCAATGAACATGTTCAATCACTGAGTATGAATTAGATCTTTTAGAACTGAGAATTTTAATTTGATTGAATTCATTCTGAATTAAAGTAATCAACTCACCCGGAATTAAATCAACTCAGAGTGAGGTACTGTTCATTGTTATTAACTCGAAAGGAACCAGAAATGACTGATTTGTTATCTGAGTTCATTATTCAACTCAATGGAATTTTACAGTGTTACTTAAAGGGACAGCGTCCTGAAAGCTTGCATCTTAGCGGTTTCAAACTTTAGATCTGAAAAACTTGAAATGGCACTACATATAAAACAAATTGCCTGATATTCAAGAAACGTTGTCTGAAATTGCAGACGATTATGTTGAACGTATCCCGTACATATATGTCTTTATCATAAATTAGGGCCGTAACAGGCGCAGTGTATATACGTTAAATAATATATATCGCACCGTGTGCAACAATTGCAACACGTATACATACTACTAAATCACCACAAGACGTGAGAGCCCCCTCGGGCTCGAGCGTCAAGCTCCTATAGTTGAGTGGTGATGGTATACGCCTCCCACTCCAGTCACTGGAGTTCGAATCCTAGCATAAAAGTAGGTCTCAGGGGGAATAGAAAATATTCATGTGAGAAAGGGTTAAGCAAAAAATTTTCAGTTTACTATCTTTAAGTCTTAGAACCAAAAGCCAATGTTACTTTTAGGGGTATAACAGTAGATTATGCGTATGCCTTAGCCTAAGTGTGTCAAAAATGTGTTCCTAAACCTAAGCCTAAGCATAAAATGTAAATCAAGAATGTAAATCTACTCTTTTATAGACTCACCAGAAACCTAGACGCCCCTAAAAGTAGCATGGGCCGATTTTCAGATGTCGTTGGGTTGTTCCGTCAATAAATTGTTTTCTGTAAAAAATTTTTGGTTTTGTTTACAGTCTTCTAAAATTGCAATTATACAAATTTAACCATGGTTTTCTGGTTTAGTTTGGTCGACTTTCTTCATTTTTGGGTACAAAACGCCATACCAAGTGCCAATCCATCAATAATTTGTTTAAGTTCTGGCGTTTATTTTTCAATTTTTTTGTTTTTGTGGTTTTATTTTAGCTTTGTTTTGTTTCAATATTATGTTTTTATCGGTCAAAAACAGTGCATTAGGGTGTTACCGGATATCCGTTTCCGATACAAATTGGTTTCCGTTTCCGTTATAGAAATACATTTTTGAATCTCTGTTATTTTTATGCTCAAAATCAGGTATGGATCCAACATCTCGCAATTTTTCATTACAAATGTGCTGCAATTGTTAAAATATTACACAAGGTTACGAAATTCGTTGGAAATTTTAAAATTTCAGTGCGTCCGCTGCTTTTCTTTTTAAATTTTTATGCAGCCATGTAAATATTTGCATGCCTCAGTTGTGTTGATAAAAAGATAAAACATCTTTGAAACTTTTATACTTCAAATTCCGTTTTCTGTTTTTGTTATTTCGATCACCTTCCGTTTCCGTTACTCTGACTGGACTTTTACACCCTGCACTCAAACAGTCTTCAAATTTATAATGTAAGGGTTCGGGGTTATATTAATAGTTTAGAATGTTCTTATAAATTCTTTTAGCGTTTTTCAGATATCTTTGTCAAGACTACATTCCTAATTAGAAAAATTTTAGTCATTTTTCTGCTTATTCCTGCGAGATTGACAGACAATGTTTGTAAAGTCACCATTAGAGCGTAATGTCAATACTTAATTTAGCTTAATCAGCTTATTTTTCAATGAATTTTGACTGATTTATTGGGCTATGTGGGCAATGTAAAGGACAGGTGCGAAACAGTATTAAAGCATATACCTAAGCATAAGCCTAAGCCAAAGCCTAAGCGTAACAATGAGCACATTCCTAAGCCTAAACCTAAGCCTAAGCCTAAGCCAAGCAAAAAATTAGTTTAAAGCTTAAGCATACTCTATTGCTGTCCCACAGAAAAACGTTCCGCTCCTGATCTTTCATGGGCTGGCTTGCCATTCTCTTATAAGGTAATTTAGACGTGCCATGGTATGATTTTGGGATAAAGTCACTGACTGAATTTTGAAATATGCTTGCAGGTAGATTTTGGGTGCTTTATAATTTGGAGGTGCCTATTAAGCCTAGGCCTAAAAAGAGACTCAGGCCTAAACTGGAGCCTACGAATTAGCGTATGCCTGAAGCTGCGCCTATCTTTATGTTTACGACTGCGCTTTACCCTACGCATAGGTTTTTATGCCTAAGCCTAGTACTGTATTGACCCGAATAAGAGGGGAGTCCCATTTTGAGTCCAAATCAATAGGATTCCGTATCCCTAATAAGAGTCCGTAAGCGGATAGAGTTCATAAACCCTAATTAGAGTCCATAAATGTCAACAACCCTAAATTGTTGCGCCTATATAACTCCAGGACCAAATAATTTGAGTTCGAAACTGTAAAGCGTACGTAAATTTTGAAAGTACATTCTTAAATATAACCTTGTATTATCGCTCAAGCTATTGACTCAAGACAAATAAACGTTTGATTCAACGGATATTTGCAGTACCAGATATACATCAGTAACGAAGGGCGACGGAGAGTGGGTTAAAATAAATAACAGTCCGTAACCGATTAACAAAGGGGGGTACCCTCTGGAGAGGCCAAATAAATATCAGTCCCCCTCTTATTCTTGTCACTACAGTAAGAAGACTATGCCAATGAAGAAACAAAGGTCTTTATGGAAAGGGCTAAATTCTGTGTATTTTATAGAAAAAATTCTGTCTGAAATGCTACACCCGCAGATATAGGAGGGCAACCAGGTTTAGGCGCTTTCGATCTTGGATCACAATCAAAATTTTGTGTTAATTTTTAGTAGCGGTAACATTGCGTTTATTTGAGTCTTCGTTAAGAAACAGTTGTAAAAACTAAGCCATCGGCACGAATACATTTGCGACAAGTCACTTTAAATTCCAGTGAGCTGATCCTAACTCAGAATGAGCTGAATCCACTCAGAAGCCTGAGCTTTGAACGCTGTAAATTACAATGAGTTGATTGCTGTAGTGACCCGAATAAGAGGAGGGACTGATATTTATTTGGCTTCTCCAGAGGGTATCCCCCCTTGTTATTCGGTTAGGGGCCGTTATTTATTTTTAACTCACAATCCGCCACCCTTCGTGACTGATATATATGCGGTACTGCAACTATCCGTTGAATTAAACGTTTATTTGCCAAGCGTCAAATGTTTGAGCGATCATGCAAAGTTATACTTAGGAATGTACTTTCAAAGTTTATGAACTTACGTCTTAAAGATTCTAACTCAATTTTATTTGGTCCTGGAGTCATTTATGCACTACAACTAGGAATAACTGACCTTCATGGACTCTAATTATAGGACTTAGTGACTCTATCCGCTTACGGACTCTTATTACGGATACGGACTCCAATTGATTGGGACTCAAAATGGGGACCCCATCTTATTACCCCACACCCTCTTATTCGGGTCACTGCAGTAATCAATTCAGCTAACGAGTTGGTTATTTCTGAATTAATATCAGTAAACAGTAACTCACTCTGAGTTGAATTGATTCTCACTCTGAGTTGATTGACTCTAGGTGAGCTGATTAAATATCTCAGAATGAATCGAATCAACTCAAAATTCTTAGTTCTGATAGTCCTAACTCAGACTAAGTGATTCAACTCATTTTGAGTTAAAATCAACTCACTATATTACATTGAATTAGGTCTTTCAGATTCGGAATTAAAAACAATGCACTTCATGGTGTAAACGAATAGTAAAAATAACGAAAACTGACAGTGATTAGAATAAACAAAAACGGATTTTGAAATGTAAAAGTTTCAAAGATGTTTTATTTTTCTACCACCACAATTGAGATATACAAATATTCACCGGAATTGTAAATTTTTGAACAAAAAATAGCAGATGCACCGAAATTTTTAACATTTTAAACGAATTTCGTAATTTTCATTTCATTTGACCGAAAAAAAAACATAATATTGAAACAAAACAAAGCTAAAATAAAACCACAAAAACAAAAAATAGAAAAATAGACGTCAAAACTTAAACGTGATAGATTGTCCCTTGGCATGACTTTCCGTACCCTAAAAATGAACAAAGTCAACCAAACTACACCAGAAAACTGGTTAAATTTGTATAATTGCAATTAGAAAACTGTAAACAAAACCAAAAATATTCGCAGAAAACAAATTAGCGACAGAAATAAAACTCAATAACATCCGAAAATCGAATGATACTTTTATGAATGACAAAAGATTTGATGAGCCAAAATAAGCTACCATTAGCCAAATTGCAACTAAAATACAATTTAGCTAAATTTGCCCTGATACATTAACCTGAAACTATTACAAACCAGAAGGATCAAATAAAGACCTCGGATGACATTTATAGACGATCAAATTTGATACTTCTTTGTAGTTTTATGATTGAGCTGTATTGAAAACTGCAAAAATAATCAAATATAACGACAATTGACCAGGTCAACACTAATTAAAAATTAGACTTATACTACTAATACTGTTTACAATTAGCAATAATCAGGATAACGACAGTTCAAGACAAAGAGGGGTCTAGGCAGGATTACATTTTAGGGTTACAAGTTTAAATTAAAGATGTTTTTTTTTCGAACGGCAAAATTCTTGCTCACCTGTGGGACGGTCGGATGTTGATCCTTGTGTATGCTATTTTACTGAATATTTTTGTCTGCCCAGCGGAATCTTCGTGGGTTTGGCCCATGTTACTTTAAGGCGCGTCCAGCTTACTGGTGGGTCTATAAAAAACAAATTTTACATAGGTTTAGGCTTAGGAACGCATTCTTGCAACGCTTAGGCTTAGGCTTAGGAATACGCTTAATCTACTGCTCCGCACCTTAAACTAACATTAGCCGTGGGTTTTATATCTTTATTTTCAGATATTGCATAATATATCGAGTATTTTGCATATTTCCTATAGGCTTTTTGCCTTTGATTGTATAATTTTGTTTAAATAAATGTTTATTTTGGTGGCATTATTTCAATTAGCAAAATGAGGCGATTTGATTGTAAACAAAAATAGGACCGAATTATGGTATGAATATTAATCAATCGATTAACAGACAATACCAACGATACAACTTTACTATTCATACTGATATTAATTACAAGTCATTATTACTAATTTGTGAAATATGATAAACCCACAATGCGGAACGATTTGTTTCAAGTTGATTCGACGTCAACGTTAAAATTCGCGATTTCATATCGGGTAAACACACAAAACTCTATTAATGTCTCATATGACACTGTATTGTAAAACACCGTCAAATGATCAATGTGTACAACAGTCGGTATGTCACGTAATACTGTGGGACATTTATGCGAATATCATGTGATATACCAAATTACACCATCATATGGTATTCAGATGGACAACATAATCTTTTTATATGGTTTGTTCTGAAGAAGGAAAACAGGATTGAGGTATTTCTGGTTATTGCAAAACAGTGGCCTATTTTGCATATTCAAACCTCAGAAAAGTACTATAATTTTAATACAGTCAGTGTAAAAAGGTGAAAGTGTGTGATACGGTTTCTAATAATAGTAATTTTTGCGTACATGGTTATAATGAATTGAAAGTTTGACAGAAGAGGACAGATGCGCTTAAATACACAAAATACGCGCTAGCAAAATCGTTTCTGGCCCAAAATCGCTCAGAACTAGCGTTACAATTAAAAAATTTAAATTTTAGCAACAAGATATTTAACTGGACAATTGGTTATATTACCTCAGAAAGGTAGACAATTGGTAACATCTCTAATGACTTTCGCAGGCAGTCTGTCGAATATCACATGATATTGAAGAACAAAAAGTGAAAAATTAGTACGTACTCATGTTCGCAAAAATAGAAAAAAAATGATTTTAATTCTACCGTAACCATCATGGATTCAAAACCGTTTTGGACTGTGATCCAAAGTCCTCAACGAAATATTGTTATCATTTTTTCGCGGAGATTCGTTTATTTCCGAGCCAGTAACATTAATATCATAGCTTGCTGCTAAGCTAATTTGAACACAAACGAGCGTTGAACAGCAAATAGCTGTCGCAGTAGACAATTTCCAAATGGGTAACCAATCAGGAAAGACATACGGCACTAAATACGGATAGCTTAGAATCCACGGCGGTCGAGTAGTATCCTGAGCAACCAATAAATGAAATGCAATGAAACTCATCAGCCAATAGCAGACTGATAAAACCAAATTTACCGCGATGAAAACACGAAATTTGATCGAAATGCTTCGGTTGCCGTAATAAAATATTGTATACAGTAAGTGACATTTGATAAATAACAAATGAGCAACGAATTGTTGAAGCGCAGACACACTGGCAGTGTTTGGTGTCTAAAATAGAAAAACAAAACTAAATTAGTTCAAAACTTGAAATACCAGATCTAAACTTTATTTGGACAATTGTTAACACTTTTAGAAGTGTAAACATTGTGGTAAGCTTAGCCCATATTCCCAAATGTGTATAGCAACTATTATCAGTAACAGGTTTTCAAATAGACTAATCGTTAGAGGCGAATCCTGGAATATCAGACGGGTGGGGGGGGGGGGGGCTGGCAAATGTTATGAAACACAATTTTTACTATATGCTATAATATACCATTGGCAGCAACAAATTGTAAGGTAGGCTTGTTTATTTTATCCTCAACGGAAAAATTGTATAATAAAAAAGTTTCTGAGAGGGCACAATCGTAAGTTAGGCACCTTACCATTTTATCACAAAAAATTTTCTAAAGAGGGGGCGCACGCGACCGATACTAGAACAAAACTGTTGCTAAAGCGTGTGAAAAATCAATCCTTAGCGTTTCTACAATGATACTGCGTATATATTACCTTGAAAAACTAAACGGCCTTCTAGTGAGCACTGCGACATCCCTGTAGATCCCGTTTCAATTTATTAATCCACTCACCATACTTCGTTGGCTCTAGGGGCTCATCAGGACAGAAGTGTCACTTAACAACAGCTATCGCTCAGGCATCCTTGTCCCACATTTTACGTTGGAACAAAGGCTTTAGACTCAGATTAAGTTTAAGCTTAGACTTAGACTCAAGCTTAAACACAAGATTAAGCAAAAATCCTTAAACTTAGTCTTAGACAAATATGAAGTCTTGTTCTAAGCCTAAGCGAGCTTAAATGTGAGGGGGGGGTGTCCAAGAGCCATTGCGTTTACCTCCGCAACCGCATACACCCCGAGCGATAACAATATCACATGAACAGTTATTTCGACTCCAAAAACTGCAATACCAAACGCATTTGACGGTTCTTCAGTATCCGACGCTTGCCGAACAACATTCGATACCGAACCGGTAAAGGCACCAGCCGCAGGGGCTGATTTACTTCCAACAATTTGAAAACTTGGCACCCTTGGCTTGACATCTTCAAGAATTACTTGCTCAAACCTTTCTGCTCGTTCGCTTATCGTCTCAGTGCCGTCGCCGAGTTGTCGTTGTGAAATGTTATAAACCCAACTGTGTTCCGCTTGCGGAAATGCTGGCATTTTCTTAGGTTGAGAATGCCGTAAGCTCACGTATTTATCGATATCGGTACCATTAGACGTACCAAGAGATTGTTCAAATAAATTAATGTTATCATAAATATTACTTGATGCCGTTGGCAGCTGCTTACCAGGTTCCCCTCGATAAGGTTGTTCCTGAATAGGGCTGGATATATATTCAGCTGGCCGAGGCGCTACATTAGGGTCCCTAAGCCCTTGATCAGGTATATCGACACTGTTGTCGTCGGTGTCTTTAGTCGAAAACATGGAATGCCTTATAATCCAAAGTGCTACAGTTCCAGCTGCCCATACTGCACCATAACAAGCGGCACAAATATATCGAATAACATCATAGCTAGTCCAAATTGGCTTCTGTAGCTTAATTTGGTTCAAGTTGCCATTTGTCAGGTCGCAGCGGGTAAACGTGACCAAATTTGGAACGCTGTTACACGGCGAATACAGCGAATACCCTCGAACGATTGACGATTTATTCCAATTGACAAGGGCTACTATTAAAATCAGCGTCACTAGAACAGGGGGAGCAAACGCTAAAGTGACAAAGCGAACCTTTTGAGAATACGATACAATTTCGTCTAACTTAGTTTTGTCAACGCCAATTCTACTAGGCCGCGAGGCGGGCCGTTCTAAAGCAAGGACCTCAGAGATATACGGCCATCGCTTGGCCGGCGAACTACGTCTTTGTCGAATAAATAATTTCGCTACATCTGCCACACTTGCGGTAGGAGAACGAACTTGAACAGCTAATGTTTCGCTAGAAGCGTCTGATAGTTTAACCATAACCAAGTTAATATACTGTTTGGCAAGGTAATAACAGTGGACTGCGCAACAACAGACGCCAAAGCACAATAATAACGGTTCCAGCAAGCGAATTAGCGAAATGTTTCCAGGATGAACCTTGGTGTAAGTGATACTCAGGAAGCTGTTGAGTATAGTCAGAGTGCCAATAGCATAAAATACAGGAGATGCGTAGAAACGACGTGCGGATACGGTTAAGTGTCGAGATATTAGCCTGAAACAAATAAATATATTTCAAGGAGCAACTGGACGTCTGCTTTCGGCTCTGGCACACAATCAACCTCCTGCTCCGTTCAAAAAATCGACCTCCGGCTTCGGCAGGAAATCGACCTCCGGCTTCGGCAGGAAATCGACCTCCGGCTTCGGCAGGAAATCGACCTCCGGCTTCGGCAGGAAATCGACCTCCGGCTTCAGCAGGAAATCGACTTTTGACTCTGTTCAGAAAATCGACCTTCGGTTCTGGCACAGAATTGACATCAGGTTCCAGTAGGAAATCGAGCTCTGGCTCCGGCAGAAAATTGGCCTCCGGCTACGACACAAAATCGACCTCCGGCTGTGGTATGTTTTGTCTCAGGTGGAAACTTGATTTATGCAAGGCATCATACAAAATTAAATCATACATTGCGATACAGATTTTACTTAAGTACGCCTTTAGAAACATCAAATTGGATGAATAATTGCTTAACAAATGCTTAAGTGTAAAGTTATACTTAATTAATGTTTCAAACGCATAGCCAGTGTTTCCAATTGAGAAATATTAATTTATAAATTGAAGTAAATGACTCTCTGTCTCCCTTCCTTACAAGCCTACCTGTCATTTACTGGCCTCAACGACTTGTTGAGCTGACTTGCTCAACGGTCAGCTTTAACCCAGCACATCCGAAGCTTTTAAATTTGGCAAAGTTTGCGCAACAAAAGTGCTGCACTCAAGAATGCTGTTTCTAATTGCAGCGCTGGTGTCTATAACCATTTTCTCAAAAGCGTATAGCACCTAATTACTAGTTAGCAATAGCTTGTGAACTAACAAATCTTCTAGGAGACTAACTAAAACCGTGCACCTTTATATCCGGTTCCATTAGTGGTTTGAAAGTTCACCGATCTCTTGCCAACTATAGGTGCTACACATAGTCGAGAATATATACATACACTAGGAAAATTTAAGAAAACGCGTCGACCGACATCTTGTCGCCCAACAATGTCCCAAAGCCTACGAATAACTCTTAGCAAAATTCCAAGCGTATTCCTAAGCCTAAAAGACCTAAGCCTATGTACAGTAATGCGCGAAGCATCGTTGACAAGATGAAATTTCACATTACAAGTTGTCGGGCGACGAATTATCGTGATCATGGCACCACACTTCTTGGTTTATTAATATTAAAACATACCAAATCGTTAAAAACAAGCCAACTCCAAATATACAATGACAAACGCTGTAAACCGCTTCCGAACAGCCCAAAAACACTGATCGATCTTCGAACCCGCTGGAAGCTGCGCCATACGCAACTAAAGGCAACATAAACAAAACCGCAACAACAGCAACAACCGCCGACAACTGTGCGCTGTACCAACACTGGCTTGCCATCGATTTAGTGGTCTCTTTATGTCCTGGAAAATCTCGGGTCCGAGTCGAATGAACGTACATCAACCCGGAACCACCTCCGTTTCCAATCAACGGTACTACTGCAATCCCTGTAGTGATTAAAACAATAACAATCGCAGCGACAAAATACAACGAACACGGAACAGCGTGAAATTCAACGCTAACAAACGGAATTTTGAGTTCAACGGTATTTTGGCTAAAATTTTGATTTGCAAATTTTGACTCAAAAACGTCGACTGAAAGGCGGACCCATGCGCTGAGGCGGCTAAAATGGCCGATTTTGACAAGGACTCGTGACTGGCCACGGCCGACGGCGTAGTTGCAATGAAGAGGTCGGCTCACGGTACAAAATGCCGCAGGAGTATCCCGGCTCGACCCCCTACAGCGTGACGAGGCTGTAGGCACTTCAATTGTAATCAAGGCGCCGCTATCGAGAGCTGACGCTGGTTGGAATTCAATTTCTAAAGCCGGAAAATTCGACGCCATCTCGACAATCAATCCTCGACTAGCTAAGTCATCTTTGTCCGGATATAAAACGATTCCAAGATCAGGATCGTCGGCAAAATACAGCGTTTCGTTGATAGATTTCAACTGAAACACGCGATCATGAGTGATTTTGGTCACTTGGAGTGTTATTCGTTGATGGACACGCTCAGACTGTGTCGACAGTTCAATAACGCCTAGTTTATCGCACATCGTAACGACGCAATGTGCGTTCACACCGCTGTTCATTTGTAACCGATTCGCCAAACCAGGTATATTGCGATCGTTTGGAGCGAAATTTGGAATATTTGCGGGACGTGCGTGGACCGAATGTTGATCCCAAAACGGAAAATCGACGCCTGCAGTTGCGACTTTGGCGTGATTTTGTTTCAACTCCATATGAACGGGATGTGCCATCGAAGCGTTTGTCCATACACAAATATTGTAATAATTTAAACGTTTTTCATTCGTTCGTTTAAATGCATAATTTGAGCTAAAATCGACGAAAATTGGTTCAATCAGATCAACCAGCAGTAAATGGTTTGAGTCGATATAACGCGTTAATTGGTGATTTAGCGATAACGAGTATTGTTCAACGATCAGACGGCTGAATGCTATTGGCAAGATGCAAATTAAAACTGTTGTAGCAATAATACAAGGCAGTGATTGGATTGACACGTTTAACATAATAATACCTGAAATTTAAACGCTAATTTTTTCAGCAACATTCACCTCGGGATTGAGTGTCAAGCTCTTAGGGTGGCGCTCACTCGCGGATCCAGAGCAAGGGACACCGGGTGTACGCTCACCATCAGAAATTTTTGTTATAAAATGGTAAGGTCCCTCCTACCTTGCAACTTTTCCTTCTCAGAAAATTATTCGTAAAAAACATTATTTTTGCTCTCAGAAACGTTTTGTGATAAAATGATAAGGTCCTTACCTTACAATCTTTGCGTTTCACAACATTTGTCAGTCTGCCCTCCGTCACAATTTTCTGGATTCGCCTCTGGTGGAGCTATACTCTTTGACAATCGTAACTTATTCATACGCCCTCTAGTTATGTTCGGTGTCGTCCGGAGTAATAACGGTATCGTACGCAAATTTCCGGACGATGCCTAACGTCATATTAAATGATCGTAACGCATAGTTTTTCGGCGACGTCTGACTCCGCACGGGGCCGCATAACTATAGAGCCATCTACATAGTCGATTGATAATGCCTGGTTCACAATAAAAAATTTGGCCTGGCCACAAAATATGTCCCAACCCAGGGTTAACGAGTGGTCGTTGACCCTACCTCAACGAAAATTTTCCGTTGATCCTAACTCACCGAGTGGTTTTTTTATTGTGAACCAGGCATAATGGTAAGCGACCTACATCTGACAGTTCCGAGTTCGAACCTTAGCTTGAAACTAAATTTCAGATAAAATTAAAACCACTCATATATGTACGTAATACGAGTTGAAGTTTGCCGAACAAAACTACCAATATACTTGTATTTTTAACCATACTAAAATTCCAACAGTGCAAACATACAAAACCTATCACCAACTGGGAATAGGAACTAATCACATCTCGCAATACAGTCGCTAACCTCAGCATTTACCAAAGATCGACTTTTCTGGTCAAACAAACCGTTATTTCACCGTTCAAAAAATTCTGTATTTGGCCAGTCTAAGCAGTTTATTGGAACGGCTTCTAACAGTTCCTAGGCCTGGACGGTTGGTACCGGCCGGCCACTTCTGATTTTTACCCACACTATACACACATGAAACCTGCATTCGTACCATGAACCAGAAAACTAATTCATCGGACGCAATTACTGATAACCTAATTTACATACATTTTCTTACGTTGTAACGATTACAAAGTTCAATAATATGATTAGAAAACAGGTAGCATAAAAGCATCGCCTAGCATAGCAGTGCCACAACCACTGCCCTTCCAACATCAGTAGTAGCCGGGCATTTGTGACCGCACGCCAACGCTGATCCGCTCAAAATATTTTCTATACAGTATCTTCAATATATCTGCCCGAACCCCAGGAATAAATCAAAAACGGTGGCATGGGTCGCTGTCCCCTCCTAACACATAAACATAGATAAGATAGATATCGATAGACAGAAACCTCGAAATGTTTAGACACCGTTGATTCGTTACACAGTCTCTAACCTTTTAATCTGTATATATTTATTTTTGCCATAGGCAAACACTATCTCATTGAACCATCGTCAAACATATATCTAAAACACTGATATATTTTAGTTTCTAAAATTGCATTTGTCTTCTCGCTCGCGAGATTTCTATTCAGTATTATATATCTTCAATTGAATAAATCCCTTTTCCAAACCCTACACAATTACAAAATCATTTTTTACTAGTTTTTGTTAAAATTAGCAATTTCTATGAATAAAAACGGTTATTTTCGTTCTTTTTGAAAACAAAATATCGCACGATATCTCGAGTAAATCCATTATTTTGATTAAAACTTCAATTATTGGAAAACCCAGCGTACGAAAAATTACATTTGGTTTCGATAGAATTATTACGTTAAAATGATGTTAAATTACAATAAATAAATAAATGTGAAAGTCGAAATATTGATTGAAAATAAGCGAATCAAATAGTCAAAGTTATGCTAGTATAATGACAAGATGTAGGCTGAGAACTGTGTCCATAATATTCTCAAATGTATGTAGCACCTATCACAAATTCGTAACAGGTCGTGTAAATTTCGAACCAGCCAATAAAGAACTTCAAAATTTGATACACCATATATTCGCATTTGATTGTTTAAGCTCTGACCGTTTTAGCTCCTGTACTTGTTCGTTTGTATGAAACAACTTTTAAAGTTGCTACCTGTTACTAACTGCTACATATGGTATCCCGACAATTCGTCGAACGACAGTTCGTCGACTGACTCGTTTCAATCCAAAATTTACCATCGACTCGACATTTTGTTGCCCAATCACTATAAGCTTACAGTTATGATTTAGCTTACGATTACGCTTAGAATTATTCATTGGCTTAAGGACACTGTTGGGCGACAAGATGTCGGGCGACGAATGGTCGTAGATTCGTTACATGTATTTGAGCATACGGGCACTGCTTAGAGTAAAAACATTTTATAATAAAATTTAAAATAATAATTATGTTGTTTGACGTTTGAAATTTAAAATAAATTTGAACTCAGTTCTTAATTGTACGCCTTGTGAATCACAAATAACGCGCAAATCAACCTATATATCCGACGGTGATTCGCGGCGTTTGTGATATAAAAACAACATAAAACAACAAAACCAACACAAACAAGCCACCGGACGAGCACACATCTGGTGAAATTCTGAAACTTAATAACCAGAGGCATATATGTCCCTTATTTCCCCTTTGACCAATTATATTACAATTTTTCACGTTGCACCTGTAACACTGAACGGTTTTTGTGAAATAAAATTTGGTTATGGGCCGTAGGGGTTGCTCTACGCAAAATACGGGTCCACGCTATTAAGGGGGTGATGTATATTCAAAAGCCTCAATTGAAATTTGAATTAAAATAAAATATGTTTCTTCAAATTTAAATCTAACAAAATATTGTATTAAGAAACGCATAGCCAGGATTTTGGAAAAAAATGGCTTTACGTTCTATAAAAATTTCGGCCAATGTTACTTTAAAGGGCGTAACAGTAGATTAAGCGTATTTCTAAGCCTAAGCCTAAGCCTAAGCGTTGCAAAAATGACTTTCTAAGCCTAAGTCTAAGCCTAAGCAAAAAATGTAATCTAGAATCTAAACCTACTGTTTTGTAGACCCACCAGAAACCTGGACGCCCCTTAAAGTAACATGGCCAACATTTTCAAATAGGGGGATTTCTTGTGTTGCCAACTGTACAAGCTCACCTAAAGTCACCTGAATAAATGTTACACAGGAGGGTTGGCCCCTGGAACCCTATGCCCGTGCGTATGAAAGATGATTGCTAAATTTAGTACTGGTTAAATAGAGAACTAAGCGTAATACAATATAATTTTTGAACGAGAAATTTTACTAAACTCAAATTCATACATTGCCTACCAATATATTAAAATGATAAACTAATGTGCGAGATACTATACCCAAAACCAACATATTTGCTATATATTTTCCCAAACCAGAGTTCGCTTAAAAATGGTTCGATTTTGGCCAAATTGTTGTATATTTGTGTTTCTGATTATTTTGCCCGTTTTGTTTGTGCGGCGTAACCTTAAATAAACCACAACTGTAGATTGGTGGTTAATAAATAAGGTAAAAAAATTAATATTTGCCAGTTCAATATTATTATTATTATTATTATTATTATTATTATAATGAAACAAATATGTAATAAGGAAACATATTCGTCAAAGTTCAAAAATAGAAAAAACCTTACAGCAGCATAAACCTTGAAGTTTTTGAAGAAAAAATAGCTTTTAACCCAAACAATTCTATCTTTTTTCTTTCTTTCTTTCTCTCTCCCTCTCTATTAGTACACACACACACACCGTAGCTAGTAATTTCATTTGAGGAGGGTACGAATTTACTAATGTTTTTAGAATTCAATAGGGTTCTAATACCTACAACACAAGCTCGTAGCCAGCTCACCTTGATAGGGGGGCTAAAAAACTTTTCAGGAGGAGCTTTCAAGGGTTTTCAATGAATTGCAACGAAAGTGGAAAACTTTCTAGGGGGGCCAAAATTCTGCAAGGGGGCTGAGCCCCCCCCCCCCCCGGCTCCCCTTGGCTACGGGCCCGCTACAAAAGTAATTTTTTGTCGTCTTTGCAAAAATTTTCACAAAGGAATATATACCAGTGTTCCTCCAGTTGTATATATCAGCTGTTAATATCTGTGCGTCGATGGGACACACAAAATATCAATCATTTATTCGGCTTTTTTCCTCAATTCTATTAAAAACTGTTGGAAAAAAAGCATCCCCATCAGTGACTTTTCAATCAAATTGTGAGTGACATGCGAAAGGCAAGCGACGACCGACTGCAAGTTGTTCTACAGCCTGTAAAAGTGTCTGTTTCGAGTTTTCCCAGAAATCATTGGGGGGGATACGTCAACCGCATCCCACTTTGTAGACGCACGCGTTTGATATGTGACAAAACGGACCAAAAAAGTTAAAATTATCATTTGCTAAATTTGCAAGATGAAAAAACAAGGCTCCTGTATATTTTACCATCCGGGCTTAGGCTTAGGCTTATCGACTTAGGCTTAATATACATATTGTTTTACAATGAACATCTTACCGAACGTAAACTTAACTTTTTATAAGTATATATCACATCCGGTTACTTTTGTTCCGGAAAAACATTATGACCGGAAACCATGCATTTTTTCATGTATGTCCGGAAAAAACGGAAAAATTCATTCTTTACCTTAATGGAATATTTGTGTTAACATTCCTTCACTGTAAATTCCAGTGAGTTGATTTTAACTTTGAATGAATTGAATCCACTCAGACTTTGAGGTCTGAATTAGGATTTGCCGAACTCACATTTCTGACGCAATTCAACTCATTCTGAGATCATTATTAATCAGCTCACCTGCAGTTAACTTTACCCAGAATGAGAATCGACTCAGATCAGAGTGAGTTAAAGCTCGCTGTTACTAATTTAAAAATAACCAACTCACTAGTTGAGTTGATTAATTAACTCATTGGAATTTAAAGAGTAGTACGATCACAGGTAATAATGCAGCTTAACAGAAGATAAAATCAAAACGAACGCGTAAGCTTAAGGCTTAGATTACTACATCCAGTTAGAAACAAACTTCTCGCCGAGTACAAAATTACCCTCTGCACCCCTGTGCCAGCTCATCAGCAATACAACTTATCATACAAATCAAGAAATTAAGAACTAGATATACGAAAACGGGGAGTTAGCGGCTATTCTATCGAAAACAGTTTCAACAAGGACCGGTATCCTCAAAGGTGAGCAACACCTATCACCCAGTTGGTGATAAGTCTTGTAACTTTCAAACCATTGAATGCTGAGGCGTAAAATTCAGCACATTTTTCACATACGATTTACTCTACTCCTGTACTAATTTTGAGTTCAACAGCTGCAACAGATAGTGAGTTTGAAAACTTATTACTAACTGATGATAGTTGCTATACACATTTGAGAATATGGGCCAATATTTACAATTTTTTCACCTTCTATATCTCAGATGTCAATTGAACTGCCCAAAATTTAGATGGAATACTTGACCAGTTAGCACGTACTCTTCTGTCTTATCTGGTACGTCCTTTGGAACCTTGAAGTCCCTTGACTCGAAATCCCAACTATGGCGTGTGATTACACGCTTAATTTATCACATGATTAAGCTAGAAATCGATTGCGTGTGTTGTTTCGAGTGAAAAAAACAAACACGGCAACATATATACATACACACATATACACATATATGAAAGAATGAAAAAATTGCTCACTCACGTTATCAGATTCCAGTTTCAGTGGAATGCCAAGAGAAAGGAATCATTGGTACCTACAGTGTGGTACCCACAGCTGTTTATACGAGTACCATAATCACAGCCGCAACTGTGGGTGTAAGGGCTGCGTTGAGCTGAAACTTTCAAGAGGAACGTGCGAGGAATTTGAATGGATTGAAAGTGGCTCACAACGTTTCTGGGGAGACGAAAATTGTTTAGAATGAAAGGTTGAATATCGCTGTCTCCCTTTCGAAACAATGACAGAAAATCAAGTCTTGTAAAACCGAAAAAGTACTCATTTTACACGCCTTATATTTGTACCGTAGGCAAAACCGCACGTAAAAATTTGTAAGCATGCATACGCCCAAACACCCCCAACAACAGTTTCTGATATCGTCGTATTGTAATTTATATGAAAGCAAATGCCGACCCTCGTAAACGAGCCATTATTTTTGGGAAATCTAATTGATGCGAGGGGTGCAGCCAGAATTTTATTTCGGGGAGACATCCGTGCATCCATTTTGACCCTAATCAGAGTGAGAAGATATCGCACTCAAATATCTCGCACTATGCAGCTTGCTTATAAGAACAGCTGAAATTTTCAATGAAGTAGATTTGATATCGCGTTTTAGCTCTCTAATATGAGAAGGGAACCACTTAGTGCCCTGATGAGTTGAATCCACTCAAAGGTCTGAGTTCTGAATTATAGCTCTTTCAGAACTCAGAAATACGAATTGGTTTAACTCATCCTGAGTTACTGTGTGAACTGACTCGGCAATTAAATCAACTTAGAGAGTGAGTTAATATCCAATGTTATCAACTCAGAAATAGCCAAAAATAACTAATTGTCTCTCTGAATTGATCAATCAACTCATTTAGAATTTACCCTGTATCCAGCTTTGTGCTACATGATAAGAGTAATGTCGTCTTGTAAGCATTCCAGCATCTCCTTTCGGGGTTTGCGAGTCATAACCGAACCTCAAAAGATTCAAAATTTCCCACTTAATATATAATTCGGAGAAAATTTGTTATTTTTATAAACAACTTTGACCGAGACAGATTCAGGTATTGTTACTTCCAGGGGCGTAAACAGTAATCTAAGCATATTCCCAATCTTAAGCATGTGCCACAAAATTAGGTTAAACCTAAACCTACTTTACTGAAGTCTCGTTGGAAAACAGAACCCCATACAACAACATGGACCATAAATTGTACATATTGTAAATTCCGATGAGTTAATCACCTCGGACGGAAATTTAGTTATTTCTGAGTTAATAACAGGAAACTTTAACTCACTCTGAGTTGAGTTGATCCTCACACTGAGTTGGCTTAAATCCGGGATAGTTGATTAATTAAATCTGAATGAGTTATAAAAACTCACAATTATGAGTTCTGATCGTCCTAACTCAGACCGAGTGACTCAACTTAGTCTGAGTTGAAATCAACTCACTGGAATTTACAGTGCACTTGTCAGTGGCTGCCTTACGACAACCATACCACTACCTAATACTTTTGGTGAAAAACTCTAGTTTAAGGGCACCTGATGGCTATACATCTACAACATGGATCATGCCGTGAAAACTAGCAACAGCGGCACAAGATGTATGGTCATTCTTCGAACAGACCAATGACAATGTAAGACTTATTGGCAAAGACCACATTGAAACTCAAAATGGCCCCAAAGGGGTATTATGTTCCCATGGTGACTCATATAACACCCATGTAGTACGTAACTTCTACAACGAACAGAGTTCACTAACCGCTCATGCGATGCAAATAGAACCTACTTGTTCAAGTTTAAAACCAGTCGCTTAACACTACTTTAGATAACTCTGCCAATGTATAGAACAGGGCCGTAACAGTAGTATAAGCATACTTCGTATGGCTACGTGTAACAATGAGCGTACACTTAAGCATAAGGCTTAAACCAAAAATTAGTCTAAAGCTTAAGCTTACTCTATTGCAGTCACGCAGAAAAACGTTCTGCCCCCCTTTATCTTTACATGGGCCATGAGCTCTGACCTGTCGAAGTATTACTAAATATATTCAAATAAAATGACGCAATTATGTTTTAAGGTATTGGTTGCAGTGATTGAGCACTTAACCAGGTTAACTAATCGCATCTGCGTTGCATGCTTTGTTTTCAACCGAATCGAGGTAGGCAAGCTACAACAAAGCAAGGGAGTTTGGCGTAGTCCCGTCTAAAAATACGTATTGTGGCCTCTTGAAAACGTTTTGGCTTAGCTTGTAAATTCTGCGGTATCCGCATGTTCGTTTTGTTGCTGGTCAATAATAAATTCAATCAAATTGTTGTCAGTAGGATGTGCACAGATATTAAAATAAACGGAAACGGATAGTGATCAAAATAACAGGAATTGAAGTAATGCAAATATCAACCAGGTTTTGTAATATTTTATGAAAGACGATGCCTCCAACATTTTTATGATTTGCATGAATTTTGTTATTTTTATTTCAAATCGAACAATTGCGGAATGTTTCAGCGATAATTTTGTGCGAAAATTACAAAAATAACAGTAACATTTGTATACTTTTTCTGTATTAGCAATAGTGCATGATACAACAGTGTGAAACTCTTTGGGTTCCGCACGGTACAAAATGTACCATCGAGCGTTGCGTTTTTGACCGACTCCCTTTGTTTAGAGGAGGGGGGTTGCTATCACATGCAATAGACCTAAATCAAATTATAAGCGGAGCAATTTGTTACCATAATGTCACGGTTCGCATAGATTGTACACCCATCATATAAATAAAGGGGGAATAAGCCAAAAACGCAACACGTGCCGGTTACATTATTTTCTACACAGAATGTACCCAGATGCATACTCTTGTTAGTATGCATCATCCACACTCTTGGTATTAGCAATTAGGAGGAAAATGAGAAAATACTCAAAATCAATGCCAATCATATATTAAAACACCCAAAGTTTAACTGTATGAAAAAACTAATGAACTTAATATTCCAAATAGCTTAAAATAATAGCAACTGGTTAGCTTCATGGTAAAAATTGCTAATTTCAGAAAAAAACAATACTTCAAGTATTCTTCCGGTAGCTTCTTAAAGATAATTTCACAAACAAAAACTAGCAATTAACCAGGTTTGTATCAATTTTTGGTATATACGTCAAACCTTGAGTATCGAATTTCAAAACAAAGTTGTATTGACAAATGCACCTCGAAGCTGGTTGTAGTTGATCAGCAATGAATGGAGTATAAATGTATATAAAAGCTACGGATGACGTTTCATACAAGAGGTGGCCAATGTTTACTATAAGAGACGTCCTGTTTGCCCGTGGGACAGTAATGGGCCTGAAGTGCAACAGTAAGCACTCGTACACACCTATGTTTCAGCTGGAAAGACTGTACAGCTTCGAGCCAATTTTTTGCTAGGTCAGTTAGGACAGCTTCGAGCCTATGTTATCGTTCGTTTGGCCGGGACAGCTTCTGGCTTATGGTTTCAGTGGTCAATCGAGACAGCAGAGATTGCTTCCAGCTTATGTTTTTGATGGGTCGGCCAAAACCAAACCATAATAGGAGTCCGTATCCCTAATAAGAGTCCCTAAGCGGATAGAGTCCCTAAACCCTACAATTAGAGTCTAGAAATGTCACTTATCCCTAATTCTAGTGCATAAGATTTCAGGCCCAATTAATATTGAGTTCAAAACATCGAAACTTTAAAGTATACTTAAGTTTTGAAAGTACGTTTCTAAGTATGATCTTGCATTATATCGCTCAACTAAGATACAAAACAAATAAACGTTTAATTCCACCGATAGCTGCAATAACGGATATATATCAGTTCCGAAGTGCGGCAGAGCGTGGCTTTAAAATAAAATAACAGACTGTGACCGAATACCAAAGGGGTACCCTCTAGAGTGGCAAAATATATATCAGTTTCCCTCATATTCAGGACACCAGAGTGCAACCGGAGGTAAAAAACACAGGAACCGGAGGTCAGACAAACGTTGTACCCTGCAGGACACTACAGTGAGCCTAAAAGTCTAAGCCTCAGCCTAAGCCGAAGCCCAAAGCATAGTCCTAAGTCTAAGCCTAAAGCCTACTGCTGTAACCCGAATAAGAGGGGGGACTGATATTTATTTCGCCTCTCCAGAGGGTACCCCCTTGTTATTCGGTTACGGACTGTTATTTATTTTTAACCCACATATCCGTTAAATTAAACGTTTATATATTTGTCTTGTGTCAATAGCTTGAGCGATAAAGCAAGATTATACTTATGGGTCATCCACGTTATACTGTCTACGCTACTGTAAAAAATTGTCCCCACTTACGAGCCCCTCACTTTGTAGTTGTAGTGTTACTAAATGACATGTCCAAATGTCACCCATATCCTGTATAGACCTTCCGGACAACTCGCATACTCTCCAAACAGCCTATACTTTGTCACATTGCCGTCCATACCCATGCTACGCTGTCGATGCGTCATATGAAGGACAACTGTTTTGTCCCGAGTCTGTCAGAACAGACTCTGTTTAGTCATCTAAAGAGTCTGTTTCAAGGGACTCTGTTTTACGGAGTCTGTCTGAAGGGACTATTGTAGAGCTTAATATTGAGTATGCCGCAACCACGGGCGAAAGAAGGGTGCAACTACCGTTGGGCTTGGTGTGCGACGTTAAAGGGTTCCCCTCGCCCGTCCTCCCCTGGGGGACAACAGTGTAGGGTTCCGGAGCTATATACTTACACCCCAGCCGCCGCCCCCCCCCTCACCGGTCACGACAAAATTTGTTTTCGACAGGGACACCGGGGTTTAACTTTCTGGTATACCAGAGTTATTATATTCTAACCTGCTCTGCTTGAATGGGGCGGGTCGTTCTCTTACAAGTTATTTTTTACCGGCAAAAACCTTCCTGCCCCCTCTTTTAAAAATTACTGGTTGCAGTTAATTTTTAAGAAAGTAAAATTTTTAGAACACTGCAACGTTTTTAAAACAAGCCCTAGTTAGGGGCTGTGGACTGTCAACAAGCTCTTTTTCGGACGTACCTCGCAATGGGGTTTGAAAATTTTAAGCCGTTGATTAGCTACAGCTTAAATTTGCATAATTAATTACGCCTAAATTAGGACTTTCCACAATATTTCACTAATTATTACAGTTAGAAGCAATCTAATTTTATCATTAAAGGGTTTTTGGGTGCGAGGAATCTGTGTAGACTGTTTACAAATCTCCAAAACGGATAATTGAGCAGTTAGCAAATAGATAATTTGCATATTAGCATAGTTTATAAGCCTAAATTAGACCTTTTTACAATATTTCACTATTTATTAAGGTTAAAAGCAATATAATTTCAGCACTAAAGGGTTTTTAGGTGCGAGGAATCTGAATAAATTGTTTACAAACGTCTAAAACTAATAATTGAGTAGTTATCTAATAGATAATTTGCATATAAGCATAGTTGATAAGCCTAGATAAGGCGTTTTTACAATGTTGCACTAATTATTAGGGTTACAAGCAATCTAATTTCAGCAATAATGGGTTTTCGGGTGCGAGGAATCTGAATAAATTGTCTACAAACCTTTAAAGGCGATTATCGAATAGTTAGCTAATAGATAAGTTGCATATTTGCTTAATGACGAGACAAAATTATGTCGCTCACACGTTACCATACGTGCACTCGGCACATCCATCGTCCCCCTATACTGTTTTAAAAAGGCTAGCTATACTGTTATTGCGTAACTGTGTGCGGAAATTTTATCTCTAAATAAAAAATGTCCGCATAGAGTTTATTGCGTTGACGGACATTTTGTATACTGTTTGCGCATTATGTTGATATTAAAAATAGAGTTGCGTGAATTTTCGGACTTTGTCGTTACAGTCTAAAAGGTGTCGCCGGAAAGTGCTAAATAAGGTAATTGATTTACTGCGTAATTTTGAATTTCCCGCCAAAATTTGAATTTTCCCGCCAAAATTTGAATTTTCCCGCCAAAATTTGTATTTCCCACCAAAATTTGAATTTCCCGCCAAAATTTGGATTTTACTGATAAAATCTGAATTTTCCGCCAAAATTTGAATTTTGCCGCTAAAATTTGAATTTTGCCGCAAAATTTGAATTTTACCGCCAAAATTTGAATTTTGCGCTAAAATTTGAGTTTTGCCGCCAAAATTTGAATTTTGCCGCCAAAATTTGAATTTTGCCGCCAAAATTTGAATTTTGCCGCCAAAATTTGAATTTTGCGCTAAAATTTGAATTTTCCCGCCAAAATTTGAATTTCATACAAAAATTGATTTTTCCCGCCAAAATTTGAATTTCATACCAAAAATTGATTTTTCCCGCCAAAATTTGAATTTGCCGCCAAAATTTGAATTTTCCCGCCAAAATTTGAATTTGCCGCCAAAATTTGAATTTTCCCGCCAAAATTTGAATTTGCCGCCGAAATTTGAATTTTCCCGCCTGAATTTTAATTTACCGCCAAAATTTGAATTTTGCCGCGAAAGTTTGAATTTCGCGCCAAAATTTGAATTTTCCCGCCAAAATTTGAATTTCCCGCCAAAATTTGAATTTTCCTACCAAAACTTGAATTTCCCGCCAAAATTTGAATTTTCCCGCCTAAATTTGAATTTTCCCGCCAAAATTTAAATTTCCCACCGAAATTAGAATTTCCCGCCAAAATTTGAATTTCCCGTCAAAACTCGAATTTCCCGCCAAAATTTGAATTTTCCCGTCAAAATTTGAATTTCCCCGCTAAGGTGTCCCTAATGTGCCTATCATATAAAAATATTGTCCACTACACTGTTTTTCTAACATTTCAATGTCCTAGACAGTGTCACTGCAAAACAGTTTTGTCCGGATAGAGTTTCCGTTTAACTCTATGATTTCCGCGAATGGCGGTGATACTGTTGGAAAATGAAGGGTTTCGATAAAACATAAGCCGGACAAGCTATTGAATTTCTTTTGGGAGGGGACATTTCGTGTGCCGAGTGCACGTATGGTAACGTGTGAGTGACATTAGGACTTTTTGAATTATTCTAATAATTATTAGGGTGGCTGAAAGGGTTTTGCGTGCGAGGAATCTGAGGAAATTGCTTACAAACCTCCAAAACCGATAAATGAATAGTTAGCTAATAACTAATTTGCATATTACCTTAATTGCTTACGTGTGTTCGAGCTTCGCTCAATAAATGTAGTCCCACTACGACTGGTTTATGCGCTACCATTAGGGTTACTTGACATTTATGGACTCTAGGGTTTAGAGACCCTATCCGCTTACGGACTCTTATTAGGGATATAGACTCATATTGATTCGGACTCAAAATGGAGACCCCCACTTTTTTTACGCCCCCCCTTCTTATTCGGGTCAATACAGTGTAAGTAAAGCCGAAATTTTCGTAAGACCATGCATCGACTAAAGGATTTTTTAATATATATGCAATAAACAAAATACGTAAATGCATAGACAAACCAAAAGTCGGTTCGAACCTCCCATGAATACGGCACTGATCGGTTAACTTGCAACATGCAACATGAATTAAAATTTTACGGTAGATTACGTCTCCTGTGTTTCAAACCATAGGGTGAAACGAAACAATAGAGAAACATACGTCGGTGTAACACATGAGCAAGTTTTATTCACGAGAGACAAATTTCCTGACGTAGGCTTTCCACTGTCAGAACCAGGCCTTGGGCCACGACTAAATACTAGGATATAATCGCAGGTCTGTCTCCAGCAGAAAATCGACATCCTGCGACTTGGTAAAATTTTCGCCAGAGGTTCCGGTAGTGAAATTTTGCGTAGTTTTACAAAACTTACCTGCTTGGCGCGTTTCGATTCAACTTTGGGCACTTTTTAAAGGAAACAATTGCCAATATTCCGTAAAAAATATACGTAAAACCTAACGATTTAACAACACATTACAGATATTTGCTAAAATTAAATTTAAACATCATTTTAACTACCTATTAAGTTCGCCTTACATCAATCCATGAAACGCTGTACTGCATCTTTCATTATGCCCATTTACAAGTCAATTTCCCAGTTTCGTCTTCATATTCGGTGCAAAGTTGCCAATATACTCAACTTCATGATAATGTAACAAACGAGTATCGTTTTTTACTGAGCAACACACAAAAATATGTAATTAACCAAATAGTTTATAGCCATATATTACCACAATTTTTGCGCATGTCAATTATAGGGGCCTGCTTACTGAGAGACTTAGACTGTGAGGCCTGAGCATAAACTTAGTAGGCAGGCCCTCATAAAACATGCGCCCAATTTTTCATAAAACTGTACTTGTCAACCTGTGGTGAAATTAAAAAATTGAGATAAACGAAACACCACATCAAAATAAAAACAAGCGATTTCCAAAACTCGCAACCTATGGAATTTTACTCTTTCATAATCAATCAAAATGACGGATTTTGTAACAACCTTAAAAATTATCAATCTACGGTCTTGAAAGTTTGCCAGCGAAAACTACTACACAACTACTACACCCCATTCCGAAAATTAGAAAATACAATTTTAAAAAAATTCATTGCAGACATCTAAAATCCATACTTCAGTATACGACTGGTAGAACGCCTTATAGCTTATGATCACACCGTAAAATGTAATTTTAGTTTAGCACAATAAAGGCCGGACAATAGACAAAAAAGCAAACAACAGCATCAACAAGGTGAAATCACACGCAAATAACATGTTATGAAAATTACATCCAATCTTGAAAACACGGCTCGGTTCAAAGCTGTTCACACACGTCCATGTTATTAACAATTTCCAAATTAAAAAAACACAAAAAATAGACAAAAAAGCAAACAACAGCATCAACAAGGTGAAATCACACGCAAATAACATGTTATGAAAATTACATCCAATCTTGAAAACACGGCTCGGTTCAAAGCTGTTCACACACGTCCATGTTATTAACAAGTTCCAAATTAAAAACACACAAAAAATGTGTCTTAATTTTAACACCACAAAGCTTTCACCCTGTTACCAAACCTTGGACCGGTTTGTTTTAACCTACCAATATCATCTTAACCGAATCTTTTAGCTTGAACAAAGCGACTCACCACAGTTAGGGTTTATAACTTATCGCACAAATGAAAAATTGCAAAAAGTCGTTGTAAAACAATGAATTTCGAAACTTTTGCTAATTAAATTTAAAACTGCTCGTCATATTATGATAAGGTCCCAATTTAATTATTTACAAAGTAATAACACATACCATCGCATCGTTGTTAATATACTGGTGCTATACAAATAACTGTAACGGCCATTATAAGCATTCACACAACGAAAAAAATCCAAAACATACATAAATAAACGTGTTTTAGTACAGTTTTCATATTGTGAGTGACATTTCAACGTATTCACATAGCTGAAATAGAACAGATTTTTAATCATTTTAAATACTATGAAGTCAACCAGTAGCGTCGGTTAACATATATGATTACACAGTTGAAACTTATCTTAAAATGAAATAACAAATTTAGAAATATCTAAATAAAATATCTATGAAAACTACACACGTTCGCATTAAAATAATTCAATTCAAAATTATATTCTAAACATACCGTCCCCACCATCTTTACCAAAGTGTCGCGGTTTGCCATGGGTGAATGGAATATATTTGTACTTGATCATGTGCTAAAAAAATAAAAATACAATCATTAAAATGTGTGCTATATAAGTGAAAGTGGATATAAATGTTTGTAAATTTCATACCGTTGCTTCTGCAAAACTGATAAGGACCAAAACAGTCGCATTTTTAGCGGGAAAATTAACCTGCTACACTTGGTGCATCATAAAACAAAAGATTCGGTCATCAACAAGCTAAAGTCCTTATACTAATATAGAATACCGGCAAAGGTCTTAGTTCCACAGAGCGGACAATTCGCTTTATACCAATCTGTCTATTAAAGGATTTTCATAAACATAAACATCTCAATAACTTTGATTAGCAGGCAACTGCTCAAAACTAACCATTATCTGTCGTTTCATTATCAAACAAAACAGCACAACAAAATATATTAGTAATATTGGCCAAAACACAGGTATGTCAAACATATCGAAAAATGTACACAGGAAAGCAATGACTATGCCTTTCGTTGCTGAGTACCTAAACATTAATAACAGGATGCTATATTAAATATATAACAGCTTGTAAACAAATACCGATTTATAGCGACGTAAACAAGGGAACATAGAATACCAAAGTGAAACCAAAATTTAAATTTGAGTGCAACTTGCTTTTTGGACAACATTCCGATTTGGATATCAGCAAATTTCTCAATCAGATAAGATATTTTGAACCACTGTCGTAACCAGGGTGGCAACGAAACCCAATTCATTGCTAAGTTGCATAATCTGAGTCTGAACCTTGAATTAAGCAAATTTCCGATATAACTCTAAGTTTATAAAACTACTCTGACAATTTGTATACTTAATAAAATTAAAAGATTGCTTTTAAGCCTGCAGAACTACAGCAACATTTATTATTCTAGCACATCCACTTTTTTCGCAAACTGCAATTTTCGTGCCAGACCCCAGTTCTGAGACTTGTGATCTGAAGCAAAATATATAGCTATATTGATTTCCATAACAAGTTATTTAAAAAATTTTATTGTTTGAAAATGTAAGCATATATTGTCGAACAGTGTTGCATTCGACTCTTGAATTCGATTTTTTTGCAACTGAATCCGAATCCGAACCGTTGTTGCCATCCTGGTCGTCAATAATTGAACGTTGCCTCATATCTTTACAATACAACAGTCGATGAACTAACCAAAATTTAAATTCTGGTAACCGGCGCATAAACGGTCTAAATTCTTCGGACTGCTTTGATGGCAAACTCGGGCCATCATCTTCTGAAACAGCATATTAGTTACAAATATTTAGTTCCGTTTGCTATAAGGTATTCAAATGCTAGGAACCAAATAAATTCTGATAAGTTATCACTATTCTTCCAAAGTTCACGGCGGTATATACTTTATACAACGTACAAAAACCACGAAAATTAGAGTGACCAAAAAGTCATACCATTATCAAACTCAAGAGCAGGATCGATTTTTGGTGTCAAAAACGCAATCAACAAGTTAAGGTGGTAAATTCCAAGCGCATATGTAATGATGTAAAACCCCTATAACAAATAGAGATCAGCTATTGACAATAAGTACATGAGTTAACTAAAACAAAACGTAAATACTAGATAGCTCTTAAGCAGTTCCGCTAAGTGGGAATAGGACTATCTAGAACCTTGAAAGCTTTTACCCTTGTTGGTATACGAGGTGAAGCATGTGTATGTACATAGTGCACGTAATGTTAAGACACATACATGCACGTGCACATATAGCATTAAAGAACTAATATCGACATATTGACGTACTGGATAGCACGCTAGGTTCGATTTCCGGCATGGTCAAATCTGTCGGAGAAAATCTAAGAGAAAACCAAATATATCTGCAGTACTTCAGAGAAAAATGTTGTACCGACCCTACAGTTTTGACATCGAGGTCCCACCAAGTCCAAAGTCCTATTCCCGCTGTGGCTATATGTACCTTTTATGAAAATTAAAGGGACCATGAAATATATATGCAGTACATCGGGAAAAGGGGTCGTCGCGATACAGTTTTGACACCCCTGGTGTATATACATTTTAAAATCATTTGCCAAGATTGAATTCATGTAGCAAGTTGCATTAAAACATACAAGATTTCCAGAAAAAGTTGCAAAAATAAGCGGTTGAAATAGCAGAATGCGCGTCGGAATTGTATTGATTCCACATATAATTCAAAATACGTAAATACTTGCCTGGATATAAATTACGCGTGCTAAATACCCAAATGCGAATAACACTGTTGCGATCCAGCGCAACGCAATATATGGCGTCCAGCTATCCAAACACAGCTGATATCTCTAAAAACAAAAATAAATGTAAATTGACAAGAATGGGCTTTAATATCGAACTAGATATGCTCTCCTCTTGCTTGCTAGCAATTACTATTCCGCTGTGACCTGTGTCAATCTAGGTAGGAACCGGCACATCAGACCTTTTACTGAGCGGATCGAACTCTCAGCTTATGGATCCTTAAGCGATCACTCTACCACTGCGCCACGTAGCCCGCCTCTCCATCTGCATTTTTCGTCGACTATATGTGTCGACTTTACAACACAATGTGCATTGCATTTATTGCATATGCACCAGGACAAGCATGTCTCACATGCTTACATGCCCTTATTTTCAACAAG
Source organism: Enoplolaimus lenunculus (assembly GCA_030248215.1). Lineage (NCBI taxonomy): Eukaryota > Metazoa > Nematoda > Enoplea > Enoplida > Thoracostomopsidae > Enoplolaimus > Enoplolaimus lenunculus. The sequence goes on along the minus strand of JASANG010001656.1, from coordinate 50,308 downwards.
GTCGTCCCTTGACCGTCCATCCTATTTTCGACCGGATACCGTGTTCATAGCGCGCCAGTTTACCACTGCATCCACGGAGTAGCCCCCATGTCAGTCTAGGTTGGAACTGACGGACATCAGACCTTTCAACTACGCAGCTGGAAAAGCGGGCTAGCGGGGGATTGAACTCTCAGCCAATGGATCCTTAAGCGAGCACTCTACCACAGCGCCACGTAGCCCGCCCCTTCAACGGCATTTTTTGTCGACTATATGTGTCAACTATACAACACAATGTGCATTGCATTTATTGCATATGTACCAGGACAACCATCTCTCACATGCTTACAACCTGTAATCAAAACACAAAATAGATATTAGATGAGTGACCAAAACAATAAGACTGCCTGCAAGAAGCGCCTTACCTGACTGCATGTTCGCAAAGTACGAGAAATCAGACTTGGTTTCTGAGTTAAGAAGTCATCACCACTATTTACATCGTACATTATTTAATTTGTATGTATGCTAACAAAAAATTCATGTCAAAAGCAATAAAAAATAAATTTTCACACAGGTGTGATAAGATGGGTAGGCTAGGGTACGACGGTTTTTAGTTCTGTGTGGTTGCAGCTGAAAACGAGGGGCGTTTTTACAAGGTTTCGATCCCATGACCAACAGATTCTTAGTCCAGCGCACTACCACTGAGATACGCGGCCTCACAATCAGCTGCTGAGTTTTCAACTTTTTCAGCGAAGCTGGATTTTGCCTTTGAAACAATTGCAAGAAAGGTTTTCAAACCAGAAGTATTTGAAAATGTTTACTGAAGAACATTCACCCTACAGATAATTTAATGTAAACAACTAGCTAAGTAATAACATTTATTTTTGTGACTAAAATCTAAATGGATAACAGCTAGAAAATGAACATACCCATAGCAGCGTGTTTCTTCTTATCTCGTTTATCTAAAATCATAAAAACTGGCAAAAAAGTTTCGTCTTTAGGGATGAATATTTTCTATTACCCCTGAGACCTACTTTTATGCTAGGATTTGAACTCCAGTGACTGGAGTGGGAGGCGTATACCAACACCACTCAGGTATAGGAGCTTGACGCTCGAGCCCGAGGGGGCTCTCACGTCTTGTGGTGATTTGGTACTATGTATACGTGTTGCAATTGTTAAACACGGTGCGATATATACTATTTAACGTATATACACTGCGCTGAGTTGCCTACACGCAGCTCAATGTGAAAAGGGGTTATCTCCTTCGTTGTATATGAAGCTTTTGAAATACGTGTTTTTGTTTAAATTAATAGAGTCTACGTGTTAATCGGTTCAAAAATATACCTTTCATAAGCTTAATAAATTAGAAGCAAAGGCTGCTTTACCGTTGCCGAAACATGACTTGGTCAAAAACAGAATTAATGTCGGTTACGACCTTTTCAAGAAAGCTATTTAGCTTTAATACGGGTCGGTTTTTTAATAAAATAACAGCCCTTGTAGGTGTCAGTGGTGGCGGAACCAGAAACTTCCAACTTGGCAGCCACCTGAAATATAACATTTGAAAACACAAGCAAGCGAAACGAGGGAGGAGCTAGACGCCATTTTACGCCTTTTAAGTACAAAATATTGGTTCAACTCATTGTCGGTATTTTTGTCAAGACGTTGTGTAAACTTACACGGGCAGCATTGAATTGGTCCTAGAAGTTTTTTAACTCTACTGTTGATGCCGAATAGTATATATGTTTTGTGAAGGCGCCTAATTGAAAAATAATCGAATAATTTGAGGTACAGTAAAACTACATCGATTTTCAGTAAAAAGAATTCGAAACCCATTACCTAGAAAAAGACAAAATTCTTATCTCATGTGGGCTTCAGTCAAATATAGAGTATCCTCAAAATTACACAATGTGATTTAAATGTGGTAGGGGGCTTTCAGACGGGAAATTATAGTCTGACAGAAGGGCAGAATTTTCGCCGGAGCTTCCGACAGGTTCAGTAGAGACATTTCGCACAATTGTACAAAATTTATCTGTTTGACGCGTTTCGTTTTAACTTTTGGCGTAATTTTTCGGTATTTTTCACCTCATGTTGCACCCTATGGTACGCTACATGTTAAAAATTTTTGAGCTTTGGCATATTACGTTTTATTAAATATCAGGCTTGGGCTTACGCTAAAACTTTCACAAGTGCGATGCGAAAGCATTTTTAATAAAAAAAGTGTTTGAAATTTAAAACAATTTGATTTAAATCGCTTAAAGTTCTAAGACATCGGGCCTCAAATAATGGCCGGAGCAGCCACCTTCAATACCCCCATTGGGGGGCACCCGAACTAGTTGAAACAAAACCTGCTGAAGATTTAAAATGCGTCTGGCTTCTCGCTCGCTTCTCTAGTTAGTTTGTAGGCCCTCACCCTGGAATTTGAGGGGAGCCCACACCTGTCTGCTGTGGCGCTGCCTAAAAGATGAAGCAGATTTGAAAATGCTTGCAAAAAATGGAATTAGATATAAAAAACCAAAACTATAGCTCTGTTTACCGATGTACTTAAAGAACAGTGGCGGAACAGTATTATAAACATATCCCTCAGCCTAAGCCAATGCCTAAGCAAAATAAAAAATTAGTCTAAAGCTTAAGTTTATTCTATTCTAGTCCCACAGAAAAACGTTCTGCCCCTGATGTTAACATATTACCACAATTTATTAAGAATTCTCTTAAATATATCACATTCGTTGTTTCGACATAAAAAACGGTAAAATTTAATATACGCAGCTTTTGTACACTTCGTTCTGCAATCCTAAATCTTGTCTAAAAGCATATTTTAGTCTGAACCTGAGCCTAAACCTGCGAGCTAAAACATTTACTCTAAAATGTGAAAGCCAAGCCTACGGTTGAGCATACGCATTACTCAATAAAGCTCGAAAATCAGCTTTACGCCAAAATAGTAAAATTTTGAAAACTATGGAAAGTGTACAATAGCGTATTAAGCCTACTTCTGCGTATAAAATTATTTAAAACATCGTTTTGAATCAAATTCCACTACGTGCGTAGCTTCTTCAAATTTAACCGCACCAGTCTAAGATTTTCTGAAAATAAATATTAAATATCGTTTATAAAATTCATGTATATAGTTTGTTGTTTACACTGATTATAGTGTCCGCAGTTCTCTGTTTTGAATGGCATCGCAATCAGTATAAATTTGTAGCACGGGAAACAGGAAGATTTTTTACAAACGGGTGTTGAGCAAAATTTTCTAGCAAAGTTTTCTTTTTATTAAAAAACATTGGTCACCAGCAGAGAGCATAATTATTGTTCCAGTAACCGAAATCGATTTCCACCCTGGTCCTTTAAGTTGTGATTTTGAGACTCTACTTTAACCCTACACTGTAAAAAATGGTGAGCCAAATTGACTCTCTCTGAAATAGGCTCTACAGGACTACACAAACTCAGTCACATTCGACCCCACCAGGGTCAAATTTGTCTCACTAAGTCGCACGTTTTAGTTTGGCGGAGTCGAATTTGACTCAGTTTGTGTAGTCCCGTAAAGACTCTTTATGAGAAAGAGTCAATTTCACTCACCATTTTTTGTAGTGTACCAATGTTAACGCTTAAGTAGGCTTAGGCTTCGACAAATTCTAAGTTGTATAAACAACCGTTACCTAAAGACTAAAGCCAAATATGCTCTTACATCAACCTCAATTTTACCAAAAAGTTTTCTTTATTTTCATAGTTCTTCGGTGTTTTCAAACATATTTAAACTCACCGTACAAAAGTAACTCTTGTCAAAAATATTTTGCAATGTAGTTTCAATCGCAGGCAATATCGTCATCCTAAGCGCAGTGCACTGAAAATAGATAAAAATAGCTAAAGACAGCTATTGCTATATATAGATATGGGCCAATGTAGTTTAAGGGGCGTAACAGTAGATTAAGCGCATTCCTAAGCCTAAGCCCAAGCATAAACGTTGCAAAAATGTGCTCCTATAAGCCTAAGCCTAAGCCTAAGTCTAAGCAAAAATGTAATCTAGAATATAAACCCACTCTTTTATAGATCTACCAGAATCCTGGACGTCCATAAAGTAACATGGGCCTAAGTATGAGCGATGGAGATAAATACCAAAATAACAAAACAAACAATGTTATTTTATTTTAAACCGAGGAATCTTGGAGTGCCTTCATCAAAATATCCAGCTTATCTCACGCACCGGCTAACGATCCGTGTTCAACTTATCATGACGTGATCAAAATATATACTTCGGGATCCCGTGGCAAAACTTTATTTTGTATATTTTTGTTATACATAAGCCACACAGTGGCAATAGTTAAATACTTCTTCAATATATAGTGCGAATAAATTAAATTTTAATTAACAAATGAAATTTCTTGCAAAACGGATTCCAAACAATTTGCTATCGTGTTAACCTCGGCGTGTTGACCTCAGCACTACATGCACAGATTCTGTGAGTCGCTCTGTCAATGTTTTTTTTTGCGTTTGTAGTTTCATAAATAAAAATACAAAGCGATAGGAATCGAGAAACTGTATCTTTTCAGTTATTCTTTCTCCTACACTGGAGTTCGCCGAAAATGGTATGATTTTGCAAATTTTTGCACAGTTGAGATTCTTAAGTTTCCCCTCGTCATTTCAATGGCGCAAAACGAGTCGATCGACCATAACTCATGAACAAATATCTGATCTTTATGTTTTTGTACAAAAGCAGTGTATTTGGTATCCTTTTTAGCCAAAAACAATTTACAAACTTATCTTTTATCGATAGCTAAAAATCGCTGAAAAACTTTGTGTGCTAAATGTTGCTTGTTCACTATCCGAACATGTACTTAACACACAAACGCAAACCTATTGTAAAATGAGAATAACGTCTTTGTTTATGCTTAGCAAGCTTAGATTGGATAATCATCAGCTGACAAATAACAGTAGGTCTTTAAAACTATAGTACATGACATGCATATGCAAATTAAAAATAAAGCGAACAACCATCTAAAATAAACCTGCGTTAAGCCCTATTCACACGTGCAAGTCTTGCAGCTGCAACTTGAATTTGCAAGTTTTGTCCAAAATCCCGTTCTAAAAACTTGCAACTGCAAATAATTCATTAAAAGCATACATAGCAATTTAGTTCACATGTGTGAATAACCACGCAAGTTCACTGAGCCGTTTTCTCAGTGGCTGGCGCAAAAATGAAGTTCTGCGTGCAATTTGCTGCTGCAAATTCTCAAAGTAAAAACTTGCAAGTGTGAATAGAGTTTAAGAAAAAACAGATTGATCTATATATATACACTGCAAAAAATGGTGAGTCAAATTGATTGTTTCCGAAATAGGCTCTACGAGACTGCACAAACAAAGTCAAATTCGACTCCGCCAGAGTCCAACTTGGCTCACTGAGTATCACGTTTGACTCTGGTGGAGTTGAAGTTGACTCAATTTGCGTAGTCCCGTAGAGCCTATTTCGGAAACAATCAATTTGACTCACCATTTTTTGCAGTGTATATATATTGAGGCTGAAAATTTAAATCTTGTTTTGCTCACGGTTTGCTGCGGAATTAACGGGCAAATCTGGTCCTTAATAAACTGATTCCACGCGTTAAAAACATCTTGACTCGCCAATAATGTGCTCAAATAATCAGAAATCAATTGGCATTCATGACATTTTTCTTGGTTTATAGTAGTCGTCGTTGTTGTTGCTGGTGCAGTTGTGGTAGTCGAATCTGCCCGAGCTGTGTTTGCTGTAAATATTTAAACCAAAGATATGTAAGACGTATGTTTTGTGTAAAATGCTTCTAATTTAAATACAGTATCGTTTATAGAATCTACGGAAATTTTGGTGATGCTATTCGATTGATTCGAACTCACAACTTTCAAAGGAATCGAGAGAATAATGAAACGTGTTCTTTAAACGCTTTTGACGTTTCAGACTGAATTTTTCGCTAAGCCTTTAAGCTGAGTTATCTTAAAGCGTAGCTCAGGATTACGGATAACTCATTGAGTATAAGCGTTTGTGCAAATGTTACTTTTAGGGCCGTATCAGTAGATTAAGCGTATTCATAAGCCGATGCTTATAAGCCATGAGCGTTGCAAAAGTGTGTTGCTAAAGACTAAGCCTACCTAAACCTAAGCAAAAAATGTAATCTAAACCTACACTTTTATAGACCAACCAGAAACCTGGACGCCCCTAAAAGTAGCATGAGCCGATGACTCAATAAGTATAAACCTTTGTGACTGTAGGTTTGAAAATGTTTTAGTTTTCACTTTTAGTACTGTAGTGACCTGAATAAGAGGGAGGTAATGAGAGGGGGTCCCAATTTTGGGTCCCAATCAATAGCAGTCGGTATCCCAATAAGAATACGTAAGCAGATAGAGTCACTAAACCCAAATTAGAGTCCATAAATGTCAATTATCCCCAACTGTAGAGCATAAATGAGGCTCCAGGACCAAATAATTTGAGTTCAAAACCTTAAAGCGTACTTAAGTTTTGAAAGTACATTCCTAAGTATAACCTTGCATTATCGCTCAAGCTACTGACACAAGACAAATAAACGTTTGAAAGTTGCAGTACCGGATATATATCATCGACGAAGGACGGTGGAGCGTGGGCTAAAAATAAAAAACCGTCCGTAACCGAATAACAGGGAGAGTTCCCTCTAAAGAGGCCAAATAAATATCAGTCACCCCCCTCTTATTCGGGTCACTACAGTATGCGGTATAGTGGCTTCAGAACATTTGAAAATAGTGCTATTTTAGTTACGGGGTATACTGTTTCTTTTCGTATGAAAATAAGTCTGGTTTGGCGAAATCTTGGGGCGCAATGGCTACACTTTGAAAGCGAAGCTAAACCTATAGCGAACGCGTAATGATATACCAAATGGTTTGGCCTGTGTTATTTGCACTTACTGCTTATGTGCTGTCGTTTGGGACTCAATGTTGCAATAAACGCTATGATTACAAATATGCCTAAAATTTTCAAAATGCAATTTTGAAGCGTTTTCCCAAACTTTATGGCAAATATTAGTAAATAAAACATTGTTCAAATATATATATGTATACTAAACTAGGCTTGACCATAGGCCAAAGCCTAATCGAAATAGTTTAAAGCTTATGCTTTTTACTCAATTGGTGTTCACGGAGAACCGGTATGCCCCTCAAAGCAACATGAGTCAGTCGTTTTTGATCACTATCTCTTCCTATCCTTTAACCATATTTACTCTCAGAATGACTTTGATAGCGTCGCGTGTACGTTACAATAAAACAATTATTTCTAAAAGCGTAGTTACAAAAATGCCTAGACCAAAACGTTTATTTGTCTTGTATCAATAGTTTGAGCGATAATTCAAAGGTTATACTTAGGAATGTACCTTCAAAACTTTAGTATGCTTTAAAGTTTCGAACTCAAATTGTTTGGGCTTGGACTCATTTATGCGCTACAATTAGGGATAATTGGCATTTATGGAATCTAATTACGGTTTAAGGACTATATCGGCTTACAGATTCTTATTAGGGATACGGACTCCTATTGTTCGGGACTCAAAATGGGGACCTCACCTCTTATTACCCCCTCTCTTTATTCGAGACACTTTAGAACAATCATTTCTATTTTTGCCCACATTATCATGCAAAACAATACATTTTTCTTATTTCCATACCGCATTGCCCCATATTTGCCCAAACTCAGTGGTACTTATCAAACTGACGACTGGTAAATAACCCAAAAAACACGTAGCATTTCGGCTCCTTAAAACACACCTTTATTCTGCACGTTGGAACTATATTAACGTTGGCTTACCGGCTATTGTGCAAAGTAGAATAAGCACCAAAATGCGAATCATTGTAACGACAGCCACAGAACGAAAAAAATTATACTTTATCTAAAATTCAGAAATTCGAATACGGTCAGAAATGAGTGTCGAAGTTGTTACTTTTATCTTAATAAAACTATAAATATCAAGAAAACTTTGTTGCTATTTTAATAGCAGGGCGTATAACTGGATATCCGTTTTCGTTTCCGGTAATCATCGATGTCCATTTGCGCTTCCGCTTTATTTTCATCACTGTCCGCTTTCGTTTTTGTTATTTTTACCTTCCGTTTACATCCTGCTGCATAGAATTAAAGCTGGTACGCCAATACGTCTCCAGATTTACACTGCTAATTTAAAAATTTTTGGTTTCGGTAACGTGCAACCATTTTTATCTATTCTTGCGAGACTCGGTCGTTTGTCATTCGTAATCCTGTGCTTTAGCCTACGAGTTAAACCAACTGTGGCCAATGTAAAGAACAGGGGCTGAACAGTATTATATAAGCGTATTCCTAAACCTACGCCTAAGCCTAGCTTATGAGCCTAAGCGTAAGAATAAGCATAATCCTAAGCCTAAGCCTAAGCCTAAGCCAAGGCCAAGCACAAAAAATAGCCTAAAGCTTAAGCTTACTCTATTCTAGTCCCACAGAAAAACGTTCCGCCCCTGATTTTTACATGGGCTAACCAAATGAACATTTTCGTGAAGGAATACGAAAATAAAGTGCGCTATAAAGGGACGCATCAGAACGCAAAGTTACAGAAAAAATGTATTGTGCGCGAACAGAACCATGACAACTATAGTGTTGTGCCCTGGCCAGGAACCGGCCGGCCTGAAGCCGATTGACTGTCCAGCATTTACTTATCACAGAATATGTTAAAACAATGATAATCATCAATTTTAATATTTTTCGTCATATTTCGATTCTAAAACGTTTACATTAATAAAGCTTATAGGATACTGCTGAACTTGTTCGGAAGTAAAAAATGATTGGCACAGCTTCCAGAAACGGAACGATATATACAAGTAATATAAAAATGCTTGATAATTTTTAAAATTTGTATATTGGCCGACCGTCGGCCAATTACCAGTAGGTAAATTGGCGAATTGCACAACACTAAATTGAGAAGTTATTGCGCTGCAAAAAATGGTGTCAAATTGACTCTCTCCGAAATAGGCTCTTTCTGACTATACAAACTGAGTCAAAATTCGACTCCGCCAGAGTCAAGTTCGACTCAATATTAGTATGGCGGAGTCGAATTTTGACTTAGTTTGTGTAGTCAGGAAAAGCCTATTTCGGAGAGAGTCAATTTGACTCACCTTTTTTGCAGTGTGGCAGTGGCTGAGTTATGATACGTACACTGCAACAAATGCGAAGTCAAATTGACTCTTTATGAAATAGGCTTTTCCTGACTACACAAACGGAGTAAAAATTCGACTCTGCCAGAGTCAAATTGAGTCGAACTGGACTCTCACGGAGTCAAATTTCGACTCAGTTTGTGTAGTCAGGAAAAGCCTATTTCCCAGAGAGTCAATTTGATTCACCATTTATTTACACTGCAAAGAATTAAACGAAATAAAGCAAAGTGATATTTTAAAAAGATAATCGTTTCTCGTTTCGTGCATTATCTGCAAATACTGTTTGCAGTTGCTAGAAAACAATACGCCCAAGTTTTAATAAGCGAACAAATATCAGCTAAATCAAAACGGTTTACGGTTGTGAACTTTGCAACAGACAAAAGCTTTGCTTTGGAGCATATAATTGCAAAGTGTAAGTTTTATAATTAATTGCATATAATCTTTATCCTAAAAGCGATAAGGGGTATTATCGCACTGTTTTTAGTTTCAGATAAAAGCTGCTATATTGCTAAAAAGACTGGAAAAGGTTTGGAATAAACAGTATAGCTGTGTCTTAATATAGAAATTTTAGCCTTTGTAAATCACGAGTTCATATAATTTTAATATATGCGCAGTGCAAAATATTCGAACGACGCGGTTATAAAGTTTGGTTTTTTCCATGTTTAATAGCGTCACAGTAAAAACAGTCTTTCGTAGAGTACCATGTCTATAGCTTATGTATTCCACTTTTATGTATAACTTTCACAAAATGTTTCAAATTTTTGCTGAAAATGATTACGTTTCCAGTCTATTAAGGACTTTTGGTCCATGTAAAGATCAGGGGCGGAACGTTTTTCTGTGGGACTGCAATAGAGTAAGCTTATAAGCTTTAGACTTTTTTGCTTGGGTTAAGGCTTAGTCGTTGGCTTAGGCTTAGGAATATGCTCATTCTTACCCTTAGGCTTTAGGCTTAGGCTTATGCTTAGGCTTAATACTGTCACGCCCCTATTGTTTACATTGGCCAGACTATTAAACGTAAAGCTAAACAAGACAGCCAAAAAGCCTTAACTTTTATTCGCTGCCAGTTTGTTTGAATATTGATCAAGCAAAACAGAAGATAATTTACCACCACATCACAGCTATTGGTAGTCTACTTTGCGTATCAACCAGGTATAGCGATTCGCTGTTTAGTTTTGTTGCTGTTGAAATGAAATGATCAATTAAAGCGATAAAACAAAACCTCGACAGTATAAAAATTCAAAAAGAGTAGAACCACTATTAACTCAATTTTAAAGCACACTCTGCCACACTTGTTAATACATTAACTGCTAAAAATCGCTCTAAATACATACCAATGTGTTGTACAAACTGCCTATAATTAGTGCCAATTGAAAATTGGTATACAATTATACAATAAGAATAGCTTATTATCAGGGAACAACCCGAGGTCTGCCTCTGGCTCCGGCTACGGTAGAAAATCGGACTCCGGCTCCGGCTCTGGTAGAACTTTTGCCGGAGGTTCCGGCAATTTCGGTAGTAAATTTTGCATAATTTATCTGTTTAGCGCATTTCGTTTCACTTTTGTCACAATTTTCAAGAAAAACTTTCCGAAAGTCAGCAGAAAATTAGCTTCAAACAGCTTTGCAATATACTGTAGAAATCGATTAAAATTAACTAAATTAACAGCGATTTTTACTACTTCGCCTCATTTCAGGATTCGGTTCCGGCTCCGGCTCCGCCAAGTTGACCTCCGGCTCCGGTATTTTTCACCTCCGGTTGTACCCTACCTATCATCCATAAGCTTTAGGATGTTCCTGCTTGTGCCTGTTAGGAACTGGAAAACTCGGTCCCCTAGAAAAATATTGCTTTTACCCTGGAAAATTTTTTAGTCCCGTAAGTTTCTTTCATGCTTCTCCTGAAAATATTTTCCCTTGTACTCTTTTCACACAGGTGTGATAAGATGGGTAGGCTAGGGTACGACGGTTTTTAGTTCTGTGTGCTTGCAGCTGAAAACGAGGGGCGTTTTTACAACGTTTCGATCCCATGACCAACAGATTCTTAGTCCAGCGCACTACCACTGAGCCACGCGGCCTCACAATCAGCTGCTGAGTTTTTAACTTTTTCAGCGAAGCTGGATTTTGCCTTTGAAACAATTGCAAGAAAGGTTTTCAAACCAGAAGTATTTGAAAATGTTTACTGAAGAACATTCACTCTACAGATAATTTCAATAGGAATAGCTTATCATCAGGGAACAACCCGAGGTCTGCCTCTGGCTCCGGCTACGGTAGAAAATCGGTCTCCGGCTCCGGTAGAACTTTTGCCGGAGGTTCCGGCAATTTCGGCAGTAAATTTTGTATAATTTATCTGTTTAGCGCATGTCGTTTTACTTTTGTCACAATTTTCCAAACAAGTTTACAATATATTGTAGAAATCGGTTAAAATTAACTAATTAACAATCATTTTTACTACTTCGCCTCATCTCAGGCTTCGGCTCCGGCTCCGGAGGCCAAGGAAACTTTCCGGACCCGGATCTGGAGGTGAGACGAAAGGTAGTAAAAATGTTAGTTAATTAGTTATTTTATCCAATATGTGCAATATGTTGTTAAGTTGTATGGTTTTACGCTAATTTGCTGCTAAATTTTGCAATTCTTTTCTGAAAATTGTGACAAAAGTAAAACGAAACGCGCTAAACAAATTAATTTTGAAAAATTATACAAAATTTTGGTACCAAAATTGTTGCAACCTCCGGCAGAAATTTAGCCAATATGTGCAATATGTTGTTAAGTTGTATGGTTTTACGCTAATTTGCTGCTAAATTTTGCAATTCTTTCCTGAAAATTGTGACAAAAGTAAAACGAAACGCGCTAAACAAATTAATTTTGAAAAATTATACAAAATTTTGGTACCAAAATTGTTGCAACCTCCGGCAGAAATTCTACCGGAGCCGAGGCCGATTTTTTGCCGGAGCCCGAGCCGGAGGAAGACTTCCGGTTGTACCCTGGTAAAAAAGTAAAACTGCTGCTGACATTTCCGGATTAAATTAAATGTAAAGCAAAGAGTTTTGTGTTTGCTTAGAGTTAAGTAAAACGTTCTCAAGCACCATAGTGAATAAATCGGACACTTAACCCTTTGACGCCCATTGATGCAAATTGCATCATAGGAATTTACCGCGTATAACAAAAGAACCGATGCCCACTTGCGAATGATTTTCCATTGATGCATTTTTGGGATACTTATGCGTATTATGTTATACGTACAGTGTAAACGACATAGCTAGTGTGTAATAACAGCACAGAATTTTATGGGTTTTGATGCGGATGAAGGGTACCTCAAAAAATCAGCCCCCATGTGTGGCCTGAGGTGGTTTTGAAGCTGGTAAATTGTTTTCATATTCCAAAATATCCACTACTAGCTCAGTTTAGCCTCAGTTTAGCGTTTTCTTCCGGATAAAAACTTTGGGCTTATTGCAATTGCTTGATGCAAATTTGCAGCAATGGGAAGTGGAGTGCGTAAAACTCAGAATTAAAAATTGAACAAAATCAATAAAAATAACGGCAGCTTAACCCATTATAATACAATCTATTATAAATAACTAAACCCAACTAAGCTATTCGTACTGTTCTAGCATTTTTAAACATCTATAGCCAAAATGCTGTTAAAATTTGATTCATATTTGAATCAATGGGAACTCAAGGCAAAAACCTAAACGCTAATAGGACTACTAATTCCCAACACATATTTCAGTTTACAATGCCTAACCGGCAACTCATAAGTGAATTATCTGCTAGTAAACGTATTTTAACGTTAATACCAGACTGTAACATCGATTCTGAAGTAGAAACCGACTCTGAAAGTGAATGCGAGTTTGGTGATGTCAACTTAGAACTTTCTGATGACAGCGGCTCTGAATACTCAGAAGCCGATATTTCATCTTCCGACAGTAGCGGCGATGAATCACACCGTAATCCAACCGCTAAGCAGTACGTTCCTTCTCGAAATACGGTGGCGAAAGCTTGTTCAGAAGAACAACGTGAGTACCGATGGCGCAAACATCTCGTTCCTTTGAGAGGAATGTTCGAGTTTACTGGTGACAATCCGGAATATTCTGAAGAAATGAACGATTCTGCTTTGGAATATTTCGACAAGTTCTGGCCTGATAGGTTATTTGGACATATTGCTGACGAAACAAATCGGTATAGTGTGTGGCTGGGGAAACTGTCCGTTGATACTTCTAAAGAAGAAATGAAAAAGTTTTTCGGAATTCTGGTGCTAATGGCTGTGCTAAAAGCGCCAAACTACCGTATGTTTTGGGATCAAAGTCTTCGGCTCAATCCGATCGCCGATGTGATGTCTCGAAACCGCTTTGAAACCCTCAATCTTGGAGTGCGTCTTCGATGCAAGAATGTGGGCTGTAAGGGGCAATCTGATATTTACTGCATAAAATGCAACGTGGCTTTGTGTCTGAACAAAAATCGGGAATGTTTTACAGAGTATCATTTAAAAAAGTAACGCGAAAATGCTTCATTATCACTAGTAATACTGAATTATATGACGTTGTAATTTGTTATTTTGAAGAAAATGTAAAGAAAAGTGCGTTTTTTGTTGTAATTTGTCGTTATAAACCAGAGAACTGCTATATAGTCGTACTTCAGGTGCAATTTGGTTATAAGATATGTTGAAGATGAAAAACTGCTGTATATATACATGTTTATTCTGGAATAATAGTGCAAAAATTTAAGTAACTACCTGAAAAAATACCTGCACTGTGGTACAACCGTTTTCCCATTGATGCAATTATGCATCGGATCAAAAATACTAATTTTGATGATAAAAATGTCGCTATTATTATACAAGTTACTCCATACATCTGATTTGTTTGTTTTACTACAGTAAACAATTTTTCTGACGTATAATTAAAATTCGGGCATGAAAGGGTTAATTCGGCAACATTTTTACTTAAATTTTATGCATATTTTTAGTGAGCAATGTTGAATTGGCAACGTGTATTCAGTTTGTTGTATTAAAGAGAGATAGAAAACGCCGAATTGACATGATATATAAACGTAGCGATAGAACTTATGGGGCTCAAACACAACAAAATTCAAATACCGGTCTACCACTTCGTTTGCAATCATTCGGACTTTATTACTTTCATAATCAAAAATAGTTTTGCATATAACAAAAGTGGCATGAATTGTAGAGAGTATGAGAATAAAGAAGCTAAATTCTTTTCTTCTGATTAATAAATCGGCTTATGCACAATGTACATCGGTCAATATTCTTTGTAATATGGATATAAAACGTAGATGTGTACAACTTGGTAGTAAAACGTAATGTTCAGGCTGAAAACGAATGAGTAATTTTAATTTGATTGCATGGTGAAGTGAAGTCAAAATCCATTATAATTTGATTTTGTAAACCAGTTTATAGCAGTTGATCCCTTGTTTTATTCCATAATAGCATAGCTAGGTTTTAGTTTAAGAAATTGGTCACGAAATGGAAAAATCTCGAAATATCTAGAGGGAACAAGGTTTTTCTGGAAAGGCATATTGTGGTTCTTTGTGTCATATTGCACACCCATTATTTGTTAGACTTATCGTAATAGTTTGTACACAACTACACCAATAGGAAGCAAAAAAGCAGAATAGCGCGCCATATATATGCTAAATAAGTTAAATAATGGACTCGTTGTGTATCCTCAAATATATCTGTTTCAAACACTGGATTTGTTTGTCGTGCCTGTGCAATCAAATGTGTGTGCTGTGTATCTAACGAATATTGTTTATTTTTTAGATTGCTTTAGCTCTATATATATATTTAGTTAATTGCGCATAATGTCAGTTGTTGGCTTTGATTTTGGTAACCAAAATTGCTATATCTGCGTCGCACGTCAAGGCGGCATAGAGTCTGTGAGCAACGACTACAGTCTGAGAGCCACACCGTGAGTGTTTTTAATTTCAAGTGATTTTTTGTTGGCATAGCATTTGCGCTGTTTTGCAGAAGCAATTTTCTTTAAGTGATGCTGACGACACTTTCGATCAGTTGTTCTGCTCCTGTGCCTCTGTTGCACTACAAGCATGGCTGTTTTTAGTTCATGCGTTGCATTTGGTCCAAATAGTCGACTTATGGGAGTTGCGGCACGCAATCAACTACTTACCAATGTCTCGAACACAGTATTCTCGTTTAAACAATTGTTCGGGCGCAAATTCAAGGACTCAATGGTTCAAAATGATTTGCAATTGCTACCTTATCAAGTGCAAGAAGCTGTTCACGGTGCTGTGGGCATTAAGGTACAACGATTCAAATATCTGCGTTTTCAGCGTGTTTAAAAATTGCCGTTTTTGTATCGCATGCTACAAGTTTAGTGATAAATTATTAGCGAATAGCCATTTTTAGAAACGTATTTAAAGAGAAGGGCATTCAGAAAACATAAGGTTTGCAGCCCGTGGGTACAACGTGAATTTTGTATTGTATTAAGTTGCGAATTCTGGTTATCGTGGTATTTGTATCATCAGAGGCGTTCATTATCGTTCGTCTCAAGGCGTTTTATAATACGATGAATATGTGCAGGTTTCAATAAAATTTTGTGTTGTCTTATCTAAACGGGAAAATTGTATTGACGAACCTGTCTAGTCGGTCATGTCTGGACCTGGAATTCCAGTCTCAGTCCCAGTTCTCTATGTTCTCTTAACAGCGTAGAAAATGGTCAGGATGTTCTTGCTGAGCACTGTACACGCGATGCCATACTAACACTACGTGAGTTCTGCTGACGGTTTTGTTCACATAGCATTACTGTCTAATAGGATTTATATTTCAGAATCCTGTGAGTTTCCGACCAAAGACGATAAGGCTTGATTTTTAAAATGTTTATATTCTTATCGACGTAGTTTTTCAGGTAAAATATCTTGGGGAAGACAAGGTGTTCACAGTAGAACAAATAATGGCAATGTTGCTGTTGAAGCTAAAAGAATCCACTGAGAATTATCTCCAAGCAAAAGTTGTGGATTGCGTAATAGCTGTAAGCGGTTATCTGTTCGTATATGCTTTATACTTTCAATTAAATGTTGCGCTATACTTTACTGCTCCGTACGCCGCCGCGTGCCGTTATGCGTTGCTAACCGAAATATATGCATAAACTATTTGGTAGCGTGTGACAATATTTGATAAATAAATTTGATGGTGCCGTACACCGGCGCTCGGCGGCGTCTGGCGGCGCTCGGCGATTATTGCGCAACCCTAAATTAGCAAAAACATAGCACTCAGTAATTTGTAATACCCAGATTCGACCCTGTGCTATGATGTTTCGTAATCGCAATATCTTTTGTTTTTGATACGTTATGCTAAAAATATTTGAGCCGTACATCAGTTTCGCACAGACTTATGTGGTACTGCTCAGTCTGGATATCCATCAATACAGAATACAAGAGCCGTATGTTCGGTGTCAGTGTTGCCCTGGTGCAAGAAGCACTGGTTTTATTTTCCATTTTAGATTCCATGTTTCTGGGCTGATGCTCAACGGCGAGCAATGATGGATGCAGCACAAATTGTTGGATTGAACGTTTTGCGAATTATGAATGAAACGTCTGCAGGTAAGTACACCTGAATGTTTTAGTTTCAGGTTGTGTTGCCGAATTTTTATGGCTACATCAAAATCCGTTTATCATTATCATAAGCTAACTTTTCTCGAAAAGAAGCAAAAGTATTAAACTTGCGTAGTAATCTGGGTTTTTCGTTACGAACCGTATGAGGAAGCCGGTGATATGGTTTTATGGCCATGACCATATTACCTTCAGTCCAGTAATTAACTTGTTTGTGCAGATTAACGGTGTATAGTCGGAGTTAGTGTTCGATGTGTCAAATTCTTAAAATGGTTTCGTTGACCCTCTAAGTTTCGAATCTGCCTGTCAAGTACCTGTTGATGCAGATCGTTTTTAAACGCGTATATACTAGTGTTTCATTTTCAGTTGCACTCAATTATGGTATTTATAAACAAGATCTGCCAGAGCATGATGCAAAGCCACGTAGTGTCGTTTTTATCGACATGGGACACTTGTCAACACAAGTTTCATTGTGTCATTTGAATAAAGGCAAACTTAAGGTGAGTTTGGCGCAATGGGTAATTTGACTATGCGTACTTAAAATGACGTCATCATAGCGTACGATGATGAAATGCGCTATTCTGTAATGCTGAAATATGTATATGTTTGAGAAATTAATCGGTTTTTTAAAAATAGTTGTACAACATGATTTGTGGTTTTGCGCAATGGAAGTATTTTGGCGCAAGATGAAAAAATGAAAAACCTGTGTCGAAAGGTGTCTGTTTATATTTTTTCTTGTACTCTCAAAGATTGGATGCCCTTACTTTTTCAGAGAGGTGGGCATCATTTAAACTGTGGATAATGTATACTTTTATAACTTTTATAACTATGTAGCAAATAAACCTAGAATATAACCAACAGATATATGTACCGCTTGTGCGAGCATTTATCGGCCAAAATGCTGTTAAATGATCTCAGAAGTGAATATTGTATGTACAGTGACACTAGCACAAGATTATATTTCTAGCGTATAATGTCTCCAATTGAAACCTGGAGAATCGCCCATGTCATTTTTAGTTCCTGTTTAAAAATATTCACTGCACACAGTGTTGTACTAGCTAGGCCAGTTTGCCATTATTATTTACAGATGGTACATGTTGTGTACGAAGCGAATTTGGGTGGACGCGACTTTGATTACGCACTTCGCGACTATTTTGCTGCTGAATTTGCGAAAAAATTCAAAGTCGATGCACGTGAGAATCGGCGCGCGTGGCTTCGATTGGCGGACGAGTGTGAAAAATTGAAAAAACAAATGTCTGCAAATTCAACCACAATCCCGATACAAATCGAGTGTTTTATGGACGATAAAGATGTTAGTGGAAAAATGAAACGGTACGTTTTTAACGAGCAACGGATGTAGAGTTACTCCAAACTTTAAGAAGTATGCCGTCAAGTGATGGAATTTGGTTGCGCTAGATCTTAAGAAAGTACGTATGACGATGGTTTTTATTTTGTAGATGAGGTCCCCATATCCGCCGACCGGCACAGCCATTCCCAATACTTTTACAGATTTCGTGGGTTGCGCTTTTGACGTTTCTAATCACGTTCTCTCTTCCGTTTTCCTGCACGATATAAATTCATGTCTCTCAGTCTCAGTTGTTTTTGTTACGTGTGGCTTAAGCTTGTCACTGAAAATGCACTCACTCTATTATAGGTTTCAACCGGATACCAAAAAGTACCGGAGCCTAAGCGGGTTCCATATTCGGCTAGGTATTTGCCGGTTGTAACAGGGTATTTAAGTACATATTTAACCAAAAGTTAAGCTCTAACACGATAATTTAGTGCTATTTGCTATAACATGTTGCAATTTTGTTTTTAAAAGGGTCTGTCTTAGTCATGGATCGACTGGGTACCCGATTCCGGTTTAGTATCCGGCTAAAATCGACATTCGCACCCGGTTCCGGTATCTGGCATAAATCTACCGGATACCGGTTATTTGTACTTGTGGTTCTGAATATCATAAAACTACTGTTTGCATGTCGAAATACTGCATAATTTGCAGCGACTACAATTCCGGGCAAGTCAAGAGTGGACGATGACGTGGAATGAAAAATACAAGCCAAAAATTAATCTTAAATCCATCAATACATATTTTTGCACGATACAAATATTTCCAGCAGTGCTCAGTTTACTTCTTATATCCGGTTAACATCCGGCTTCGGTTCGTTTGCGAAATTCACTATACGCCTCCTGTTACGATATGCGGTAAAATTAGCATTCTGTCGATTCCTGGTCTTAGTATATATTAAATGGGCTTCTTGGAGAGCTCGGTTTTGTCATTTCCAACAAAGTTCACAGACAAATGTGATTTTGGTCATAAATAATTGTATACTGTATAGCTATGTCATGTGTTGAGCAGTAATGATTTTTTCCAAAACCGGAGATCCGTTTGACCCTACTCTATACATATTTAAGTTTTAGTATATAGCAGGCGATCCAGCGTACCATTTATTGTATATAAAGTGGGACGCAATAGCTTTACGTGATCTGTGTGGTTAAATTTTTAGGTCGGAATTTGAAGATTTGTGTGCAAAATTTTTCGACAAATTTCAAATCCTGCTTCAACGGTTACTGAAAGAATCGAGTAAGTGTGTATTATCTTAGTTATGTTAATTCCTATACATCTTTTGCTGGTGGGTTTGAGCGGAAATTCAGCGTTGACACAGTTGGGCTCTGCCGTCAGGATATCAAATTGTAACAAATCTGGGCACCTTGGTACATTGGTTTTCGTACTATAAAGTATAGTTGTTTAGTAACACTCGGGAAATTTTGTAGTTTTCGACAATCCATTTGGAGTCAAAACTTGGGCAAAGCTGAGGCTTTTAATAAATAAAATTTAGCACGACATACCTAGAAAATGTTCCTATTCGGTAACAGAAAACTTATGTATACACTGACTATAAAATAGGCTGAAAACCATCGTGCTTAGTTCATTTACTCATATTCGAATAAAACCTGCGAAATATTTTTATTAACAGAAACTAATCCTGATGCAGTCGAAGTGGTCGAGCTTGTCGGTGGCAGCATGCGGATTCCAGCGTTAAAACAAATCGTTGCAAAAACATTTGGCCAAGAGCCATCAACGACACTGAATTTGGACGAAGCTGTGTCGAAAGGAGCTGCGCTTCAGGTAATCTAGTTTTATAAACGTGCCCACAGGAAAGGTGTCTGGAGGGTAAACGAGATCTCTGCCTTTAACGCCGTTTGTGTAATTTTGTGGTAAATCGGTTTTCTTTGGAATAGGTTAATGCGACGCAAAAAATGTGAAGCTGAAATTTTTATGCAACTCTTGGTACAAAACAGTTTGTATTTTCTTGTGCCAGTTTTTCATTATTTTTGCATTAATGCTTCGATCGCTATCTTATACTCCCTAGCCCCTGCTTGTTTTTACGTACTTTAGTTGTAATTGTACAAATTTCAGTGTGCCATCCTAAGTCCGGCATTCCGTGTTCGAGAATTTAACGTGACTGATATTCAGCCATTTTCAATAAAATTGTCGTGGACAACCGAAAAAGGCGATGATGGGTATGTTTTTTGTTGGGAAAGCGTGAACATGCTGCATCGTTTAGTACGTCGCAAACTATTTTAGGGCGTCTGTTATCATTGTTTGTTTGTTTTTGTATCAATTTTAGTGTAAGTTAATTGTTTATGATATTAACTTTTCGTCGTCGTTATAATAATGTCTGATTTTTGTTTCAGAGAAGCCGAAGTATTTCCAGAAAACCATCAATTTCCGTTCTCAAAAATATTAACGTTCTATCGGTCAGAACCGTTTGGCCTGGAAGCATCGTATACGTATCCGAATACTGTTCCTGTCGCGTTTACTCATATAGGTAAGGCTTGGTATTTATCGCAAAACTTTTCAAGGATAAGTATGTTTCCACTTTGGTTCCTCATATCGTAAGCTTTGATTTTTTATAGCGGAAATCAAAAAACGTAAACAGATGCAACATTGTACTGCTTGCTTAAATTGGAGTTTTAAACAAACCATTATTTGAGTTAAATTCTGTGACATTCTTAGAATTTCGTATCACTATGCTCCCGCAAATTTTATGAGTTCAAAAATAAGAAGAATTAAACTTTCATTTTTGGAAATTAGAATTATCAACTCTGAGAATACCGGAAAATCCGGTGAAACAACTTCAGATTTAAGACCAGAATCCAAAGTTGGACTGCACTCTAGCTACTCTTTAATAATATAACCATGTCTTTCTATAGCAAAAGTTGTGGAATCTAGATTCGGTTGCCATGCTATACATATTGTATAACGTTAGCCACTTGTGTTATCCAATTTATAGGTAAATTTCGTGTGCTTGGTGTGACACCGTCAGAAACTGGTGAAAGTCGCAAGGTCAAAGTTAAAATACGTCTGAACGCAAACGGTATTTTTCTCGTCAGTTCGGCATCGATGTATGAAAAAGTTGCGGACGAACAAGAACAAATGGATATCGTTGAAAATGACACAGAGGTTAGCAAAACTACTGTTGGTGTTTAGTGTTGTAGAGTAGATGGCAATTGGATATAGATAGAAATGTTTGAATTGTCTTTGCTATTGGAGCCGTATTCTTAACTCTGCGTAGTAGCCCTATCGTACGTTGGTAAAATATCTTTTCAAGCACGTCGTGTTGTCAGTTAGTATTAGGTGCTAAAATAAGGAACTGCGTAAGCTGCGAATCTAAAACTTAGCACCGAAGTATGGCAAATTCAAAGATAAAATGTGCACACATTTTCATGTTCAAGATTCGCAAGCTTCAAAGCTACAAGATTATCACTAACTGGTAATAGTCTAAACAGTGCTATTAGAAGACGGGCATAGGCGTGACGATAGCATAGTCTGTTAGTGAAATTAAAGCATGTGTCACAATCAAGTACTGTTCGTGTTATTACGAGAGAGGAAAGTAAGTAGACAAATGCGCGTTTGAGGTTTCAATAACCATTAGTTTTTGCTTTGCAGGCAAATGAAACTAAGCCAGCGGGTGGTCCTTTGAAAGGCGGTAAAAATCAAATGAACGACTCTCAAGAGGGAGGTCCAGCGGCTGGTGGAAGCCAAGATATAGAAATGAATGAAACAGGTACGGACGGGAATGGTAATCCAACTGCTGGCATGCCAGGATCTCCACATGCGGGTGATGATAGTGGTACAGCTGGAGGCCAGCAAGATTTGTCACAACCCAGTGGAGGTGATCAACACACAGGGACAGGTGCAGGTTCGAAATCAGGTGCCGGGGGCAAGGTCAAAGTAAAGTCGATTGATTTACAAATTGATGTTGATGCCGCAACTCAAGTCGGTCGAGACGTGCTAGCAAAGTTTGTTGAAGCAGAAGTGAGTTTTATATTGTGGTCAATTGAAATGGTTTATAAGTTGAATCGGTTGTGTTAAGTTTTGGAATCTGAATATCTGTTACCAATTGGTTATAGGGCTTGTAGTTTTTGAATCTAGGGTTTGAAATGAATAATGAATAACAACCAATTTCTATTCATTTTTCATTGGTGCTAGCTTAATGGCTGTGTGAATTTTTGTACTAGCAAGAAGAATACTGTGCTGTAGTTAATCTATCTCTAGGCGTTGTATAATCAGTGTTGAAATCCGACCTCCAGTTTAGTGTATCGGTTTTATAATTTTTAAAATCATGTTATAGCAAAAGATGCAAAGTCATGACCGGTTGATGAAAGAAAAAAGCGACGCCAAGAACGCACTGGAAGAGTACATTTATGAAATGCGCGAAAAACTTAGTGACTCTCTGGCTCCGTATATTTCTGAACAAGTAAGCAATGGCGTGAATAGTTCGAACAAATAGCGTAAAAGTCATCTATATTGGCCTCGATGTAGTTTCAAAACTGTGTTATTTCTATATTTTGTGTGGAAAAAATCGTGTTATTTCAATTACGTCACTAGTTACTTTATTTTGTTATTTTGAAGTTTGTTTATATGTGCGCTGTTTTTAAAAATTCTGTTTTATTTACAATAAATTACTGATATGATTTGATGAAAATCAAATTTCTTTTTCTGCATCAAGATCAGTCATTGCTTGCAAATGATTGTGTTTTTTAATTTTCTAAAACCTGTGTTCTAAGATTTTATTACTGCGTTCATTTGGGTTTTAGGATGCGCTCAGTTTTTCTCGCATGTTAGAGTCAGTGGAAGAGTGGCTTTACGATGAAGGTGAAGACCAACCCACTCAAGTATATGTGGATCGGCGTGTTGAGCTAACGGTAAGTTTTTGTTACTTTTCACTACTGTTTAGATCAGTTGTTTAGTTTACTGCGACTGCAAATTATGAACTTATAGTAAATTTGTTGGTTATATCAAGAGTGCATGATACAAGACTATGCAACTTTTTGGGTTCAGCATAGTACATAATGTACCCGGCACGCGTTGCATTTTTGACCGACCACCCTTATTTAGAAAGGATATAATCTGTGCGAACCATGGCACTTTATGTATTCGGCATCAAAAATGCTCCGGTTACTGTTTAATTTAGGGTTATTCATGTGACAGCGACCCCTAACTAAAGGGGGTCGGCCAAAAACGCACCGCTCGGTCTTCATTTTGTACCGTGAGGGACCCGCAGAGTTGCGCACTCTTCTTAAATATTATAATGCACTCTTGGCTATAGCAATGTTTGTGGACAAATGGTAGGGCTCTCAGTGTTGTATATGTCGTGGTAATCATTAGGTTTATAGGAGTTTTGCGCTATATAAAAAATAAATGTTGCTAAAGTTTAAAATTGTTCCTCAGTGATAGTTCTGTAAAATGAGTTGATAATAAACTTTTTTGAGTACAGATTTATTGTTTTTGTCTTAATGAACCAAAATAAATTTTAGAAAATTGGAGATCCGGTGCTTGAACGCTACCATGAAGCTTCGCAGCGGCCGCGTGCGTTTGATGAGCTTGCTAGATCGCTATTAATGGCTCGAAAAGCTTACGACGCGTGGATGGCTAAGGTTAGTCTTAGACTTGTTGTGGGACTGTTTTGTAACGTAAGGATATAGTTTTTCGACCAAACAGACAGTTTGTTTCATGATAATTTAACCATTATAAGCAACGTTGACTATCATTTTTAGGATGAGAAGTATGAGCATTTGGCGGCAAGTGATATGGATAAAGTTCGTCGCGCTATAGAAGATAAGCAAAAATGGTTTGATGATAATATTAACGCACAGAAACGACGTTCACTGGTACAACCGCCTGTTGTGACCGTTGCGCAAATCCGTGAAGCAAGAGAGGTGAGTACGAGTTTGGTTTTTAGAAAAAGTTGCACCATCGGCAGCTTGAGCGTAACGCTAATAAGTGGCCATCAGTGAGAGGGGTCCAATGAAGCCGCCTCTAATCTAAACGTTTTTCTATCAAGTGAACGCAGTGCTTTATTGAGCAATCGTTAACGATGTTGAAGTTTTATTTTAAGGGCCAATGCATTGACTGTTTTATGCTTTGGTTCTAAAAGTGTTCAAATTTCTGGGTGCGTTACTGTGTGTGGATTGGGTAATGACAAAAAGAATAGGGTAGCGCTATACTTCGCACGCTAGGTTGGAATAATAATTTATGCTATTTCATGTTCTGTTACAGTCGTTCGAACGTGTTGTCAATCCAGTATTGTCAAAACCGAAGCCGAAAGTCGAACCACCCCCTGAACCGCCAAAGAAGGACGGACCCACTGAAAACGGCTGTGCCGACGAGACGCCTATGTCGCAAGACCCGCCACCTCAATCTGGAAACACTCCCCAAAAACCGGAACGAACGCACAAACAACAGCAGCAACAGCAACAGTTTGGTGGTGCGCCGCCTAACGATATGGATATAGATTGAAGATGTATTAGCTATGTCATTCACTGATACATATTACGTGTATAACAGGGTTCTACCGGAAATCCTGTTCTGGCCGGAATTCTAGCAAGAATTCAATTACTTAGCGTGTTTCTGGTCCTGCGTTCAACTGTGCAGGAACCGAAATTTTCACGGTTTTGATGTAAATTATTCATAATCATTAAAATATTACAAAGATTTTTTGACAAATGGTTATTTCGAAATCAATGTTTTTGCAATTAGTTCAGTTTTGTTAATAAATTGTTTCTGATATGTTTTCGCAAAAATTGATGATGAAATCGATGAAAATTGGCTTAAGTCATTTTTTGACAAATTTTCTAAAAAGTCCAACACTAATTGGTGATGAAAATTATTTAAAATTCCCGTTCATGTTCCGGTTCCGGCTCCTGCAAAAAATGTAATTCCAGTTCTTGTTGCAGACAACATTATTCCTGTTGGAACCCTGGTATATACCTTTTCTCAAATGTGTGTAGCACCTATCGCCAGTCAGTAAACAGTGGTATACGTTTTGGAAAGATTAACTTTGATTCGGTAAAATTTTTAATGTACATGGTTAGATGAACTACGCGGTAGTACTTATTTTGCGAAACTCAGTAATACTATGTAGATTATGTTATCGTGTTTGAAAATTTGAAGCATGCTAATGCTTAATGATGGACGGATACATATTATTATATGAACAAAGGTATGAACTGTAGTTTAGAGTTGCATCCAGATCCAGGTATTTTCGCCGAAAATTTCCCATGCCAGGTGTTAACTTTGGTAAATTCCATGTCCGGCTCCAGGTCTCGATCTTCACGACAAAAACAATTCTTGTCCGGGTAGAAAACAAAATAGCCGAAACGGAATGATCTATTTCAAATGTATTTTTTCAAATGACCACATTACAAATTCAGATTTTGTACTAGAATTAATACAGAGAATGTTGTTGGTTTTCGCTTGCGTCGAGTTTACGTAGGTGAAAATTGCGTAAATTGCGCAGAGGAGTTTGAATTTTTTGTTCGAAATTGTGTGGTAAAACCTAGTGGCGACTACCTGGCTGGCTGTAGTATCAAATCAATGTTATTTGAATGTATTTGTGTTTAAGCAATTATTCGTTTGTTTGTATTTAATACGAAGTTACTGTGTTAGAATATATTATGTTTAAAATGTTGCTGAGGTTATGTTTGGTTTGTTAGGGTGCAACCGAAATGCAGGTCCTGACATTTTCCGCCGTCCGGTTCCGGTACATTTTACCGGAATTAAAAAATTGAATAAATTTTGGTCCGTGGAAATTGAGAATTTTACTAAAAAAATTATGATAAAAATAAAATATATGGCATTAGTGTAGTATATAAACCTTGACAATTACCGAAAATAAATTATCGAAGGTAGATTTCGCTTCCATGGGTGAGGAAAATCTAAAACACAGCAGATTAAGTAAATTCGCGCTAATCTTCAAGTGAAGTAATATTTCACCAAAAACAAAGCAAAAAAGAAAATTAAAATCAATTTTTCGGCGTCATGTATGTTAGGCTTTCCGTTCCGGCAATTTTTTTTAAAATTCCGGTTCGGTAAATTGTAATTCCGGTTGCACCTTGCGGCACACATACCGGAATTGGATCTTAATATACTAGTTAATTCATATCTGCTTGAAATTTCATAAAACCTGACCGTATCTAATTTGTGCATCTTTGCGATATATAGGTGCTATACGCGTTTGAGGATTGCAGCATTCAATATAGCAGATGTGCACGTTGTTTAGCTATGTATGTCTGTGTTTAATACACTGTCTGCGTTCTACATCCTGATACTGGCATCTCAAATTTTTAACAATATTATGTTTACTGTGTATCACCACCCTCGGGCGGTGACTCTTGTTTTCGCTAGCGGCAATTTTCAAAACAATATGTGTTGTAAATAAGCTTAGAACGTTTTTAAAAATTTTGATGGTTTGAGTTAGCTACTCTTTTTACTGCAGTCAGTGGCGAGAATTTATGCTATCAATGCTAGTTTGCATTAGCAATTACAGCTTTTTAGCGAGTGTGTACAGAATTAAAATTTAGCGTTAACCTTACCCTAACGTGTGTCACAGAGATAGCTGTAACACACGTTAGGGTAAGGTTATATATGTTTTGATTGTTAGGGTAGAATTTAACGAGTGACAATTTTTAAAATTGACACTCGGTAAGCTTTCCATTGTGAACGCTGTATTACATCCCGGCGATGACTATCTGTATAAGATTATCATGGCAGCAGTAAGGTTTAGGGACATAGGCAGAGCGTACCAAAGAAAGTGACGTAATTAATTGTATTGAAAATATCTATTCTAGAGTAGTACTTGAACTCCATAAAACGTTCAACCGCACAAATATATTGAGTGAAGTAAGAAAATAAGTTAAGGCTTAGGCAGCGGTGGGCTAGAAGTTCTGGTTCCGGTTTAATAGGTTCCGGCTTCAAGATTACAAACCGGAATATGAACTTATGGTTTTGCCATTTTTAGCAACCACCAGTGGGTTCTCCGTGTTGTCACTCAATTGATTGATGTGACGAGCGTTTGATACGTCGTTTGTTTAACTTTTTCTACTGGCGTAGGAAAATATACATCTCGGACGTACAGTTTATGATATGAGTATCACCACCTATCTCTGATTGATATTTCTTGTTTCTGTGATTTTAACATTGCCTATGTTACCCCCACTTGACTTACAGCCAGTGCTCACAAATGTCGTAGCCAGCTCAACTTGCTAGCGAGGGTCAAAACAATTTTAGGATGGGTATTCGGTTGAAATATTAACGAGCTAACAAGCGAGGCTAAGGAACCATATATGTCGGATAAAAATGGTTCTTTCATGAGAGGTAAGACAATTTTGAAAAAACACTCCGGTTCCGGTTTTTAAATAGGTTTCAGGTTAAAGGGCGGTTTCTGGGCTTAGGTTAGTTCGGTTTACCTTAGACTAATGATAAAGAAAAGAAACATTAGGGGGGCGTTTGCCGTCTATCAAAGTGAGCCTAGTGGGCTAAGGAAGTGAACCAGGGCCTACTTCAGTAAAAAATGTATTATTGACTAAGAGAAACTGATTTGATTGTGATGGATAAGCAGATTATAAATTGAATACAAAGGTTTCAGATTTTCGAATGCATTTAGTCAATTGATTGATTTTGCTTAAAGAATATATCGCACGTTCTACGTTTTCTAATACTTTATTATTATTATTATTATTTCATTTTGTTCGTTTATGCGTTGAGTTCACACCGTTGTTACCTAATTCGAACGCCTGGCGTTGTGGTGTGGCGGCAAGTGGTTTGAAACTTTTTTGAATTCAAATAAAAATAGCACACTCTTTGCAGAGTTTGTGGTTAGTCTCTGTAGGTTGAAAAAAGTCTTCGGTCCATGTATAGAACAGGGCCGGAACAGTAGTTTAAACATATTCCTAAGGCTAAGCCTAAAGCCTGATCGTAAAGATAAGCCGAGCCTAAGCGTAAGAATGAGCTTATTCCTAAGCCTAAGCCAAGCCTAAGCGTAAGGATGAGCCTTTTTCTAAGCCTAAGCCAAGCTTAAGCGTAAGGATAGAGTCTATTCCTAAGCCTAAGCCTAAGCACCAAAGTTAGTCTAAAGCTTAAACTGACTCTATTACAGCCGCGTCGGAAACCGATCCGGCCCTGTTCTATACATCGGCCATGTCTTTAATGTAATTTGAAATGCTCTTTGCAGCCATGCAAACCAAATCTTGGTGCGTAAAAAGCTAATTCCTAAGACCGATCGTCATGATGTGTAACTGAGATGGTTCTTGCGGTTGTTTCTGCGGTGTGTTGCACATATTTACGAATTGAGTCCATGTTAATTATAAGGGGCCTGGCCACTGGAAGACAGAGGAAACGGGGATACTTAAAGACTGTGAACGTTATTACGAGTACGATTACGTATAAATTTTGATTTAGACTTTGTTCGCAGACACTTATATAGTTGACATGGACCGCTACTTTTAGTTCTAAATAAAACGGTGCACTTTAATCTGTCTGTCTATTTTTGTTTGTTTTTCAAATTTTCTCATCTGCACCCCCTAACCGTTCCAACTATTAACCACATACGGGGCAGTTCAGACTATCGTGGTTGCATTTAGTTGGTAATGTATTTGGTCAGTATTTTAAGTTGTTTAATTTGATTGATAAATGTTCAAAAACAAAACAGGAAAAACATTTACGTCAAATTCTATCATTGAGTTTAGTATTAAGATTTGCGTGAAAATAGTAAGACATTCGGGGGGGGGGGAGGTCGTGAATTTCGCTGTCAAACTTGATGATTTAGCGTCATTGTTTTTCGCATGAAGTATATTAATGATTGAATATTAGTTGTTTTTTGTCTGCATAGTTGATATTTTATGTGCAAGCAAAGTATTGAGCATATAGTCGGTTTTGATTTATTGTAATAGTACCTGGTACCAGTTTAGAAGTAGGTTCACTTTGAGATGTTTCATGCATATACGTAGCTGTAGAAAGGGTGGTGAAATGGAAAACTTTTTATTTTGTGAAATGTTGTTGACTGGTTCAAATGTTACAAGACGTATTACTAGCAGGGTGTGGATGCTAAACGCGGTTGGGAATATGAGCCCATATTCTCATATGTGTGCAGCTATGTTGTAGCACCTATTACCAGTTGGTGATAAGTCTTGTAACTTTCAAACCAAGACACGGTGATGTTTGAAATTAAGCACATTTATTGCGTTCAATTTACTCGACTTCTGTGCAAATTTTGAGATCCGCAGTTGCAGCAGTTGGTTAGGTTGAAAAGCTATTATTCACTGGTCATAGTTACTGTATGCATTTGAGAATATGGGCCATGGTCTGAGAAATTTGTTATAAGGAGGATAAATTTTGTTCAGTTCATGATGGAAAATATGCAGCCTGATGGAGGTTTTAATATTGGTGCTTTATTTAATTTTGTTGTATTAAGACTGGATATTTAATAAGGGTGTGTAACTACCTGGGCTGTGCATAGTGCAAAATGTAAGCGTAACGTACGCTGCGTACATTCTTTTGTACACGGAATGTACCCAGTTGCACACTCTTGTAAAAAGAGTCATTATCGACTCTTCTTGGTTTGGATTAACTACATGGTTTAATAAATTTAACGGGACTTGCGCGTTGCGGATCAGTTCAAACTTTGCACATGTTTTGAAACTCTGCGATATGTCGAGAAATAAAGGATTGACAGGCATATACATCTATGTATGTAGTGATTCAATTGCACGTAAATTTTATGTGTTGTGTTTGTATACGTGAAGGTTTGTCGGGGATAGTGTTAGTTAACCCGACTCTACCGCCTGTCTCGGAGCAGTTTGTGACACGCGTCAAGGCCGGGTTAGGAAAAAGTGCTAGGGCAGGCTTAACGCGTGTCAAATTTCAGATTTGTCATTCGTTAATCCTACCCTATGACATTTACGGCGCGTAATACGTGATATATACATTTCATGTGAAATTTCTAAAACCAAGATTGATGATACAAGACTATGCAACTCTTGGAGTTTCGCATGGTACAAAATGTACGTAGCAAGCGTTGCATTTTGGACTGGACCTTCTTATTTAGAATGGGTATAGCCTGTGCGAACCATGACACTGTATGTATTGGGCATCAAAAATTCTCCGTTTATAGTTTAATTAAGGGGTATTGCATGAGACCGCGACTCCCCCTCTAAATAAGCGGAGAGGTCGGCCAAAACACAACGCCCGGTGATACATTTTGTACTTTATGGAACCGCAACAGTTGCACACTCTTGTATCATACACTCTTGCTAAAACCTATTATTTGCGTTTATATTCATATGCCCTTGTATTCATGGTGTTTAACAATAAAATGTTTCCTCAAATTCTGTGTTTGATTTTCTGGGTCTGATAGGGGCGTTAGGTTGTTCTTTACAACAAGTAAACCAGATTAGTCAATTCGTTGTAAATTTTGTAAAGGGTTCACGTTCACAAGAAAACGCTAATTCTGGTATAAATTTGTTGTAAGGCCAATGTATAGGATCTGGGACGGATTGTTTTTTCGTGTTGCTGCAATAGAGCAAGCGTAGGATTTAGACTTATTTCTTGCTTGGTATAGGCTTCTTTTTACGCATAGGAATATGCTTATTCTTCTGTTCCGGCTATTCTATACTTTGGCCTTATATAATAAGATTCGTATTGCACTGTATCATTGAGGAATAAGATTTTGTTCTGTTCTTTTAAACATTTTTAAAATAAATAGATATGCCGCGTTATGCTAAGCGAATTGTTGGTGCCGATGGTGAGGTTACGTGTTCGTTTTTGGGTGCTGGACTTAAGATAGACGATGACCGCGTTGGTGAGTCCCATATTTATATTTTGTGTGATGATTTCATCTTGCAAGATATGTGTATTTGGTTGTTTTGTTTATTTATGTTAACGGTAGTTTTTCAAATGATGAAAGCCTTGGCGATGTTCGCCGTACAAGTTCCATTATATATATGTATATATATGTATGTATGTATATATGTGTGCGTGAAGTAGGTTATTTGTGTTATCAGGATACAACCGAAAGTCTGTTTCCTACTCCATTTCTAGCCCAAAATCGACCTTCTGCTTCGGTAGAATTTCTGCTACGAAATTTTTCATACTTTTGCAAAATTAGTGCCATTCAATGAAATTCTTTGTAACTTGCAGTCAATTTTGAAAAGCTTCAATTGTCTAGATTTCTCATAAATTAAAATAATTTTTCGACAAAATTTTGCAGATTATTGTTAGGCCGATTTTGTTGACATCCGGCTCCAGCTCCACTTTTTTCACCTCCAGTTGCACCCTGATAGATTATGCGTAGCAGAATTGATTGCGACACTTTACTTGATGTTTAGTTTTTGTTGGCTGTTTTGTGCAAATTTTTGGAATTTAATTTAATTGTTTATTTTTAGCCAACGAAATCGTAGACGATATTGAATCGTTTGATACTATCAATGCACTGGAATTCACTGGAAATACAATGGGACTCAAACCATCAGCTACAATTGCACAGGCGTTAAAACGGCGGAAAGAGTTAAAGGTAAGATAAGATTTTTATATGTAGTGATTAAGATTGGTGACGACATACACCGTAAAACAATTCGCACATTGTCACATTTTAAGCTTACATAGGTAAAAGTTTAGGCAAAGGTTTACGCTTATCTGTATAAGCATAAACCTGAGCCTAAGCCTTATCATAACTTTGTGATGGTGATAGAAGTGTACAAGAGCGTTTAGAATCGTTATTCTAAAATGCAGTGCAAAATCTACTACTTAACAAAAATCTGTAAACATGGTCTTTAGCCAGTATTTTTAAGCAATGGAGTGATTTAATGTTTTACGTATCGCAGTGCTAAAATGGTTCGTTCTAAAGCTTCCCAAATTGATTTGCGGTAATTATTGGCGACCAGTTACTGTAATTTATTGTTTACTGTAGCGTTGTTGGTTTGTTATAGAGGCTTCTGTGGAGCGATATGTTTACAGGCAGGTCGAAAGAAGAGATTCCACCAACGTTGGTAAGGTTTGTTTTCAAGCTTAAAAACTGTGACTGAGTCGAATTTATTGTTGTTTTTTAACATTGTGCTATGTTTGTGCTATGTTTTTATGATGATTGTAACTGGAGTTTTGCTAGTATAGATAGGAGTTCGTGTCAAGTTTGCTTGGTGCCACACATGTTAGTAGATTTTCAACAACTGTTTAGTTGAACGCCAAGAAAACGTTCAAATCACAGTTTTTGCATTAGGTCTTGTGATGTTTCGTTTGTGTTAATGTTTTTTTGGTGGCAGAAGTGTAATTCAGGCTAAAGACGTTTGGTTTTAGATTAATTTGCTTGGCGCTGTCGCTGCGAGCGGAGCTAGAATCACCGAATTATCAATGAACGACAACGCGTTCGGTCCAAACGGGGTAAAAGGATTCAAAGATTTCATTTTAAGCGAATCATTTTACACCGTTAAAACGTTAAATTTGAATAATTGTGGACTGGGCGTCACAGGAACAAATGTAAGTTTGTTTGTTGCGTTTATAAATTGGGCTGAGAACTGATGTTGTGGAAATATAATGAAAATAATTGAAGTTTATTGAGATAATATGACAAAGAATTTCGTGTGTTCGGAAAGTTATACGGGTTTAGATTCATTAACCTATTATTAAAGACATTATTATTATTATATATAATTATTATTATTATTATTACCAGTCGTAGTGGGACTACATTTATTGAGCGAAGCTTGAACACACGTAAGCAACTAAGGTAATATGCAAATTAGGTATTAGCTAACTATTAATTTATCGGTTTTGGGGGTTTGTAAGCAATTTCCTCAGATTCCTCGCACGCAAAAACCTTTCAGCCACCCTAATAATTTTTGGAATAATTTAAAAAGTCCTAATTTTGTCTTGTCAATTAAGCCAATATGCAAATTAGCTATTAGCTAACTATTCAATTATCGGTTTTAGACGTTTGTAAACAATTTATTCAGATTGCTCTCACCAAAAAACCTTCAGTAAACCGTAATAATTATTGAAATAATTTAAAAAGTCCTAATTTTGTCTTGTCAATTAAGCCAATATGCAAATTAGCTGTTAGCTAACTATTCAAGTATCGGTTTTTGGAGATTTGTAAACAATTTATTCAGAATCCTCGCACACAAAAACCTTCAGTAAACCCTAATAATTATTGAAATAATTTAAAAAGTTTTAGTTTTGTCTTGTTAATTAACCTAATAAGTAAATTAGCTATTAGCTAACTATTCAATTATCGGTTTTGGATGTTTGTAAACTATTTATTCAAATTCCTCGCACCTAAAATCCCTTTAGTGCTGAAATTATATTGCTTTTAACGTTAATAATTAGTGAAATATTGTAAAAAGTCCTAATTTAGCCTTATAAACTATGCTAATATGCAAATTATCTATTAGCTAACTGCTCAATTATCGGTTTTGGAGGTTTGTAAACAGTCTACGCAGATTCCTCGCACCCAAAAACCCTTTAATACTAAAATTAGATTGCTTCTAACTGTAATAATGAATGAAATATTGTGGAAAGTCCTAATTTAGGCTTAATTAATTATGCAAATTAGCCTGTAGCTAATAAACGGCTTGAAACTTTAAAACCCCAATGCGAGGTTAACACCCCAGGATAATTGGCTTTCAAGCAAAAAAAGTTTATCAAAATCGGTTCAGCCGTTCCTCAGATTCTTTTCGTACGGACAGACGGACATCCACCTTTCGACCCCCAAGTACAAAACATAAAACTCGGAGTTTCGCTTCGCTCAATTATTTTTATTATTAACTTTGGGCAGGATTTATGCGGGCTTCTACACAGCATTAGTTTAATTTGTTTCAACACTGCTTGCGTTGTAAATTGAAAAATTTGACATACGGCTCTGAGCCCAAAAAATAAATTAGAATGCCATTTATAGCAGGTTTTCAATGGAAATTTTGGTAATTCCATTGGCACAAATTTTTTAATTACATATTATATACCTGTTAACGACTCGTTGAAAACTTGTTAATAGATGATGTGTGATGCGTTAATGGAAAGTGTACAGAAAAATGTACAAACTACAACGCGCCTCGGATTTGTTACGTTTATCGCTGGGCGAAATCGGCTTGAAGACGATGGTATAACGGCGTTGTCTGCCGTGTTTCAAGTAAGTTTGTTCTGAAAAGTGTTATTCCTTGGGTTGCTTATTTAAAATATATTCTATATTATTAACGCTAACGTTGGTGTGCCCCATAACTGGGCATTCGCTGGGTCCCGACTGAGTGGGTGGTTCAACTGCGAGTAATCTTGAGTTCGGATTTGTTACGTTTATCGCTGGGCGAAATCGGCTTGAAGACGATGGTATAACGGCGTTGTCTGCCGTGTTTCAAGTAAGTTTGTTCTGAAAAGTGTTATTCCTTGGGTTGCTTATTTAAAATATATTCTATATTATTAACGCTAACGTTGGTGTGCCCCATAACTGGGCATTCGCTGGGTCCCGACTGAGTGGGTGGTTCAACTGCGAGTAATCTTGAGTGGGGAAGATAATTTTCACCGACAAAATTACTGTTTTGAAGAAAAATACCGTTTAATCAATAGCCATGCCTAACGGAGGTCGCTCGTATATAACATGTTAACACACTAACAGGCTGATTTATTATAATATAACTGAAAAATTTTACAAAGTGTCTTAGACGTCCAAAAAAGTTAAATCATCTGGTTGTGGCAGTGTGATGTATTTTGTAGAATCCGAACGTTTATTGCTACAAAATGGCTAGCTGTGTATTTAATGAAATTTCTGAATGCAGTTGTGTACATGAGTATATCTTGGTTTAGGCTTAATAGTTAATTAATATTGTTCTAGGCGATGGGCACCCTGGAAAATATATCTGTTCCTCAAAATGGTATCAATTTTCGTGGAATAACCGTGCTCGCAAATGCGTTGAAGTCAAATCTGAACATGAAGGTGTTAAATTTAAGCGATAATACGTTTACGTTTCGTGGCGCGCGTGCTATTGCAGCGGTAAGAGATTGCGAAAATATTAATTGTTCAGTAAATAATTTTGATAGTATTATCATGGAAAGATGATAGATTTTTGATTTGTTTATTAGAACAATCAATAGTGGATTATGACAAGAATGTGCAACTCTTGGGGTCCCAAATGGTACAGAATATAACACCGACGTTGCGTTTCTTGCCAACCCCTTGTTTGCAGGGGGGTCGCTATCACATGAATACCCCTAAAGTAAGCTATAAGGGGACCATGTTTGACGCTGCATACATAAAGCATTGGTTGAATCATCTCTCTAAATAAAAGGGGGTAGTTAAAAAACGCAACGCGTGCCGGTTACATTTTTTCTACGCAGAATGTACCCAGTTGCATACTCTTGTTGTAGTGTGCATCATCCACTCTTGGTACAATCAACTGTGTCTTGGATTATGACACATTAGTTGATTTATATTTCGCTATAAAGTTTACTAGTCAACACAGTTTCACAAATGTGTCACTGTCATAACGTACTGGACTGCTGGTATATGAACTCTTTAACAGGATTGTTTCTGAGCAAGCCTAAATTTAACTGACAGCAGATCTTGGAAAAGTTAGGATATACCATACAACGTACTTCGTATATGCATTTTATAATTCAAAGCAATATGTACTAATATAGATGCTCCGAATGCGTTTGAAACAGTTCATAAACATACTGGAGTGTAATACTTCACTTCTGCACAGGAACGCTGCCCAAAATACTGTGCGGGGCGTTCCAGCTTTAATAATATACATCGAGGTGCTTGTTATCTGCCGATTGCCGCTGACATTTATGCCGATGTTAATTATATGGACCTGCCCACTAACAGATAGGGAGATCGGGAGACTTCAAGGAGGCTGGAACACGTATGCTTAGGCTCAGGCTTAACATTAGATGCATGTTTAGGCTTGCCCTTAGACTTTAGACTTACGTTTCGTCTTAGGCATACTTAGCTTAGTGGGCAGGCCTTCATAACTATTAACATGTGCGGATATAGTTAGTTTGGAATTTTTTCAGGAGAAGTTTTAAATCTTGTGTTTTAGCTGTTGCCTATCAGAACAATTGTTTCGCATTTGTTTCTTTTGGTGTGATACTGTGTATATTCAAGTTTTATTTATTATAGAGTTTGCGTTACCTGCAAAATTTAACTGAAATCAACTTTGACGACTGCTTAATGAAAAATCGTGGTGCAATTAAAGTTTTGGACGCGTTACGAAACAGCCATCCAGCACTGGAGGTAAGTTTTAAGCTAGTTGTTGGGTAATTATTTTTGCTAGCCTTATTTTTAGAAGTGTGTAGCGCCTGTTGCCAGTTGATGATACTTTTTTAGCTTTGAACATGGAGGATCTTTGTTACTTGTTATTTTCGTGGCGTTATTGTACTATTCTCCTGTTTGAAAATAATTAGTCACTATTTTGTTAGTAATATTGTTGTTTTGCAGCTAAGTTAAGCTTTGTTGTTTAATTTTATTTTTTCGGCAGATAAAGTTGCAGGTAACTGTATTGTGTGAGTCTACCTACTCGTGGATTTTATTTATAAAATTTTCAGAAAAGTTTATAATTTTACGACGTAATGTTTTTAGGTTCTCCGTATCAATGGAAACGAAATTCAAAAATCAGCACTTGATCATGTTCGTGTTGCGATTTGCGGTAAACCGAATTTGAAAACAATTTCAATTAGTGGTAAGGTTTTGTTTTAATGAACGTGTCACTGCAGCAATATTTTGACATAATTATGATTAATGGAGAAAGATCTTATAAAAGAACTCGCTTGTAACCACAGCCTGCTGTGAAATCTCGAAACAAACTGGCCGTAACGAATACATCGAACGCGCATAAACGTTTTATAGCCGTTGCTATAAATCCAACCATTTAAAGCACCTGTCCAGCTGCCACACTCAACATAATCGCTGACAAATTTGGCGTTATATTTTAAACTAATGGTTAAATTTTTAGCTGAAACGGAATGCAGCGCCCCACTCAACTTTGCCCGTCAATTGAAGTTCCCACCGAAGAAGAATATATGACACACATTTACTGCAATGTTAAAATATTTTCATTTGACGATGGAAATGTGATTAAGAAAGAAATTAACACAATAATGAACAACTAAAGCTTGCGAAAATTAACAGGCGCTAGCGGAGAAGACGTAAATGAGTGTGTAGCTACCGTTCCAAATGACAAGTTCAAGATGAGTGTGTAGGCACA
The DNA here is from genome assembly GCA_030248215.1 of Enoplolaimus lenunculus. Lineage (NCBI taxonomy): Eukaryota > Metazoa > Nematoda > Enoplea > Enoplida > Thoracostomopsidae > Enoplolaimus > Enoplolaimus lenunculus. The sequence continues at coordinate 13,067 of JASANG010001656.1, read as the reverse complement.
AACAAAACAACCAGGGTAACTGGTCAGCGAATAATTTGACATCAAATTTGCGTAATAGAAACTTTTGCCTTTTATTATTTTCGATCTTGCTTTTCAGCAAACAATCTTGGCGAAAACGGCATAGCCGAAATGTCTGATATTGTTATCGATTGCGGTTTGGAACATGCGTTGGAAGAAATTGAGTAAGTCATATGTTTTCTGTGTTCTTAAAATAAAAGTACGTTATTTTTAAGTGTATAATTTATGTCGTTCATAGACATTAGTAAATATTGAAATTTTTAGAAAAATGTAATAATTTCAGTTTTAACCGAGTAGAAAAAATTAGAACTGATAGATTTTTTCACTATGTTAAGACTAATTTGGGTTTTTAATTTGAATTTTGGCTCTTTTAGTGTTATTTTTTTATTTTTTACGTTACGTTATATATTGTCTGTTGCGTTATTGTGTAGAGAAAAGTGTATGATATTTGATATGATGTTACATTTACTGTGGGCAATATTACTTTGAGGGGCGTAACAGTAATAAGCATATTCCTAACCCAAAACGTACGTAATGATAAACCAATAACTAAGCCTAGGCCTAAGCAAAAAATATCCTAAAGTTTACGGTTACTCTATTATAGTCCCGTAAACAATTGTGTGCCTATCAACGTAGCATGGACGGTATACCCTAACCCAAAACGTACGTAATGATAAACCAATAACTAAGCCTAGGCCTAAGCAAAAAATTTCCTAAAGTTTACGGTTACTCTATTATAGTCCTGTAAACAATTGTGTGCCTATCAACGTAGCATGGACGGTAGTGTGATTTTTTTCTGTTTGTGGTTGTAATAGCGAACGGTCCCAAAATTCAGTTACCTTTTGCAGCCAATCTATTTCGTTTTATACTCCTAGCAATTGCTAATTAAAGGTTTGTGTCACTAAAATGATGCCTTAAGCCATATTCACACGTGCAAGTTTTTACAGCAAAAAATTGCACGTGCAACTTGCTCGCGCAAGTTTGGTCCCAAAGCAGCTTTGAATTTCTTGCAGCTGCAAATTGTTCACTGGAATTTATGCTACTTTATTTAATTAGCACCTACGAACGCAGTTGCAAGTCGCTTGAATTTCTTGCACGTGCAGTTTGATTGGTCAATCGGAATGTTTCTTTGAAAATACTTGCAGCAGCAAGTATTTCGTGCAAATTGCAGCTGCGAGTTCTCGCTGCAAAAACTTGCACGTGTGAATGGGGCATTAGGCCTTCAACAATTCGAAAAGGGGGGCCAACGACGAAAAAAGTTAGCAAACTTACCAAATAAACGCATCTTTAACAGACTGATGTATAATTGTATACGTTTGCTATGTAATTGATCTTAAGCGTTTGTATACAAAGTAGGCATCTTGGAAGACTTATATAGACTATAACATTGAGTTAAATGTCTTAAACTCAATTTAAACTGCTGTAACGCTATTGAGCTGGTTTGAAGTGTGTCTATCCCCTGTCAAACAGATTAAATTTCTGTTTACTATGTTCGTTGACTTAACGCAGTCCCGCAACCGGTCGTTTTTAGTAGGTGGGAGAGGCAAAAAAAAATTTTCAGATCGGCAAAAAAGAAGTTTCTTAAAAGATTTAAGCTTTTCGTAGGCGTTGCAGCGTCCGCCTTCCCTCGTCCCGCACAGTTACAGTCCTGATTTAAAGCCAAGTTATAACCGGTGGCACCAGTGCCGTTTTGGTATTAAGTCAACAGGTAAAATCGCTCTAAAATTGTAAAGTCGATTTAAATTTTTGTTTCTTGGTGACAACAGCTTTCCAAAATTGGGTTTAACTTTTTTTGACATGGCATAGTCAATGAAATAGCTGTTTTCGCCGTATCAGGTTAGCTAAATGATAAGACTAACAGAGTTTTGTAGATTCAAATTTTTTGTCCACTCATTCAAGTCGACAAGGAATTGGTTTGAAACTAGAAATAAAACGTGATTTTGTTGGGTCAACGCCGAGTCGTCGGTGTTCATAACAACATTGAATGGTACAAGAATATTTTTATATTTTTACCGGAAATAATGGGAACAATTTTTCGCGATATAATTTTTTCGGGAAAAACTATGGCTGATATTAGTGGGACTGGGAACGGTAAGGATTGATGTTTAGTTCCTTGTTGGAGCACAAGGCCTTGGTAACTGCCCTCCTTGAAATAAAAATGAAAGCTAACAAAGTAACTGCGTACCCTTTGTTTAAACAAACATATATGTGTATACATTACTGTAATTAATAGTTGTATATTATATATTTGCAATATGCGAACGATTGACCTGCAGTTAAGTTCAATCAAGTTCAAAATTGTTTACTGTAACAAACTTCGTTTCAATCGTGAATTTAAATATTAATTAATTTAATCGTGCAAACTGTCAGTGAGTAAAATAGTATGTTTGTTCAAATTAAACGGGAACAAGCGCTAGACGCACGCCCGCAATGCAAGTTGATATTTTTTCCAGTGAACACGCAGATTTGCTGAATTTTTATTAACGACACGTCAGATTAGTGGAGCGATTTTGTTCGAGTTGGGTGAAACCCTCGTCTTGTCTTGTTTCCACTAGAGAATGCAAGATCACTGTGGGAATTGATGTTCTCATACAGTAACGGCCCTTAAGCGATGCAGATCCTTACTTATACCGCCAACAATAATTTTGTTTCAAGCTACTTTTTGATTTACAGCTATAGCGTAATACAGACTATATGATTGATCTCTGTAGTGTATATATTTTGAAGAGTTCTTATAAATATTGGAGTTTGTTTTCTGGCGTATCCAGGTGTGGATGGCGTACGAACCCACTCCTCCGTCAGAAATTTATGGATCCGCTGCTGAGGTTGCTGCTGCAATCAGATATGTGTAGATAAACAGAAGGTCTTTGGGTTATTAGAATTTAATTTTAAATATTAAAATTCGGATGTATTTAAAATATATGTATTTATGTTTAGTTTATCGATTGATCGTTTCTCAATGTACTTAGTGTTTATGTAAGCTTCTTTCGCCGTGCGAGTTTAGTATCTGGGTTGAATTAGATTTATTATATATGTGTGTATTTGAGCGTTGTGTCTAAGCGTGATTTATACGTTGAGATGGATGTTTCGGCTCGAAGGTTGATGCAGTGTCGGAACAGTTTAGGGATTGGGGTCCCAAAATCCCATAGTGGGCGCCTCCTTGAGATGATCAAAATATTGTTCAAATTACGAATTTTTTTAATTTTAAATACATATCCAATTTTTTTTTTTTGCCCCCGCCCGCGTTTTTTGGGAATATTCCTTATTGCTGTCTCGAATTGAAAAGTTTTCGATTTTGCTGTCTCGCATATTCGTAGAAAATTTGAACTGAACTGATATCAAACAGCGCGGTGTATTTGTATTGTTTCCATCCAATTGGATTTGGTGTATGTCAGCGGAATGTAACGGACGGTAACTCCACTATCTCAGGACCTTATGTTTGCTGGCCCTTAGGATGGATGGCCCATGTATAAAACAGGGCCGGAACAGTAGTATAAGCATAATCCTAAGCCTAAGCCTAAGCGTATGGATGAGCCTATTCCTAAGCCTAAACCTAAGCCTAAGCAAAAAAATTAGTCTTAAAGTTTAAACTGACTTTATTATAGCCCTTCCGGAAAACGATCCGGCCCTGTTCTATACATGGGCCGGATGGATGATCGCAATAGTTTTATTTGGTCAAGTAAAGTGTTTTTCAACTAAAATATCAAGTAAAGTCTCCACACTAAGGTTATCAACTCAAGTAAGCGCGTGTTAGCTTAAGGGGGGATTGAGTTTGATTTGCTTTATTTCCGTTCCGGTCGGATATTTTGGATATTAGTAGTATTAAAGGCAGACAATGGTTGTAGTATAGAATTCATGTTCTCCTTCTAAGTGTATCATGTAACGTGTCGCTGGTTAGTTGAAAAGGGGAGCTTGAATTTGATTCGTTTTATATCCTGTTCCCACCGGATATTTTGTGATTTTAGTAGTATTAATGCGAGTAATAGTTTTTAGTATAGAATTAGTAAATGTAGCTTTATGTTATGCTAATACAGCAATGATGATTTAGCTTATTTGCTTGTAATTTCTAGAATTTAGTACTAATGTTTTTAGTTTATGCTTGTCTAGTTTTTAATTGAATGTAAATGCCGTGTATGTAACTCCTGGATCGGACAAGAAAGTATTATTGTTTCTCAGACTCTTATTGAAGAATACGTTCTTTATCTTAGAAAATTCACAGCGTATATAAACACGAATGTTTATCATAGGAATATGCTGTTTTCCTGGGTTTCTACTCAGGTCAGTGTTGTTCTTTACAGCCTCCTACTTATTCCACGCTCAGCGTGTTGAGGTTTGCGTTTTATGATGTACAAGCGGTCCAGGCGGGGGCGGCGGCCTTTTTTGGTTGTATAGCTGATTATTTATTTTTTGGCAACGTTTTAGATAATATATCGGAACGAAAGTAGATTTGACCGTTTTGGTGTTCATTGTTGAATGGCCTAAATTTCAACAGACACATCGCGCATCTACCCGATACGCCAGATGGCCAGCCATCCCGTGGACAGTAAGGTTTGCCTTTTCAGTTGTGAAACTCGTGTGTGTATATATGTTTAGAGATGACGAAGGAAGTGAAGATGAAGGACAAGACGACGATGTCAACAACAACAACAACGCAGAAGAAGCCTACAGTGAAAATAACGATAAACTCTACGATTATGACGAATACGACAATGACGGAGATGGAACGGCAGAAGACGATAATTGGACTGACGACGACGATGATGATTATGACAATGACAACTATGGCTGTTACCAAGACGAGTACGACTACGAATATGGTGTCGATGGTGGCGGTGGTGGAAAGCCGTCTGAGCCGGAGTGTGATCAAGCGGCGGTGCCAAAATCAAAACTGATGGCGGCGGCAACTTCAAAGGCGATGACGACGGCAGCGTCCAGCACGTCACAGTCGTCGTCGGTGTTTTTGTCGCCGACGTCTCCACCAGACTCGTTGGCGACGTGCGATGGAGTGAGTTTAGGTTGAGCTATAGTTTTGTTGCGCGGCGCCGAACCATGACACTTTTGGTTTGGTTGCTATGCTGTAGAAATAAAATTTTATCCGGTTCTAATGCGAAATGCAGTACCAAAGGAAATCACTAGTTAAAATGTAATGTTCAAATGTTTCAGTTTTTTTTTATTTTAAAATATTTCGTTGTGTCGTATTTTAAGTGGTTAGAGCGCTAGCCTGCCAATCTGTACGTCGTGGGTCGCATCGACACAAACATTCGCAGCAAAAGCGCTTCATCGGTTTTTAAGTGTTATTTGGTTAATATTATGTGTTTATTGTTTTGAGTATTATTTATTTTATTTGTGTTTTTAGTCTCCGGCCACTGGTAACTTTGACGTTAACGTGCCAGATGTGAAAATGCTTCAAATATGGGGTATCAGCGGTCCGCAAAGAATCGTTGAAATGTTGGACGTATGTTTTTTGCTAATTTTAACCTTATTGTCAGTTTTTGTTAGCGTTTTTACGTGGGAACGGTACGGATGAAGCGCCAGACCGGCAGTACAAGTTTGGTTCAGAGGTGTTTTCTGACGCCAAAATTTCTTACCTGAAATATGACACAAGGATCATCGTGATTGTTTTTTATTGTATTCTTTTGCATTTTTTTTCAAAATTGGTTTTGTTTTTTTATTGCAAAATTATAGCGAAACATAACTACTCGGTAATGATTTAAATGCATTTGAAGCTTTAAAATTGTATTTTCATACTGCAACAGTTAGTGTGAATTTTTGGAATTTTACGGATTGTTCAGAGCCAAGAGCATAACAACGTTAAGGTACCCACCGAAGTAATTGCGTTTGGTTTCTCGCTTGCGTTGTTTCATATATTGCGTTGCGAGCCTTGAGTATAAAAAATTTCAGCATTAGACACTGTTCGTAGCGTACAAGGATCGTTTCTAGTAATCCTTGTGTGGTGCTAGAATATTTTAATATGCAATGGTTAAACTTCAGAAATAGAATATTCGTTTCTGAAGTGTTTTCGTCTTGAAATATTTGAGTAAAGTTTAAATTATATATATTTTTGTTAAAATTAATTTTGTGTTGTTATTTACCTAATGGATGTATTTCTGCTTATAGGATGTATATTATATTTCAGGCTGACATTGAAAATCCGGAAGTCGTCGTTCGAGTGTTAATTAATCTTGCATCGTTAGTTACAAGACGAAATGAACATAACGCAGGACCATTGGTATCAAGTGCATGTCGTAAGTTTAAGACAGAAAAATTAATTCCCAGTCGGTCACCAATTTTCTATGACGTAACTGAAAAAAAACTTAAAATACTTCGTAATCTATTTAGTAAAAATGTGTAGAGTGATTTTGGCTTCCGTATAGAGTCCTAGCGAATCGGAGGGCGCCTAAGTTTGCTTAGGTTCACGCTTCGGCGTCGATGTAGACCGCGTCAAGTTAAACACCTGAGTTCTTTTGCCTCAGATGGAGTGTGTGTATACAACTTAATTGCTATATCGAGTTGCCTTTTATGGCAAACGCGATTTTTTTAAATTTTCTTATTTTATGTAACTATGGGTGAGATAATGAACAACGTTTGTAATGTGAAATTTATTTTTCGTTTGAAAAACATGTGTGTCTACAGTCGTTTAAATATTGTTGTAAAACTCCTGACGACAGATTTCGAGCTTGCGAAATTGTGGGAAGGGATTTTATTGAAATTTAGGAATACATTAAATTCCCTGTATGATAGTAGTAGTTGTAATTATTAATATTTTTATCATTTTGTTTTATAGGACATGTAATTGTTTCGTATTTTGATTGTGATAATCCTGTAAGTCGCTCGTCGCCTTTTAACAACGCTTTGTGGGCGCAGATGGGTGTAATTAAAGTAAGTTATTGCTTTGTGACACTTTTCTATTGTGAACGCAGTATTTTGAAGAGCACAAGCGAGCGAGAAGCCAAACGCAATTTACCACGAACTTTTACTAGAAAACTAAAATTTTCGGTTGGTGGCATGACTTTGTCGGCTCTTGTGCAAAGATTTCCAGTGAGCAGAAACTGTGTTTATAAATTTGTGCCAACCATTAAAAAACTTGATATTTCGGGTTTGCTTGCTTTTTTGCAAGTTGAACAATCTTATTCATGACCTTATTTTTGGGGTTGAAAAGTAATAAAGTTAGTGATAAGTGATATTTATGTAGTTTGTGGTTTTTACTCAAGAATGTTATAACAAAAATGTTACAATGTCGTCATTGTGATTTCTGACCAAATATCGTGGCTTATTTTAGTTTTTTCGTAGTACCATAGCTAGAATTATTGTGAACGACGCATAAATCTCTTGTTGCCATTTATACAATTATTATATATTTCAGTCTGAAGATAAACAGTTGCCTCCTGCAAACATATACGGTATCTTGTACGTGTTGCGATCGATAATTCAGAACACTCCAGTTCCTCAAAATACGCTCAATAGTTTGAATTTTATGCTGGTCCGGGAGCGAAATAGGTGAGTTCATAGAGCATTGTACTCTCGAACTCAACATTGGCTGTACGAATTTGAAAGTTAAAAACTGGCGAAACGTATTAACACTGACAGGCAATTAAACCCTCTACTTATGCGGGGTTCACAATAAAAAATTTGGCCTGGCTTCAAAATATGTCCTTGTTACACACGTTGATGTAGGGTCAACACAAATTTTGCGTTGAGGTAGGGTCAACGCGTGTCCCGGGCTGTAAAAAAAGTTGACCCTACCTTAACGAGTGGCACAGACCACTCGTTGAGGTAGGGTCAACGGAAAATTTTTGTTGAGGTAGGGTCAACGACCACTCGTTAACCCTTGGATGGGACATATTTTGTGGCCATGCCAAATTTTTTATTGTGAACCTCGCATTATTTTTTTTGACTTGGCAACAACATGTGTCTGTTTAACTTATGTTTCTACGTTATTGTGTTCGCTGCCGGAACCATAGGATCCTAACCGTTAGAGGGTTATGCTCGATCCGACGCCATCATGTTTTGTGGAGACTTTGTATAGTGGCCATTCACGTATGTAATAATCACAGCGCATTGTACAATATTTCCCGGGCACAATCTGCACTGAGTTACTCATAGTGTACTCTATGCGGAAAAAGTTAACGATGGCGATAGTGAGATGAAGTGTGGATTTGCGTTATCAAAATTAGCATAAAATTTTTTGCTGATATATGAAAGAACCGCGGGTTTTGAACTTGTTAGTAGTCGGCTTTTACGTTTAATGCACATATTTTTTTGTTTTCAGTAACAATTCACCGCTCAGTGGAAACGAAACAAGCGTTGATGCGTTAATTGAAATGTTGAAAGTGATTTTGTGACCGTTCTGGAGATTAGTAAATTCCTGTTTGGATCGATCTTTTGTGAGACCGAGAAGCCAGTTTTGGTTGGTAGACCTGAACTCCGTTTGGATTTTGGAGTATACATAGCCATTCGCACCATCCGCTCGTGTAAAGACCAAAGACGTAACTTTTTTCTGGGGGACATCCTGACCAAAAACGGCAAAGAGTTGTTTTGAACCATAATTCCCTTGCTACATCCTAATTTGTATTTGTGGCCCATGTAAAGATCCGGGGCGGAACCTGTTTTTACGTGACATCAATAGAATAAGCTTAGCTTTCAATGACTTTTTGCTAAGGCTTATTGGTCTAAGCTTCTTTTTTGTTTAGGCTTAGGCTTTAGACTTAGGAATATGTGTATACAGCTGTTACGGCGCTGTTTTATACATTGGCCGTATTTGTTGCTAAACGTATTTTTGTATATACTTTGTATTAAAGTTCGGTATTGTATCTTCAGTGTAAACCGAAATACCATTATCCAAAACAGGAATAATGAGACATCCACGTATAATGCGCATATAGATGTTAAAATTTGACCACCTACTCCCTTAGAACCAGTGTCAAAAAACAATGCTATCAGGACCCAATGACAACACACATATATTTAGATAGCCGGTTTTGTCCTGACAGTGCTCCAAGGAAGTAGGGACAAAACATGGTCCCTCGAAAGGGACTACTGACAAAAGGTAGACTCGCTGTAACGCTGTTTCTGCGAAATAATAATTTTTAACATCGGTGTGCATATAGCTTTTACGAAAACAAGTATACAACAATAGTTCCTGCGAACAGTGTCTATTGTGTAAGGACATTTGCGCTGTGTACTGCGGCCGTATTAACGACATTAGAGATCCTGTAAGCAGGGTGTCTGTGTTGTCATTGGACTCTGCAAGGAGACTCAGAAAATAGCATAGGTCCTTACCAGACCTAATCAATTCTTTACAGTAGTGTGCACACTATTACGTGCATGACATAAACGTATATGATGGATGTAGAACTTCTTGGCTGGCTGTATGTAAACTATTTGTACTCAAGCAGAAACCAGTTGCAAGCCATGTCCAATTAGGCATGCAATTTTTCATTACAGATGTGCGGCAATTGTCTTAACTGAAACAAAAATAACGTACGATATTCATCCATAATCATAAAATTTCGGTGCATCCGTTATTTTTTCTTCAAAATATTAGAAAGCCCGGTGAACATTTGCACGTCTCCATTGTGTTAGCAGAAAATAAAACATTTGAAATTTATATACTTCCATATCCGTTTTCCGTTTCCGTTGTTTCGGTCACTATCTGTTCCCGTCAACGTTATTTTTACTACGCGTTTACACCCTGATCATAGAATTTCAAATATGAATTTTTTACTAATTCTGAAGGATTTTGTGTCACGAACAAATTTGCCAGCGCGTATTTAGGCGTTTTGAAACGTCATGTCTGTTCTGTTGTCATTTCTATTCGTCTATTATTCTTATGCTGCTAGGATGGATCATACTGCCAAATATGATATATAATCGCTCCAGTTTTGGAAAATCGTGGTTCGGATTCTCATGTCCCACATCACGTGACACATAGACATATGGGCCAATGTTACTTTACTGTAGTGACCCAAATAATGCGTCGTCCACAATAACGTGCGTACGCTGTGTGGATTTTTGAAACTTCAATTGACGGTTGCCGTCAACAAATTTTTATTTGTCGATAGTAGCCGTCAATTGAAATTATTTTTAACCAATTTTTAATTTCAATTGACGGTTGCTATACTACTCTTGAACTAGCAACCGTCAACGAAAAAAAATTTCTGTGCAGAAGCCGTCAACGGGTACTCTGGTTGCGTATAGCAAGTGTTGACGGAGAAACCAATTTTCGATGGCAACCGTCAACGAATGCAGAGTTAACAAACAGGAACTGTCAATCGGTTTGCAAAATTTTTAAGCAACCGTCAACAGGAGCACCAACAGTTGATAGCAACCGTCAACGGAAAATTTAATTTTGGACGGCAACCGTCAATTGAAAATTGTTGTAGACGGCAACCGTCAATTGAAAATTTTTATTCGGACGGCAACCGTCAACTGAAAATTAAACTTTGACGGCAACCGTCAATTGAAAATTTTTATTAGACGGCAACCGTCAATTGAAAATTTTTAATACACGGCAACTGTCAATTGAAAATTGGGTCTATATTGTGGATAGAAGACGGGCACATTCGTGTCCGTTTTCGTTTCAGGCCATGTATAGAGCAGGGTCGAAACAATCGTAGCATACTCCTATTCCTAAGCCTAAGCCTGAGCCTAAGCAAATATGTTAGTCTATAAGAATGAACCAGACACTGAGCGAGTGCGCTGGTATGAGCGAGATATTAAATAGCCAACTACTGAACACGAGCTTAAACTGATCGGAAACGGCGTATGTACGCCGTGTGGATTTTTGAAACGGCAATTGACACTTGCGGTCTGCGGGGTTCAAAAATAGGATTCAGTTGACGGCTGCTTTAAAATTTTTATTTCAGTTGACAGCTACTGTTTAAAATTTTGCAAAATTACTGTCAATAGCTTCTCAACAATTAATATGGCCTTACAGTTGCCATTACCAAAAATTGCAATATCATTGACGCTTGCTGTCTAACTAGCCGGTACCCGTTGGCCGCTGCCGGGTACATGTTACGTTTGGTGTTGACAATAGCCATCTGAAAAAGGAACACCTCGTTGACGGCTGCCATTTCAGAAAAATTTTCAATTGACGGTTGCCGTCTTGCTATAAATTTTCAATTTACGGTTTCCATCTAAAAATATAAAGTTTTTGGATGTCAATTGACGGTTGCCGTCTGAAATATTGATTTTCCATTGAAGGTTGCTGTATGCATTGCAAGAATTGACTGAAACTTTGGTATCTCTCCAAGTTAAGCACTAGTGGATCCAGATCGGGAGAGGTGCGGTCAGGCCCGCAGCTAGCAAAAATGTCAGGGGGACCAAAGATTTTTCAAGAGGGACATGCATGGATTTTGATGACTATACACAAGCAACTTTAAAATTCTCTAAAGGAGGCAAAATCTTTTCAGGCGGGGCTGAGTCTCTTTCCAGGTGCGGATCCGCATTTAAAAATAGATACCAGGTATTATACACATCAGGTTGTTTTTTATATTCTATAGTCATCTACGTTCAACGCTATGTGTATATAAAAACATGTAGTGTTCTGCACAGACGCATATTTTATTTTATATTGTTACATTGTGCACTGACAGAGTTTTTGGGCTATATTGCACTGGCGGATTAAGTGGGAGATGTCAGTTGAAGCGTTAGCGACCGTCATAGAACGTGATGGTAAGATCCCTACATACATTTGGTAAATTTTGTGATTAAAATAACTTAATATTTTAGAGTCCATCAAATTTTTGCCAACCTGCCCCGCCCGTGTCAGTGGAATTGTTACTAGTAAATTAGCTTGCCAGTGATCAAACGAATATAACGAGCATTCACTGAAAGTTTAATTTTTCACCGGTAACCTTGTTGAAAGCAGATATTTTGGTCAGGCGGACCATTTTTTCTGGAGCAGACACAGTTGAAGTGAATTGTTTGTGCCTTCATTTTATAAGCACTTTTTGGGACTGTATATTTCTATGAATAGAAAGATTTCAAAAAATGTCGCAATTTTATGTTATTTCATAGGTAATTGTTGAATAGTTAAGTAAAAAGCTAACAATCCTTAATTTAGATGAAAAATTGTGGTACTGCAACAGATTCGACCTTTCCAGAGTGCATGAAGCGTTTAGTTGTCCATAATTTGTCAGGTATTTAATAGTATATTTACTTGCCACTGCTATAACGCTTATATAAAGCATCTACTGAAAGTTTATATTGTTTTGACTGTTAATCTCGTTGAAAGCTGACATTTTGAACAGACGGACGATTTTCCTGGAGTACGATTGTGTATTTCTAGGGATCAAATGATTTTAAAAAATGTCGCAATTTTATACTATTTCATATTTACTCTTTAATAGTTAAGTAAAATGCTACCAAGATATTCGTGGAGCAGACACAGTTGAATTGAATTCTTAGTACCGTCATTTTATAAGCAGTTGTTAAAATTGTGCATTCCTAGGAGCCAAAAAATTTTAAAAAATGTTGCAATTTTATATTATTTCATAGGTACTTGTTGAATAGTTAAGTAAAATGTTACTAATTCTTATTTTCAAAGAAAAATTACGCTTATGATGAGGACACCTGTGGTTTTGATGAAAGCTCGCCCGAAATGCATTCCTAAAACAAAAGAACGTTGAATATAACCAATTGCGAAACAAATAATGATTGAATATACATTGGATGTAAGTGAAACACACGTCCGCACCATGCAAGAAAATTCACGGCATATTGCAGCGAATCCTGCAATACATATGGAAATCGTAGGAAACGTGTCTCAGGCACTGACCATTGTACTTCTCCGACGGTTAGGCGCAAGTGCGAAAATTAATAACACAATTACCGATGTAGGTGGCTGTGCCACACTTAAACCTATTTCAAACTAAAAACTAAAACTAAAATAAAACCCTATATCAAAACCACACCTTAAGGGAGTTCCTGGCTCCACCTAGTCTCTCTTAGAACTTAAGTTAGGCTTAGGCGTTGCTATAAGGCGTAGAAATTGGTAAATCGATGCTATGGCGGCTGTGTCCGCAATGTAAACTTACCTGGGGCCC